>CM057164.1:4153463-4231080 GCA_029962745.1 Echinometra lucunter | reverse complement strand
CTTCTTCTCTCATGTATTTATTGTTTTTTCTCCTTTAGATAGGATCAGGCTCAACCATAGAGGAATGGGCTCAGCTCGTTCGCGCACATTATTACTATGTATTATGTGCATGCAGCGGATATCTTGGCTGTCGTCTATGTGCGCTGAGGACTTGGACTCTTTTAGCAGAGCCCTTGTAGGATTTTTTCGCGAAAATGCCTAGGCAATGGTGTACAACGGAAACGCGTGTCCCTGGGCTAGGCCCAGGCAGCAATATTTTTATCCACACCATAAATTGGGGGCATGGCATGTGTATAGATCTAAACCTTATGGCAAAAATGCAGTAAAAACCACTGGGGAAGTAAGGCTAGCGATGAACGCGCACTATAAATTGTTTTTGGAGCGCTCCTGTAATGATGGGGGGGCCCCTTCTCTGCGCACCTAATAATATATTTCACTTGAAATTGACAAGCTTTCCCTTGATATTCCTCTAATGGCTGACCTCATTTTAATCCTGATATTCTAGAGAGTAATTGTACTGAAAACCTCATTCAAATTTGAATAAGAACAATGTCTTTTTCTCAAGAATAGGCGACAGTGTCAATTTGACACTAAAAATTGGAAGGTTCCCATGTCTGCGCACTTATTCACCTTACACGCAGTTCGCAATTTTTTGCATGAAAGGTGGCATTTTCAAGGCACGTGAGTAAAAATAGGCAAAATAGATGTTTGACACCATTTTTTCCTCATTTTTTCGCTTATACATTGCATCTTTTGTGATGTTAGAATCGCGCAGTTACACGTATGCGCAGACTTGGGCACTGCGCAGACATGGGGCAACAAACCATAAGAGGTGTAGTGGCTCAGTGGATAAGTCTCTGGACTTTGAACCACAAGGTCCAGGGTTCGAATCCCTGCTGCAGCACTAATGTAGGCGTTTTGGCAAGATATGAATCTACATTTGCCACGTCTTTCGGATGGTAAAGTTAAAGGTTGTCCCAGACGTAAATACAACTCTAACAGTTAAATATTCTTCATTCAAATCGCTGATAATATTAAAACCCCAATTTGTGCCGCAGAAAAAAATATCGCGCCCAGGCTAACCCCACGAGGATCCGGGCTAACTCAGTTAGGGTTCCCAATATCGCCGCGCTAACCCCTTTTTATGCAAGTTTGCATCATAAAGTCAAATAAAAAGAAAACAAAAATAAATTAAAAATGATTATAAATAAAATTTATGGCCATCTAAGTTAATGTACCCAGCCACCATTAAGTACTGCGTAGCTTAGTGAAAAAAATATAAGAAAAAGAAGCGCATACCTATTGTGAAGATGCTTAACAAATGACCGCACATGCACAATATTGAGTACGATCTGTGAGTGTACAAGCAAGATACAGCTGCAGAGGCCGAGGAGGTGGTTTTAAAGACGCTCGGTCGTGGGCTTTCATGGGGAGTTGATCATAATTTGCTGACACCAGACTTTGTGAAAAGCACTAGAAATACCTGTAATAGAGCTACATTTCTGGAACACAGCAAAAACAATCTGTCCCAACATAAACATTCTTTTGGCCTGCTTTGGGCATTCTCGGCCAGGGAAAGTTAGATAATGACTTTGCCATATGGGGCAAGGGTTGAATATACAGAGCTGTTGGTCATAAAACTTATAGTGATGGTTAACACCTGTTACTGGGTAAGCACCCATGGTGTCAAATTTCCCATGAAAGCCCATGACTGAGCGTCTTTAAAAGACAAGACAGATCATATTGCTTTATTCCGTTTTATAATATGCAAACCTTCTGTAAACAGAAAATTTGTTCTCTTTTAAAGTACCATTTCCCACTCAAGCATTACAAACATCTGAGTGCGCCTCAGGGGAGACATTCCACAACCTCAACCTCGCCACCAGGCCACCAATTTACGCACCTATCTCACCACTAACCTCGCCACCATGTAATTGTAACGAGCCGATCCAGTCTCTCTCATTCTTTTATACACGGCTCTGTACGTAACTTGCTTACCTGTAATAATGTATGCACTGCACTGCAGCTGTACTGTAGGTAGGTGTACGTCCGGGTGTACGTAAACTAGCTGAGTTAGCTACTCCGATATTTCTTGAATTAATTCCAATATTTGATCCAAATGAGATTCATGATGAAATCAATTATCAGAATTCCGTAGAATATAGAATTATTCCAAGGATGAATAGTCTTGAAGAATGTTAGTTTGTACAGATATTGAGATATGTGATGAATACGAAGTGAAGTTGTGAAGTTTAATGCAAGTACATTTGCAGTGACTTTGTCATACGCGCACTCGCGTATGACGTAGCATCTATGCGAAGCAAGAATTGCAAGTTTGAATTTCTTATTATAAAAGATTGTTTCGAGGTATAAAATTGAGAATTATATATGTCAATGTCATTGTAATATACATTTATGCAAATATCATGTATTTTTTTTTTTCAACCCAACATTCAAAATAATAATGATTTTGATGTTAATAATGATGATGATGGATAATAGATCATATAGATGTGTTTGTGTTGAAATGTATCTTAAAATCTTCATGCGATGTAACATGGAATTAATTAATTAATAAGACTAAAAGTTAGGCCTAATCATTTATTTGATTTTCCGCTCACATAATAATGCACCCCTCTATCAATCACGAAAGTCGAAACTCAATACCTACCCATTAACAAAATGCATTTCAGGGAGAGCCTATTTGATGCATGAAATATCTCTATTTTCAGTTTTGCATCCCCTCGACACTTCCGAGTGGATCCTACGGGCGAATCGAAAAACTTCGGCAAGTTTCGGGGGTTGTGGAATGTCTCCCCTGTGCAAAATTCCAAACATCTACTTTCAAACTGTTGTTGTTCTTTTTTTTTCTTCCTTTTGCTCTAGAGTAAGTTTTTCTTCTCCATTATGCCTTGAGCACATTAATCTTGTGGAATTGGTACATTATAAATACCCTGTATTTTTATTAGTATTATTATTATTATTATTATTATTATTATTATTATTATTACAAACCATCGCCTACTTTCTCCCATTTCTTACTGTCTCCAATTCTCCGCAATATCCCCCCTCAAGCATGTAAACCCCCTCTTCGCTGCATTATATACCTCCCCAAAGAAAACCCCTTTTCCCGCCCTCCAGGCCAAAACTATATTACCATAGCATTTTCGGAGCTCAAAACTGTCTGTACTAGCTCGTATACTTAAACCTTTGGTTTTGCCGCGAAATCACAAAGTGACGTGTACACTTTCAAGGCGGAGATATGTACCCAAGACGTCTTGGATATCAATTTTCTCCATAGAAAGTCTACATGGCGCTCTCAGATTTCACAGCAAACTCATATATTTTTCCCAAAGAGAATCGAGTGCTGTACACATTGCTTTATTCCCATCCAAAACCTTCTCTAGACACATATTACCTCTTTCTCTTTTTCGCAATACTGTAATTAATGTTCTATAAACCGCACACGTGTATTAACCACATCCCCAATTTTTGACCCCCTCTGGTGAAAAAAAATAAATACACACATAAACCCTTCCCCTCTCAATCTGAACAACATTTCGTATTTCCAAACAAAATGGAAAATCAGACTTGAAATGAAAGGATTAAGTAAATTAAATACCGCCATCTTGGACAGAGCAAGAACTCGATTGGACGTGAATCAAATTCTTTACAATTTCAATGTCATATCGGGGGGGGGGGGGGGGGGGAGGGGGGGGAATGGAAGATAACTATATCTGATCTGTCATGATATCGTTTTTTAACCATCTTTAAACATCTTTGTCTCAACTTGAACATAATTTTCATCACTTGAAAAAAAAAAATCAGACATGCAGGAGTATAAGTAAAAAACTGACTAAACAGGTATAGAAAGCAGATAAAGAAAACCAAATAAAGAGGGAAACAAAAACAAAAACAAAACAAAAACAAAAAAAAAAAGGGAGGGGAAGCAAAAGGCATCAATTGGACCAGGTGTTTTTACCACTCATGACGAGAATTCCCTCCCCTTTTTGGCTTTTCAGAGAATTGTAAAGTTTGCATGACAGCATGTAATCCCTCCCCCTCTTTTGCAACCTTTTTATATGACCATGGTTTTCAAAAATTATTTTAATCTTATATATTCTGCTCAGCAGCAGGCACAGACCTGATCAAGTTTGTATCCATTGCTATCATCAAGCAATACCTGTACATCTGGTTTGATTTCCATGTCATACCCTTGCCCTCGAGATCTCTCCCATTTTCTCTCGATTGCTCTATCCCACTCTGCCTCTCCTCTCCCCTCTCTCTCTTTCCTTTTTCTTTCTGTCTCTCCCGCTCCCCCTCCCTCTCTACTATTTGACATTTTTTGTTATTTATTATTATCAATCTATTTCTAAACATGCAAGTTACTACACAATAGAAAAATGATTGCCATGTCTTTTCAGGTAGTGTGAAAAATTGTTTGATTTATTTGTGAACTCTTGCAGCATGAATTTTCATAAATATTCTGCTATGGCATTACTTCACTACAGGCAAGAAACTGCTTGTATAATTTTCATTTAATTGATAGGGCTAGTACATGTGTACATAGGCCGGTTGGCAGTGATCATTTATTCATTACATTGTCTACATACAAAAATTTGTTGCATACTTTGTCTTGACAATTTTTTTCCTCCTCCTTCTTTTTCTTCTTCTTCACCTTCTCTTTTTTTGCAAGAAATACATGTGACTGAAGAAGAAGAAGAAAAAAAAAAACTATTAAAGATGGTACATACCACAAGTACAGTACGTAAACATAATATTTTCAGCTACAGGTGTAAGTTACTTAAACAGGGCTACGTACCCTGCAGTATAAAATAAATCAATATAAACAAAAACATGTATGCCTCAAGTGCCTGCATAAAATCATTAAAGACAAGTATACATGGTAGGCTTCTCACGTGTATTTCGTTACCTATCCCAAATTTCAGACCATTTTTTATATAGGTTAATTAAAGCAAATGCTGAATAATAATAACAGAATAATAAATACACTGTAATGTTCTTTTTCAAGCCCTGAGGAAAGATCTGTACTGTAAGATCATTGTACATGTACAGTACATTATAGTCTTTTACATAGGAAAACAGGAAGCATAATGTGAAGGATTGGGAAAAATCACATGAAATAGTGAACAAAATAATGTTCCTTTACACATCCTTTATTAAAATAAAATTGTATTTCTTTTTGTAAAATGGATCATAAATCGGCCACTGGCTGTGAGAATCTTTTAAATAAATGTTGAAAACAAGTGTAATGTACATACTAGATGATACCTCTGCTTTTAAGTTTCAGTACCAAGAAGGGAAATTTCTTTAATTCTTCATTCACGAAAAAAAAGAAGAAAATCCTTTACTTGATAACTTTTTTTGTGTCACATATTAAAAAATATACTATTTCTCTTGCATGGAGTAGACAAGATGCAGCATTTACCGGTATATGGTCGGAAATAATGATTCATATAATCATACTGCAATGATAATGAAAGAGTCAATATACATGAGCATATAATTATATTGGAGTTGTAGTCCGGGGGGGGGGGGGGGGGGGAGGGGCACTGCCATTACAAGGTTGACACCATGCTCCTTCACAAAAAAACATGTAAAAAGGGTTGTTTTTCACAGACTGGCGATGTACGGGCGTACAGTGAAAAGGATATCAACAGTGCAAAAATCAGGGCAAAAAGGTATACTCGTACAACATTACAACAGCTTGATTTGAAAATACTTGTTTAGAGTGGGGAAAACATGACAAAATACTTGTTTAGGGTAATCTGAGGACTGAGGTCGAAGGATTATTACTTGTTTAGGGTCGAAAGTCCATGTACGAGCATGGTGTCCACTGTCCACCTTGTTATGACACTGGCTGCCATGGGAGTTGTAAGGCAAGGTAGGCGCAGAGATGGTCTGCATGATTTACCAGCCATGCAATTGATAGTGAAGTTGGTGATGAAGTTGGTGATGAACTTGGAAGTTAAGTGGACATGTCTTGGCTGCTTCTTGGATGCAGAGGGACAGAAATGAAAAAAAAAATCATAGCAGAAATGGTTCATTGTCCTGAAACAGACATTATGATAGCATTTCCATGGTCATGCTACATTTGCATTTAAAATAGATCTTTACACAAATAAAGACATTCTTTTAAGTGCAGGTGAGATGGAATATTATTCTGTTCATTTATTTTCTTCTTTCCATTTTTAGCTATTCATGCACCTCGGAAAGATTTTACATTACAAGTGTATTATATTATGGTCGTGAAACTTGAAGAGGAATGAAAATACAAATGCGTGCAGACTATGGAAGGGGAATGAAGGCACAAATGCATGTGACAAATGATAAATGTTAATGAAGACCCTAGAAAATTCGGTATTCATGTGGATTCAGGTTGTTTTGATGCTTTCACCCAGTTAACCCACGATACGCATATAATTCACACCCATAAAAACCAACCGATGGGACTGCGAGAAAAGTGGCATGTAGTTTGCATGTAAAACCTGTCTTTAAACTCTATATTTTCTTTATAATATGAAATAAAATTACCACTTACTTGTGAAATGTTTCCCCCGAACCTCTCACGAGTCGATTGGTACAGTTAATTGCTACTCAATAAGGCATTTTGCTGACAGTTGTTGAACATTTGCATGACTATGTATGTGTTTCAGCTAGTAAACACGAATGTTTTGCTCTATCCAAGATGGCGGACAGCGCGCCGCGGAGGGGCCACTCAGCGGCCCGTATAATCCTTCTACCTATGTTTTAGTTTGTTGATCAGAACCCTCTCTATCTATGCTGCTCTTCGAAGGCACCGTTCCTTATAAATATATTTTGTATGACAAAAAATAGTTACTGCATTTATTGCATGATTCTTTGTTATTTATTTTATTTTCTGAATGAAAGGGAAAGATAATTTTCATATACTGATTAATAGAAAACAAGAGAAAATTTTTTAAAAATCGAAATAAAGGAAAGGAACAAAAATATCAAAAGAAATTATCAGTAAAGCAGTGTTTTTCTATTTTTTAATTTTTAAAAAATATTTATTTAGTATTATTTATGATCGATCATGATTGTTAATCGATTACAACCTTATTATGATTGATTACAATCATGAGTATCTTTGGGCATATTTTGAAGCTTTTGACATGATTTTGTGGGAAAACAACTAGAATTCATGGTGCCAAATATGAAATTTATCAGAATCAAAGGAAAAATGAGACACAAGCTGTATTAAGTGTTTTTCTTTCTTTTATTCAAGAAAAACTTTTAGAAGATGAATTTAAAGAAATCCCACCAATAAATGTATGTATTAATTTTTTAATAAAGCCAAGGTGTATCTCCTATTTAGCATAATGAATTCAGGACAAGGTCTTCAACTCTTCACCGAGGGCTGAATCAGTGATCCTGTGTTATAAACTGCTAGATGGTAGATGCCTTGCAGAGACCCCAATAGTATTAAGGGGTCAAAGGTCAAATGAGGTTAAATGTTAAAATTTACCTGCAAATGTCTACTGGAGTTGGTAACTTTTAAACTGTTAGCCCAATTGTAACCTAACTTGGATGGAAGATGCCTTACAGGGACCTCAACGTTATTTGGGGGTCAAAGGTCACATATATGATAATGATAAATAATAAATATTTAGTACGCTCTCCATAGTAAATTATATAACAGCGTTTACACAAAATGAGAAATACATGTACCATACAAGAGGAATTTCCTCAAAATAGATACAGTACATACAAAATATTCAATGTTTCAAAAGAAAACGGAAAAATAAAAGGGCAAAAGTTATCTATTCTGGGAAGAGGTATGTTTTCAGGAGTTTCTTAAATTGGTGCGTGGAATTTGCTGCTTTAAATAAAGAGGGGATATTGTTCCATTTTTTA
This sequence comes from Echinometra lucunter, assembly GCA_029962745.1. Classification (NCBI taxonomy): domain Eukaryota; kingdom Metazoa; phylum Echinodermata; class Echinoidea; order Camarodonta; family Echinometridae; genus Echinometra; species Echinometra lucunter. The sequence goes on along the minus strand of CM057164.1, from coordinate 4,223,181 downwards.
GATGCAGTTACAGAAAACGTACGGTCACCAGCTTTGCTACCGGTCTTGGGAATGATTAACAGAAATGGGTCAGGTGAAGATTAGGTTGAGATGAGTTATAAGATGTTAAGCAATCTTTGGTATATGTTGGCATCTGGTCATGAAAAGCTATAAAAACACATAGTAGTATTTTGAAGTGAATTCTTTCTTTTATGGGAAGCCAGTGGAGAGATTTAAGTAGAGGACATAATATAGGTCAAAGGTAAAAGTGCTCAAAATCATTCATTTGCATTCTTCTCTGCCATTTCTGGGCTGATTTTGATTGTTATTGTTCTGACTGATAGAGCTATCCGATAGGGCTTGGTGGGGGCTTCGACTCCATCTCACAGCAGGAAGGAAGGTGGGGGAGGGATTTCTAACAGAGGTAACATGATATTTGGGCATTTGATTCCCCTCAATAAAATAGCTGTCAACTGATTTTTATTGTTGTTTTGATTTTGTTTTGTTTTTACTTCATTTATTTCAGGCTGACCAGAACATGGAAAGAGTAGCAAGATGGCATCACTGTGCCCTCACACAAGAGAGACTTAGACAGCCCATTGTGTCATGTGAGCTGGGAAGGTTTGTCACGTTCATGATTTCTTTTCTTCCATCAGTCATATTTCCGTCCTATTATATAAGTATCTACAGATAATAAAAAGTTCCTCCTGAGTAGCATGATTGTGAGAACTGTCCGTTGCAAAAATTTGAGAACAAAAATTATTTACAATATATGGCTAGTTGCACAGATTTGCCAGTAGAGAGTCTACTGTATTGTATTTTATTGCTTAAGAAAATGCAGAAAATGTGAGTCCTAAAAATAATAGGGCTATTCTTTCTTCAAGTATGTGTTTAATTTATGTGCAAATGGCCTGTTCATTGATGCAATAAACATACATGTATCGTGTCACCTTGTTGTTGTGAATTCCAGCTTTTAGACACTTAACCCTTTAATTTTAAGCAAGCTGTAGTGAAAAACTAATATGAGCCTTTCGATTTTGAAGAGAAATGCAATGTTTTCATGTTTACATTACATTCATGTTGTTCATCCATTAATATTGAGTTATTTTATTTTGTACATACAGGTTATACAATAAGGAAGCAGTACTGGAATGTTTACTTGATAAATCAAATTCTGATTCAGCACTGCATATCAAGAGTCTGAAGGTAAACGTTGTGTCGACCTCCCCCCCCCCCCCCCCCCCCCCCATTAGTAAATAATTTGACAGGAACAACTAAGTCATTTCTGTTAACAGTATGATAAAAGAAATTATATCCTACATCATAAAATTCTCAAGGATTGGCCAGGAATTTCTCGAGTGACATAAGATACTTTCGCTGTGAGGAAGAAATGAATATGGTATGACGTCAGACCTCCGCATAGTTTTCGCTATAGGGTCATTCCATCTGGATTCACCAATTGAGTTACACCCTACTTTCTCGGAATGTGTTCATATTTAGTACACATGAAATTTCACATGTGCCTAGCATGGAAAAAGAATATTAGTGCAAACGGCCTGTCGGTTCCCGCGCTTTGGCCCGCCCTTTTGTCTTTTTTGTTTAAGCAAAAATGGGCGTGGCCCCCAACTTTCAAACGGCCATTGCGCCAGAACCGGTTGACCAATTTTCATGAAACTGGTACCACTGAAAAGGAAATTCGGAAAGGAATAAGAAAAAAAATGCATCAAAACGAGTGCTAGAGTAATATAAAACATCCTGGGCTGCGTTTCACCAAGCCGTCATAAGTGTAAGTTCATGGACATCCCATTGAAATGTGTGTTAACACTACATCACACGTTTCAATGGGATGTCCAAGAAGTTAGACTTATGATGGTTTCGTGAAAAGCAGCCCTGACCTTTTGACCTTGCCTTTAACCCCCAGGTGCAAATTTATCGATCTTGATTTCGAAGTATGCTAGTTGTCACTACAATGTTTACAAAATGTGTTAAAACCAAGGATGATATTTTATTTCTTCTCCTTTTAAAACCTCTCAATAATTTGCTTTGGAAATTCATCGTTGTCCCACTAATTGATATTTGTGTTACTACAATGTTGGCAGGTCTCATGTTACATGCATTTTTCCACATTGAGGTTAAGTATAAATACATGAAAAAGAAATTAAGCTTTCAGGTAATCTACATAAATCAAATATTAAACACAATATGATAGTGCTTGTATATATGAATAAGTATATAGGCCTATTGATGGAGGGGAGGGGGTGCAATACATACTGACTCGTCAAAAACTGTGGTCGAAACAGAAAAATTCTAGTCAGCTGTACTCCCCCAATGTGGATACACTCTTGAGATCTTTGTAGCATCAACGCTGATTCTGATATATGTAATACTTCCTTCATGATGATGATATTAGAGATGGATGATCAATCGGACATAGAATATGGTCTCTAGCAACCCAGCAGGTATATCCTTCATGGTCCAGAAAAGCAATTCAACTGGCCTGTGAAGAAGGATGATACTGGCTGGGTTGCTAGAGACCATATTCTATGTCCAATTGATCATCCATCTCTAACATCATCATCATCAAGGAAAGTAGTACATACAGGGATGCCACTTTTCCGATTTTTCGGCTGATCGGAAAAGTCAGAACTCTCTTTCCGTCTCTCACGAAAATATCTCAATTTCCGAACAGTACCCAATATCATACATGATGAGCAGTCATGTAATAATCCCTTTGGTAGAAAAGTTTCAGTGCTGTTCCAACACCCTAATCCTGCACATGTGCACGACCTTGTGTTCATCAGATACAGTGATCGGATTGAAACTTTCCTGCCAGAGCAACTAAGTTGACATTTCCTTGATTTTCAGTACTAAATCCTGACCTGTAATTGTAAAAATATGTTTAAACTCTATTCTACATCCCTACAAAACCCCTATTTTATGGAAGTATCACTCATCAATGTACCCCGTTTTGTTTTATCAAAGGTTGAATTCACAAGATTGACAATGCTATTAAAGTTCTGTATTGCCGCACACACACAATTAGTACGTAGTTCAATTTATATATATTCTGTGTAAGTTATCTTGGGTGGCATATCCTGTATCCATACAGATTTATGCAAATTATGCAAATTGCTCAAGGTTACTGTTTGGGCAACCAAGCTGAAAATGTTCATAAACTACATAGGAACCTAAATAAATGAAAAAAAACTTAAACGGAAAGAACTTTTCTAGGTTTGTAAATTGTCAAACCGACTAATAGCCCCCTTTTCAAATTGAGCCCCTAAATTTTGTTTTCAGAAATATTTATGCCCTGAAACATCTGAATATGGATTGCTGATGTCATATTACCTGAAATTAATTTTTCACAGTAGATTTTTGATTGTATATATATAGAAAAGGCACCCCTGCGTGACAATTTTTAATGATGGCCCCCACAGCCCCCATGGGCAGAATTTGAGATGTCCCCTCCTCTGAATTTGTTTAAATTACATGTATCTACATTTGTGCCAAATTTGGTTCCATTAACCCAAAGTGCACAATTCGGGTATATTTTGTCACTGTGCCACTCCACTGTCTGTCAGTCTGTTAATGAAAAGAAGATAAGATTGAAAGTTGATCTGCATTGTGATGAATGCAATGTACATGTACGAAGTATGAATAGTAGGAGCACTAAATTTGTACCTTTGCAGACCGACTAAGGTGTACAAATCAGTTTAGTTTAGTTTAGTTTATTTAGTTTAGTTTATTTAGTTTATTTCAAAATGCAATTGAAATTCATACAACAAAAATACATAATAATACACACATTGTACAACAAATATCCCAACTTAAAATTTGATAGTAGACATGGAGATAGTGATTTGAGATGAAAAAAATAAGAAGAAATTAAACAGTGAAAGTTTGAGCAAAATCGGACAATCTTTTCAAGAGTTATGAATTTTGAAAGTTCAGGTAAATCCCTGTTATGGGTTCCTTGGGTTGGCAACTTTGCCAGCATTTGTGATGTCATTGTGGACAACTCTCCATTCACTTTGTGCATAATTTTTCAAAAAAAATTGATTTATATGTAATTTTAAGTCAGGAATCAACATAATTCTTTGCAAAGTGCTTGCAGAATTCATGGATCCATGTTGTACTCAGATAGTAAAATTTTAAAAAATTCAATCTTTCTTGAAAACGAAGAAAATGTTAACTTCTATGTACCGGTACACAATGAATGGAGAGTTATCCACAATGACATCATGGATGCTGGTGGAGTTGCCAACTTGAAGGATGGCATTCTCCTATTACAAATAAAACTTAACAAGTAAAACTGAAGTATTTGGCTTTAGCTAACATTCCCTTAAAATCTATTTGCAAACATGGAAATGAATTTCTTAATGTAAGTTTGAGCAAGAAACGTTGGCAAGATATTTTGATCGTCCCTCAACTCCTCGAAATGGATTTACGCCAGTGCCCAGGACAATTCAAGGAAGAAAATAATTTAACAAGCATGACTGATAAAATTTTCAAAGGAACAAAAACGAAACCAGTTCCGTGGGAAATGATTATTCCCCCCCCCCCCACTCCATACAAAGCCTCATTTCCAAGTTGAAGCAATCATAAGTCAAAATGTTACAAAGAAATTCAAGAATGAGTGTATTTGCAACCAAGGCCAGTGGCCTTGTCAGAAATGCTAAACCATCGTTGATCATGACTATTGACATGTTGATAGCAACCTGACTATATTCATGCAGTATTCACTTACCTTCCATTATGGAGTGGTAGACTATATAATTCATTCATTGCAGAAATATTCTTCATGCTCATTCAACAAGCAATCATTACATACATCTCCAACATTATTGATGTGGATGCAGATATATGCAGCCTCAGCTCAAGTTTAAACCTAGGCATGTTTAATCTGATGAACAAAGTCAAAACAAATGAATGAACAGGATGCTCAGATCTACCTCTCAACAAAGAAAATGGTTTTTATTGGAGTCTATATCTAGAATCAAGGAGTAGAAGCACATTTAAATCCTACCCCCTCCCATATGCTTGCTTAGCCTTAGACCTTTTCAGGCCGAGTCTCCAGAATCTGAGCTTAAACTGTACAAACATAGACCCCTCCCCCTACAAAAGAAGCTGGCTCTAGGCTATACTTTCGAGTCCTGGCCTGGCTTGCTTTACACAGCTACAACTACATGTAACTCCTAGGATGACCAATTCGTCAACACACAAACACACAAGAAGGTGGGATAACGTAACTTTCAAATCTCACTGTAATTGTTAATGAGCAAAGGCTTGTCGAAGCAAAGGCATGCCTCTTCTCATTTCTCCCTTTTTCTTCTTTACTTCTGATATTTCGTTAGTCACAGTTTCTCCCTTTTTCCTCTTTCTTTTTCTTCTTTTCCTCTGATGTTTTGTTACGTCACAGTTTTCTCCCTTTTTCTTGTGTGTGTGCTCAGTCAACTGTGAAATAACGAGTATAAGTCACATAAGTTGTAAGGAAGTAACTGTAAAACACAACACATACCATGAAGGAACGAAAATCCAGAATTTATTCAAGCATCAGTAAATTAAAGTTACATTAAAAAATTTGCGAACTTTCAAAAGTGGCCATTTTGAGTTCTGACTTTGCTCACTGAAGCATGACTTGAAGGCTCTCCATAATTTTTACACAAAGGGTTGCCAGGAAGTTTAGCTACATGGACTTATGATTAGATTCTTATAACTCCTAGTTAAAAAAATAATCACAGTTTGTTTTAGGGGGGACTTACTTTTTGTGCACAATTTATGTATACAGTGTGTCCCAGAAAAAAACTGAAATGCATCGATGTTTATTCATATCTTGATCATAATTATGATTAATTACTAATACATATTTGTAAGGCTTAGACCCTCTTCTTTCATCAGATACCACTCTTATGGTACATACTTCATGTATGAGTGAATGAGAACAATATGAAGCAGGGTTACCCAAAAGTCCTTTGCACAACGATACCTCAAATTCAAAGAGATAGGGCAGAAAATGAACTTTCTAGAAATGTGATTATCTCTTTGAAATTCAAACATCGTTGGCCAAATTAATTTTTGGTAGCCCTACCTCACATTGTCTTTATTTGCTCATGCCTGAAATATGTATCATATGAGCACTCGAGGGGGGGGGCAGTGTCATTACAAGGTGGACACCATGCTCGTACAGGGACTTTCAAAATGGACCCTAAACAAGTAATAATCCTTCGATCTCAGAATACCTTAAACAAGTATTTTGTCATGTTTTTCCCACTCTAAACAAGTATTTTCAAATCAAACTTGTAAAAGTATACCCTTTTTTTCCTGATTTTTGCAATTTTGACACCCATTTCACTGTACGCGCGTGCATCGCCGGTCCGTGAAAAACAACCCTTTTTACACGTTTTTGTAAATGAGCATGGTGTCCACTATGTAATGGCAGTGGCCCCCCCCCCCCACTCTAGACAAGTATTTTCAAATCAAACTGTTGTAAAAGTATACCCTTTTTTTCCCTGATTTTTGCAATTTTGACACCCTTTTCACTGTACGCACGTGCATCGCCCGTCTTTGAAAAACAACCGTTTTTACGCGTTTTTGTAAGTGAGCATGGTGTCCACTGTGTAATGGCAGTGGGCCCCCCCCCTGGGTATGAGCGGCATCGCATGAATGAAGAGGTTCTAAGCTTTACAGATATGTGCCACTTATTAATCATAACTGTGATTAAGATATGATTAGACATCGATCAATCTTGGTTTTATTTTTCTGGGACGCACTGTATATATAACTTTTTTAAAACTTGAACCTATTAGTACTCTCTATTACCAGGATGTGAAGCAGCTAAACCTGACAGATAACCCAGCCTACAAAAGTCAGAAGGGAGATAAAGGTGATGGTTATGTAGATAGACATACTGCTCCATACATCTGCCCTGTCACTGGTTTAGAGATGAATGGAAGATATAGGTGAGTGCTCCCAAGAAAGAAAAAATTTAGATGGGCCATTTATTATGATTTGGATACTGTTGTATTTTTGTCCTGCACATTCCAGTTTGAGTTATTTTGACCTAAGTGTTCAACTGTTGAAGTTTATTTCTGGAAGCGAAAGCTTGCTGAATTCACTATAAAGATTTTTACCACATAAAATATTAAAGTTCGAAATTTTCCTACAGTTAGTACGGATTTTTAGAAATTAATTGTAGCTTTAATCCAGTAACAGTCATAATAAGTCTTGTGAAATGTCAGCTTTGCAAATCAAGATTATTTTCAGGGGTGGAATTCTGAGATTCATTTTATGTCAGATAAAATCTGAGATTTTTCAGTCAGTGAGATAAATACCCTTCAAATCTCTTTTTTTACATCTAAGACACACCCATTCATAATGCTGTAAACCAATAAAGAAATGTTAAATTGCACTCTGATCTTGCTCAGCCAATAAGATTGTTTTCTACCAGTAGGTGGGATGGGGCAAAAGAGCATTAATGCTTAATTTGTGCAAATTTCACTCTGCTTTTGTTATATCGTAGGTGCACTTTTGCTTGAATTGCTTGCAAAATGACCTCAGTATTTTCAGAGGTTTCTTCATCTTGACTTCATGCCAGTTCAGTCATCATTTTAACCATCATTTCAAGCATGATATTATTCAACAAAATGTTTTAAATCCAACTCGGTCATCCCACAGGAATGTTGCTTGAGTATTACATTAAATAATTAGAGCATTTTTTTTTGTAAATGTTATCATGAGACTAGTGCTCAGCAAATTTGTCCAGAAAGTTGTGCATACCTGGCATAAGAGAGAAGAAATATTTTGAATTTTAAATTGTTATTATCTTTAAATGTATCTTATGTATGCCAACAGTAATAACTTCAAAAAGAGTCGAAGATACGCCATGTGTAAATCCAACATTAGCTTTTATTGTTCAGAATTTTCGGCCCGCCTCGGGCCTTCCTCAGTGTTAACAGTTTAATGACAAGATAAATGCAAACAAAATTTTCCTTACAGTAGCTCCTTAGCAACGCTCTGCGCGGACTGCGTAAAGAGCGTTGCCAAGGAGCCAGATCTTATATAAGCGTTTAGTTTATGTATGCCAATGTATATATTACTTTATAGTATATTATTTGTATTCATTTATGCGCTTAACTATGTCTGGAAACCGATTTCGTGCATTTAATGCATGACAATAAATTATCTTGAAATCTTGAAATCTTGAAAATAACCTTTAATCTTTATTAAATTTTTATTCTTTCTTAAAGTTAGAAGCGTTGAAGCATACAATCTGTGCGTATCATGCCTTTACCTGTAATAGGTACACATGGGGTAAGAGATGAGATAAAATGAAGATAAAATCTGAGATAAAAAGCGGACTCAGAATACCAATTTTAAAAATATTTCATAGATGAAATGGTCCTCAGAATATCTAGTTGGTTGGACAATTTACAAACCTAGAAAAGTTCTTTCCATTTCATTGATTTAGGTTCCTATGTAGTTTATGAACATTTTCAGCTTGGTTGCCCAAACAGCAACCTTGAGCTATTTGCATAATTTGCATAAATCTGTATGGATACAGGATATGCCACCCAAGATAACTTACACAGAATATGTAAATTGAACTGCATACTGATTGTGTGTGTGCAGTGATACGGAACTTTAATAGCGTTGCCGATCTTGTGAATTCAACCTTCGATGAAACGAAATGGGTTACACTGATGTGTGATACTTCCATAAACTAGGGGTTTTGTAGGGATGTAGAATAGAGTTTAAACATATTTTTGCAGTGACAGGTCAGGGTTTAGTACTGAAAATCAAGGAAATGTCAACATTGTTATCTAAATGATTGAAAACTTGGTCTTACATTCATTATAAGAATGGTACTAACAGTGGTCTATATTCTTCGTTTAGGCCAATCTTTAAAAAAAGGAAAACCTCTTTTTGAAGTGTACAATTGAATTAGAAACATACTTGTCTTGTTAGGGTGTTCAAATAACGTTGATTTAATCCATAAGGCCAACATTACACAAAGAGGTACCACCAAAGGAACTAAAACAATACAAGAAGGCTGCCAACCTGCTTGCGCACATAAATACTGGTTCATTAGGAGCAGGCCTACTCTCATTCTAGGTGCAAAAAAAGTATCATAGTTTTTTACAGATATCAGTTGATATCAACATGAATAATTTCCATATCCCACAAACCCTTAAGTGGATGTGCATCCATACCTGATTCATTGTGTGTATTAAGGTTGTTTTGTTTCATCAACGGTTGAATTTACAAGATTGACAATGCTATTAAAGTTCCGTATCACTGCACATACACAACTGGCACGTAGCTCAGTTTGAACGTTCTGTGTGAGTTTTCTTTGCGCTGTAAAACCTATATGCATACAGATTTATGCAAATTATGCAAATTGCTCAAGGTTGCTGTTTGGGCAACCAAGCTGAAAATGTTCATAAACTACATAGGAACCTAAATCAATGAAAAAACTTCAACGGAAAGAACTTTTCTAGGTTAATACACTGTTAGCTAAATAGGACTGTCCAACCGACTAATCACCCAGGCCATCACAACACAATGCATGTTTCATATGCATGATAAAATATTTTGCATATGAAACCATAAATTTGATATCATAGGAGGACTATAAATTCAGAGAAGAAAACAACTGTTTGGATTGCAGGAACATCATATAAAGTGCAAAAAGCACATGGTGTACAGTATACCAATTTTCTTTCTGACATTCCTCAGGATAGTTGCACTGTATCTTTTCTTCCACTAGGTTTTGTTTTATCTGGACTTGTGGATGTGTGGTTTCAGAAAAAGCCTTTAAAGAGGTCAAGTCAGATGTATGCCATAAGGTAAGTTACAGTTCTAGGAAGAACACACTTTTGAGAAGATAATGCAGCTTTGTGATTATTCATTGCATTAGACATACATGTAGCAGAGTTCTTTTCTTAATTGGAAACTTTAAGCTATTTCTATGGTGAAAAGTACTTCTTAAATGTAGACAACTTTACATTAAGTACACCTGTATTTAGTACTTTTAATGAAGTATTTAATTTTTATTTTAATTAATTTTTATTTTAAAAAATAATTGTCTTTGTCTTTTTAAAAAATACTTATCTGTATAGTGTGGGAAAGATTTCTCTATAGAAGATGGAATCATTATCAATGGATCGGAAGAAGATATGAAAAATCTGACAGAAAAAATGAATCATAGAAGAACTCTGGCCAAAGCAGAAAAGGTATGCTAATATCTCTTGAGAGCATTTTTCATGTAAAGTTTTCCTTTCTGTCTGTTTGTTTGTCATTCTCTTTATGAACATGCCTTGAACATAATTCATTTTGTAATTCTTGGAACGAGAATGCATGAGAGCCTGCCTGTTTACATTTCATATTTGTCGTACTTACTTCTGTGTCTTTACGTTTTTCATATGCCTCCAAATCTTTGCATAATTTTTGCCATCGGATGGAGTTTTTTGTTGAATTTTGTGCGTAGGTAATCTTCTATTACCTTAGAACGATTTTGTTCACTGTGGACAGTAATTCTGATCTTAAAAGCAAAATGGAAACTTCTTTTTCGGCTTGGTGTCAGCTTGGGTATTGGCAGAGGGACAGCGGAACACCCACACAACTGCCAAGAAGTATGATTCTTGGGTAATCATTATGATTTTCTGTTGTAGATTCTGCATTATGGATTTTTGTCACAAAATTTATTGTTTTTCCATCTTTCTGATATTTAAGATAGTTATAAAGGCCGAAAAAAGGCTTTGACGCCCCATACTGCATGAGTTGGTCTAGCAGTCACGTCCTCGGTCAGCTCGTTGTCCTCGCCTACAAACTGATTCTGATGGGACCCAGATTCGAGTCTGAGTCACGTCTTTTGGATGGTGACGTTGGAGGTCGGTTCCAGATGCAAAAATCATCTTGATACATGTCTGTAAACACCCAATTACACACATACATTTATGCGTGTATTATGAAGACATTCATTTCGGTGCCTGGTTTCTGTAGTAGGTATATGGTATATTTACTAGTCTCTTGTACGGACTACAGAATTAATTCTGTGGTACAGACATGTTTCAGTGCTGTATCTGCGCACTATCATACAAAAAAAATATCTGCTTGAATACACACACAGTGCCATATTTTGTCTACGTTAACAAGACCTAGGGCATCTATGGAAACGTGTGACAAAATATGAGGTGTGACACCATGCTGATAGTTGTTGAATACCACATTTCCATTCCTGGAATTAAATTTGATTTTCTGAAAATAGAGAATTTATCAGTCATATTGGTATCAAATATACTAGTAGATGAAAAGGAAAACTTATGAAAAATGGTGACGAAACTGTGACAACATTGATACAGTATTATATTGATATCATCTGTTGTTACCTCCATATTATTATTTTATTATTCATTCAGTGGAATTTGGGAAATCTAAGATGGAAACAGGGTGTGTCATTGAAGAAAGTTCAAGTGCAAACTCTTTAACTGCATCCCTGGGGTTGCGCAAAAAGAAACCGCTCATAGTCATATTATTGGTGAGTCCCATGCATGCCAGCACATTTGCCCTGTTCTTCAGTACGAGAGTTCCCTATCGTGGCATTCACAGCAGTTGGCAGGTGCCGTGACACTGTCACCATACGATGTAAACACTGTCGTGGGGAACTCTCAGCAGCTTTCACAGCATATGGTGGCAGGAGCCCTGACACTGATGTGTCTGTGTCAAGGGGACACAAACGATTTGACATTAACCCACCTTTCCCAACCCAAATATACATGCATCATCTGTATGGGAAATATGTGAAAAAATATTACTTTAAAATATTTTGAGATAATTCAGGTTTTTTGTGTGGTCTTATTTCTCTGAGAAATAGATGAATCAAAAGTCAGTCCTATACTTTCAATTTTTCATTTGAATGATTGTGATATTAAAATTTTTAAAACAGGGGGGTGTAACATAAAGGAGATACAATCAATCTTACAATCAATTGTATCTCTTTAGTACATGGTTAGCCATAGACTTACGATTAATTGATTGTATGTTTTATGTTACACCCCCAGATCTGTGTAATCATTACTTTTTTTACGTACAGTGTTGATCAAGGAATATTAGAACAAAGGAACACTCTAAAAATAATCTAGTGACTAGATTACCAGCACTTGCACTATTTCTTGTCAAAATGACCAGAATTCTTGTCAATTTAATGTAGAGCAAGCAGTATTCTAGTCAAAATTGACTTGGATTCTAGTGAAAATGACTAGTTTCTCGTCATTTTGACTAGAAATAGTGCCCGGCTGATCCAGTAGTCTAGTCAATTCTGACTAGATTTTTTTGTAGAGTGAATGACAACGGTTTAGCTATAACTGCTGAAATAAATCTCTTGATATTTTGAAACATATTTTCATGAGCGGTAAAAAGCATAAATAGTCCCAAACTCCAAAACGTGTAAAGGGTCAATTTCCTCCTCTCCTGATTTTTTCGCTCTTCCAAGTCTCCCTGCAAGTTTAATCAAATCATATCATAAACAATACTGTATTTAAATGCAATTCAGTTTTTAAATCATTATTTTCTCTTTGTCCATCCTTTTCTTGTCCCACTTTGATCCTCCTGTCCGTATTGCCTGTAGTATCCGACTCTGTGAATTCCATTTTTTTTTGGTCATCATGTCTTCTTGTTTTTCTTCCTCCCCTTTTCTCATATCTTTGTCCATCCTTTTCTTGTCCCACTTTGATCCTCCTGTCTGTATTGCCTATAGTATCCGACTCTTTGACTTCATTTTTTTCTGGTGGTCATGTCATCTTATTTTTCTTCCTCCCCTTTTCTTAGATCTTTGTCCGTCCTTTTCTTGTCCTACTTTGATCCTCTGTCTGTATTGCCTGTAGTATCCGACTCTGTGACTTCATTTTTTTCTGGTCATCGTGTCTTCTTATTTTTCTTCCTCCCCTTTTCTTAGATCTTTGTCTGTCCTTTTCTTGTCCTACTTTGATCCTCTGTCTGTATTGCCTATAGCATCCGACTCTGTGACTTCATTTTTTTCTGGTCATCGTGTCTTCTTATTTTTCTTCCTCCCCTTTTCTTAGATCTTTGTCCGTCCTTTTCTTGTCCTACTTTGATCCTCTGTCTGTATTGCCTATAGTATCAGACTCTGTGACCTCATTTTTTCTGGTGATCGTGTCTTCTTATTCTTCTTCCTCCCCTTTTACTTTTTCTTCTTCTTATGCTTCTTTTTCTTATTCTTTTTCTCCTCCTCCTCCTTATTTTCATCATCATTTACTCCTTCTTCAGATGAACTTGAGATAAGAAAAGTGAAATATGCCATCATCTTGTAATTAATTTGTAGACATAATCTCTTTCACTACTGTCAAATTGCTTTATTATTTTTATGTATTTATATATTCTCATGTTTATGTTGTTGAATTTATGTTTGTTTCCATGTATGATTTATTTTTAACACTACCCATTGCTTAGATTTCAATCATAAAACAGTAAAGAGGAGTATATTAGCTTTAATTTGGAACAACATATGAAGTCAAATGACAAGTTTTGACAAAAATATCGACAACAAAAAAAATCACTAAAACTGAATTTTCCCATTCATTTTGAACATGCTGCACTGCTTACAGCACCACCCTTACCCTTCCAAATATTAAAGGCTGTTAAACTTGAGTTATGTATTACCTATACCTATGAAACTTTGCAGACTCATAGCTTATCAAGACAGCTTTAAACTTATTACGGTAGCCTCAGTGGTTCTGATAAGAATTAAAGAATACTTCAGTTTGAAAGCACAAAATGTAACAGCACCACCCTTTTGAGGGGCGAGTTTATAACACATGACCCTGTGTATAATTTGAGCGATTGTTATTTAATTTTAATCATTTTGATTCTTATTTGTCTATTTTTTTTTAGAAAGCAAAGAAAGCCCAAAAGAGAAAAGTGGATGGTGAAAAAGAGCAAAATGTGACAAAGAATGGTAATTCTTTTTTTTTTCAAACTGTGGATGATTGACATGCCCAGTCAGCTGCTGTTTTTATAGTAGAGCATAATTAACAAATAGGTAGTTGATAGTATTAACAAATAGTGTTTGTAGTACATGTAGCTTTCATTGAGTTTGCTGCAATACTTTGTAGCCCTTCTATTGTTGATCTGTGGTGGAAAGTATTTACCCCCATCGAGATCGTGTTAAAAAGAAGTTTAAGCAGAAAACTTTGTGGGCTTTCCTGACTATTTTTATTCCTTCCTCATGCTTGTGAATGCTTAAAAAAAAGTCGAAATGTGAATGTCGATTAGAATCGCAATCAAAATTTCGATCTTTCCCCATGTGTTTACGGCTGCAATGAAATTGAAATTTGGATGATCACAATTCGAAATGTGAATAGGAATAGGATAATGAATGAATTTTATTTATCAATCAGATAATTGTCACCTTAGTATGAATTCATGTGCCAGGTTTGAAGTTAAAATGTTGGACTGTTCTCAAGTTATTGCAAAAATTTTCAGGTATATAACACTCTCTGTAACCTTTGACCATTGAACCCATGAACCCCAAATCTGATCAAATCACTGTCATCTAATTATGCATACGTGGGCCAAGTTTGAAATTGATCTGTTGAATAGTTCTTAAGTTATCACGAGAATGAAAACGTGACAGACCCAGAAATATAATGCCTCTGGCCACCTTATAGCAGAGGTATAATGAAAATTCAGATATTACATGTACTTTTGAAGAATATAAGGCAGTTGAACTGTAACTTGAAAATGTATTTGTTTTTCCATGAAAGTTAACATTCTGCATGGAATTGTCCTTCTTTCTCTCTTCTTCTCTCTAATCTCCCATTATTTTCCTCTCTTCCTTTCTTTGTGACATACTTGCCTCATAGTTTCTTCTTACTTTCTTTTGTCACTCATAGTGTACTACCTTTTGATTTAATTCATACCTATCTCAATTTTGTTTCAGCAACAGCAACAAGCAGAAGTAGCAGCAGCAGCAGGGAAAAGCAGTCCTTTCAGGATGACACCCTCAACAAAAAATTCATTCCAGGCAAAAATCAATGTGGTACCACTGAAACAACCAGCGAAAAACGTGTGGACATCTCTGGGAGGTCACACAAGAAACCTTTGGACCTATCCACAACTAGACCAGAGTATGACTCCAAACAGACCAAGGTGTACAAGTCCCTCTTCCTGCCCAAGAAGAAGGATGAGGAAGAAAAGTCCCCTTGGGTTACTTATAACCCTTACTATGCCATGAGGAACTGATCATCAGATTCTTGGTCATTCAAACCTCTTTTTCACTACTTGGTATAAGTGTTCAGGCTCCTGTCAGAAAATATCTCAATGTTACATTCTCCTTGACATTTTTAATAAGTATGTGAACATGTTTGCCCATAACCTGTTGCAAGAATGATATGTGAGAAAAACCTCAATGGGGTACCTGCAACCTGAACTGTGCTATGAAGAACTAAACAACAACTTTTTATTGGCAGAATTGATGAGGCTGAATGAATAGACTCTTCGGGTGAAATAATTGCTATTGATTCTCAAATATCCTGCAAACAAGTTGTAAAGAGTCTCAGTTGAGATTGAGATCATGGAGACGTATATGTTGCAAACCTATGTTTTGTTGTAATCTTTGTTTTTGGGTTGTATGTTAATGTCAGGTTTGTATTCTAAAGACTTGAAGTATTTATTGAATAATGTGATTCTGCATTCTGCATGTTTCAATATTGACAAATAGTAGCCGGATGATTCAAAATGCAAGTCATGATATACGGCTAACCTATTTGACGATAGAAATCATGAAATTCACGTTAACTAGGCTTTTGCTATAAGGTCGACTAAGTGTTGGTAAGTTGCTGAAATTAGCACAAGATTTGCTGCTATGGTGTCTCTAAAAAATCTATGCAATTACAGAAAATGAAACAGCATTGCATGCACGCAACTCTGCCTCAAGTCACCCGATTAACTATGTAACTCTATATGAACTTCTCATGTTCAAACAACTATGAATCAATGACTAATTGATGATCATGGATCTTGAGCCCTAGGCTGTTCTTGACATTCGGGGGGGGGGGGGGGGGGGGGGGGGGGGTTCATAAAGCTGTTTGTAAGTTACACACGACTTTATGCACGACTGGTGATGTGTTCTTGTGCTACATGTAAATGATTGAGAATCTGATTAGCACCCAAGAACATGTTCCAGTCGTGCGTAAAGTCGTGCGTAACTTACGAACAGCTTTATGCAACATCCCCGTGATGATGAAAATGAGGTGTTGTATATACCGTAACATTACATAAGCAAAGCAGCTATAGAATCCATCTAGGCTCAGCACGGCATACAGCGTGGTTAAGCTTGAGTGTGGGAATTCATTGAGGGCCAGAGATGAAAGGTCATATATGTAGGTCAAGATGTCAAATGTTAAGTTTACCTGCAAGTCTCCACTGGGTTTAGTAACTTTTGAACCACTAGCCCATTTGTTACAAAACCAAACTTGGATGGTAGATGCTTTGCAGGGATCACAATATCATTTGAGGGTCGAAGGTCATATATGCAGGTCAAAGGTCAGATGAGGTCAAACTTCAGAATTTACCCGCTAGTTTCTACCGGAGTTGTTAACTTTTTAACCATAAGCCCATTCGTCACCTAACATGGATGGTGGATGCCTTACAGGGACCTCAATGTTATTTGGGGCTCAAAGGTCATGTATATGGGTCAAAGGTCAAATGCTGCTCAAAATGATTAATTTGCATATTCTCTGTCATTTCTTGACCAATTCTGATTCTGATTGCTCTGACTGATAGAGCTAGGTGAGGGCTTTCTAACTGGTACTCGAAAATGTGTAAATCGTCAATAATGCAATTTTATGCAAAATCACAAAAAAATGCTACTTCTCTATTTTGCAGCTGATTTTGATTCTGTTTGTTTTATCTGACAGGGCTTGGAGGCATCACAGCTTCCACACAGAATTGGGAAATTCACCAATATATTCAAAATGAACAAATAATACTACTTCTTTATTTCACAGTGGATTTTGATTCTGTTTGATTTATGTGCCTTTTAATCAAATATACTTATTTTCATTGTCTGGAATGGTCTGGAATGGTCTGGAATATTAGCAGCCGTTAATCATTGATTCATAGTTGTTTGGTAGGGGCTTTTAATCCCGTCTCACAACAGCAGAGGAGGGGGAAATAATCCTTTTATTTCATGGAAGGTTATATTGTATGGCAGAGATTTTACTACACTACACTTCTGTTGCATGGCAATGGGTATTTCTAGTTTCTTTTGATATTCTGTATTATATTAAAAGTATTTCTTGAAACTTGACTTTTTTCCTATGACAGATATTTTGCAACAAAATGTAAGTGTATATATATACATGTATATTTGTAAATGTAACATTAGGTTGACTTCATTTATTTTTTTCTTTGTTCAAGTGTCCACCTAATGTAGGAGTTCCTGATATGATGCAATAAACCACATTGTTAGGTGTCCACCCAATGTACCTTTTAATCAAATATACTTATTTTCATGGTCTGGAATATTAGCAGACGTTAATCATTGATTCATAGTTGTTCGAACATGAGAAGTTGATAAAGAGTTACATAATTAAGAACTGGAAGTTGACCACACGCTAATGCGCCTACCAATTGTTTCTCCGGCCCCCGGGTAACCAGGGTCTGTTTCTGGAAATCAACGCCAAGTTAGTCATATCTTTGTCCGCCAACTACGGAGATGACTCTAATCTTGCTAAACCATTTCACGAAGAGCATGCTAGCTAAATATCTCGTGAATCGATGAGGAAATGTGGCAACACATAGCCTTGATCACAATCACACATATATTTTTAAACAAGAAATTATCAGAACTGCAATTATTTGAATGATCTGGTGAGCGCAAAGCTTGGAAATAGTGGCAGGGGGTTATAGATACAAGATATTTTCAGAGAAGGCAGATTACACCGAAGAAAAACTTCTAAAATTCGGTTTTTAGTAATTAAGTTCATTGTCGTTTTGAACGTAAGATGGGTACCCCCGGGACACTAGATTTGCAAAATAAACCCTAACGTTCATGATGGGAAAAAGGAGGCAAATTAAATATTTATCCAGCGTCACGTCTTGACCAAAACGTTGATATGCATAATTTTGGAAAATTACAAGCTAAAATATGTGTCTTAAAAAGTATTTTGTTTAAAAATCTACGATATGAATTATCTTTGAATAAATATGGGTCTGAAATCTACAGACTACCCCTTTGACTATGCCTTGCCTGATGTGGCAGAATTGTGTTCTTTTGAGAGATGTTACAATCACGGGAGAAACCCCCTAGGAAAACCTTTTTTTGCAGACCGTTTCATATGAAACATGAAATATAATATTTATACATGAGCAAGGATGAATAACTGATTGCAGGCAGTGGCGTAACAACGGGGGGGGGGGGGGGGGGGGGGGGGGGGGGCAGAGTGCCCCCCTGAAGGATTTCAGTGGGAAAATCCCACCAAACCACCGGGAAAAAAATGAAAGGAAGAAAAAGGAAGGGAGAAAGGGAAAGGAAGAAGAAGAAAGGGAAGAAGAAGAAGAAAGGAAAGAAAGAAGGAGAAAGGGAAAGAAAGAAGGAGGAAGGGAAGAAGAAGGAGGAAGGGAAAGGAAGAAGGAGAAAGGGAAAGAAAAAAGGAGAAAGGGGAGAAAGAGAAAGAGAAAAAGAGAGAGAGAGAGAGGGAAAAAAGAGGGGGAAAAAAAGAAGAAAGCAAAGTGAAACAAAAGAAATGTGGGAAAATTTAGTACCAAAATCCCTGGCTTATACTAAACACTCGGGTCGCGTCGCGGCGCGGCGCGGCGCGCTGGAAAACACTCAGGTCGGTAAGCACTATATAGGCACCAATCCTGCAGACGCAAGCTCATAAATATTCTGAAATATTCATAGGATTATGATTAGGATTAGGATTACGGTTAGGATTAGGGTTAGGGTTTGGGTTAGGGTTATGGTTAGGGTTATGGTTAGGATTAAGGTTAGGATTAGGGTTAGGGTTTCAGCTTGCGTCTGCAGGATTGGTACCTATATAGTGCTTACCACTCGGGTCGCGGCTCGCTGAGCCAATTTTTTTTCTAATGGTACCTTCAAATCGGCCTACACGATGGGAAAATTTTATTTAAAATTCTCGATGTCTTTACAACCCTTCTTCATTGTTGTCTTCAAGGCAGGTTCGAGGGGAAAATCTACTATAAAAAAAAGAAAAGTTGACAGTTGCTCTTCATTAACTGATAGAAAAATAAGAAGACAAGAATAAGGATTGACAATACGAAAGAAAGAATACTAGGTAGATAACATGAACTTTAAAGAAAGTGTAAGACTGCAAGGAAGGGGGTATGACAGAATGGAAACGAGGAAGAATGGAACGAGTACAATGATGAACTGTGGAAAATTAATTAAAGAGAGGAATAAAATGTAGAATTTTGTTGTTAAAGACTGACATATGAAAATAAAGTTAAAGGAGAAGTCCAGACGATTTCATTAAAATTACAACAAAATTCTACATTTTGTTCTGTTCCTTTATTTACCTAAGTATGATAAGAGAGGGAAGAGAGGGGAGGATATAGAAAAAGAGGAAGAAATAAAAGGGAGAAAAGAAAAGGAAGGACAGGGAGAGAGAAACAGAAAGAGAGAGAGAGAAGAGAGATCAGAATGTGAAAAAACTTGAGTGGAGAGAAGAGCTAACCTATATCTTTCGTATTGTCAATCCTAATTCTTGTCTTCTTATTTTTCTATCAGTTTAATGAAGAGCAACTTTCAACTTTTCTTTTTTTATAGTAGATTTTCCCCTCAAACCCGCCTTGAAGACAACAATGAAGAAGGGTTGTAAAGAAATCGAGAATTTTCAATAAAATTCTCCCATCGTGTAGGCCGATTTGAAGACACCATTAGAAAAAAAAATTGGCTCAGCGAGCGACGCGACCCGAGTGTTTAGTATAAGCCAAATCCCTGAGTTTCCGGGGGCTCCCACGCAGTGGCTTTCCCTGAAGACCCCCATCAGGGGCCCTAAGCCAGAACCCTGGGACCCATCGGCTAAGGGCTTCACAACAAGCAACTTGCGGTGCGGGCTCACCTCCGCATGTTCTATTTCTAGACTTAGTTACTGGGAAATTTTCGGCTCTGCCCCACCCCCCGAAAAAACAGGCGGAGAATTACACCACTGATTCTAGACTTAATTACTGGGAAATTTTTGGCTATGCATATGCCCTCCCCCACCCCATAACAGGCAGAGAGCGTAAGAAGAGCGGGAACTGACAGCGCAAAACCGTCAGAGCTTCCACGCTTTGCGCGGGAGGGGGTATACTCCCCCCTCCTGACCCTCCCCCCCCCCCAGGGAGCATCCTCCTAAAATGAAATCCTAGTTACACCGCATAAGATGGACTTTATTACTTTATTACCGACAACTAATAATTCAAAGAAACATTGGAGCTTCCGCGCTTTGCGCCCTCCCTGCACCCTCCCCTCTAGGGAGCACTACATTGGCGTAAATTCCAGGGGGTAGGGGGATCTATTACCCCCACTTGGGGGAGAGGGGGGGATGGTGTGTACAAATTCCCCCCCCCCCCCCATGCAGACTACGGAGATGACTCTAATCTTGCTAAACCGTTTCACGAAGAGCATGCTAGCTAAATATCTCGTGAATCGATGAAGAAATGTGACAACACATAGCCTTGATCACAATCACACATATATTTTGTAAACAAGAAATTATCAGAACTGCAATTATTTGAGTGATCTGGTGAGGGCAAAGCTTAGAAATAGTAGCAGGGGGTTATAGATACAAGATATTTTCAAAGAAGGCAGATTACACCAAAGAAAAACATAAAATTCTGTTTTTAGTAATTAAGTTCATTGTCGTTTTGAACGTAAGATGGGTACCCCCGGGACACTAGATTTGCAAAATAAACCCTAACCGTTCATGATCGGAAAAAGGAGGCAAAATTAAATATTCATTCAGCGTCATGTCTTGACCAAAAAGTTGATCATAATTTGGGCAAATTACAAGCTAAAATATGTGTCTTAAAAAGTATTTTGTTTAAAATCTTCGATATAAATTATCTTTGAATAAATATGGCTCTGAAATCTATAGACTATCCCTTTGACTATGTCTTTGCCTGACGTGGCAGAATTGCGTTCTTTTGAGAGATGTTACAATCACGGGAGAAACCCCCTAGCAAACCTTTTCTGCAGATCGTTGCATATGAAACATGAAATATGATATTTATACATGAGCAAGGATGAATTACTGCTTGCAGGCCAGGGGGGGGGGTACCTGACCCCAAAAGTGGTAGGTATGTGCCGCGGGCGAGACAAAAAACGGGGGCTTTGGAACGGGCTTATTGTGAAAAAAAGGGTCTTCGGAACGGGCTTCGGAACTACAAATGTTTGTGAAAACGGGGGTCTTTGGAACGGTTCGCCTGCGTGTGAGTGCGTATCCCTATGGAACGGGCATACGTGCATGCAGCTAGCCCGGCGGCACGGCCGCCGGGTGCGCTCGCTCAGAGGCGATGGTCGGACAGCGCTCTGCGGGCCGCTTTTCACCAAAATGCAGCTCATTGTAGCGGATTAATGCGGCCGGAACGGCGCGTAACGAAAAACATGCGAAGCTTTGGAACGGATTTCTTTCTTTTTTTTTCTCGATAAGAAGAAAATGCTATGCTTTGGAACGGCTTTCTTTGTTCTTTTTCTCAACAAGATAAAAATGCTATGATTTGGAACGGAAATTTGAGTGTAAAAATGGGGGTCTTCTCCGCGGCGCATACCCACCACGCATTATATACTGAGTGCCCCCCCCCCCCCCCCGGGGGGATTGCAGGAACCCTTAGAAAAGATAGATTTGATTTTTTTTTATTTTTACATCTATACATGTAGCTTCCATTTTGGCCAGCCATAATCTACCAAATTAGTGGCATGTGATGGCGCTGCATATCAACGAAAAAAGGTATGACAGGGTCAGAGGCGTCATAAGTTCTTATAGTCGGGATGTTGGTGTTGATCTTGGCAAACACGGCTTCGTGAAACACGTAGCAGACAACTAGCCAACTAGCGGCGATCTTAGCTGAGAAGTTGACTTATGACGGTTTCGTGAAACGGGCCCCAGAGATTCTGGGGCCTGTTTCTGGAAATCAGCGCCAAGTTAGTCATATCTTTGTCCGCCAACTACGCAGATGACTCTAATCTTGCTAAACCGTTTCACGAAGAGCATGCTAGCTAAATATCTCGTGAATCGATGAGGAAATGTGACAACACATAGCCTTGATCACAATCACACATATATTATTTTGTAAACAAGAAATTATCAGAACTGTAATTATTTGAGTGATCTGGTGAGGGCAAAGCTTAGAAATAGTAGCAGGGGGTTATAGATACAAGATATATTCAAAGAAGGCAGATTACACCAAAGAAAACCTTATAAGATTCTGTTTTTAGTAATTAAGTTCATTGTCGTTTTGAACGTAAGATGGGTACCCCGGGACACTAGATTTGCAAAATGAACCCTTACGTTCATGATCGGAAAAAAGGAGGCAAATCAAATATTTATCCAGCGTCACGTCTTGACCAAAACGTTGATATGCATAATTTTGGCAAATTACAAGCTAAAATATGTGTCTTATAAAAAGTATTTTGTTTAAAAATCTACGATATAAATTATCTTTCAATAAATATGAGTCTGAAATCTACAGACTATCCCTTTGACTATGCCTTGCCTGACGTGGCAGAATTGTGTTCTTTTGAGAGATGTTACAATCACGGGAGAAACCCCCTAGGAAAACCTTTTTTGCAGACCGTTTCATATGAAACATGAAATATAATATTTATACATGAGCAAGGATGAATAACTGATTGCAGGCAGTGGCGTAACAACGGGGGGGGGGGGGGGGGGCAGAGTGCCCCCCCTGAAGGATTTCAGCGGGAAAATCCACCAAACCACCGGGAAAAAAAATCGTTGATCGTTGCATATGAAACATGAAATATGATATTTATACATGAGCAAGGATGAATTACTGATTGCAGGCCAGGGGGGGGGGGGTACCTGCCCCCAAAAGTGGTAGGTATGTGCCGCGGGCGAGACAAAAAACGGGGGCTTTGGAACGGGCTTATTGTGTAAAAAGGGTCTTCGGAACGGGCTTCGGAACTACAAATGTTTGTGAAAACGGGGGTCTTTGGAACGGTTCGCCTGCGTGTGAGTGCGTATGTATCCCTATGGAACGGGCATACGTGCATGCAGCTAGCCCGGCGGCACGGCCGCCGGGTGCGCTCGCTCAGAGGCGATGGTCGGACAGCGCTCTGCGGGCCGCTTTTCACCAAAAATGCAGCTCATTGTAGCGGATTAATGCGGCCGGAACGGCGCGTAACGAAAAACATGCGAAGCTTTGGAACGGATTTCTTTCTTTTTTTTTTCTCGATAAGAAGAAAATGCTATGCTTTGGAACGGCTTTCTTTGTTCTTTTTCTCAACAAGATAAAAATGCTATGATTTGGAATTAATTTGAGTGTAAAAATGGGGGTCTTCTCCGCGGCACATACCCACCACGCATTATATACTGAGTGCCCCCCCCCCCCCCCCCCCGGGGGGGATTGCAGGAACCCTTAGAAAAGATAGATTTGATTTTTTTTTTTTTACATCTATACATGTAGCTTCCATTTTGGCCAGCCATAATCTACCAAATTAGTGGCATGTGATGGCGCTGCATATCAACGAAAAAAGGTATGACAGGGTCAGAGGCGTCATAAGTTCTTATAGTCGGGATGTTGGTGTTGATCTTGGCAAACACGGCTTCGTGAAACACGTAGCAGACAACTAGCCAACTAGCGGCGATCTTAGCTGAGAAGTTGACTTATGACGGTTTCGTGAAACGGGCCCCAGCTCTCCTACCACTTACAGCGGTGCACGCGGCGATGTGTATGTGTACAGAGAGAATAGATGAAAGAAAAGGCAAAGAAATACAGAAGGAAAAGGGGCCTTCAAGGAACTGAAGGCGGAGAAACAGACAAGATGATTGCCCAAAGAAATGTAAAAAGAAAGATAGGCCTAGAAGACTAGAAGTCCATAAAAAAAGGGAAAGGTACTATTAGACAAAAGAAAAAAACACGAAGAAATAATGAATTCTGTATCCTCTGTTCTTTCTTCATGTATTTCTTTATTCTTCCTCTCATCTATCCTCTCCCATGTCCTATGTTTTTATTTGTTCTTCCTTCCATCTAGCTTCTTCTCTCTCCTTATATATTTCATTGTTTTTTCTCCTTTAGATAAGATCAGGCTCAGCCATAGAACTATGGGCTCAACTCGTTCGCGCACATTTACAATGCATCTTGGCTGCTCTATGTTGTACTATAGACCAATTTCACAACGCAAGAGGGCAGCAGACTGTTGTATTCGACTTACTGAAATTTCAGTGCATGTATCATTTCACCACAGACGCTGCTGAAGCAGAAAATCAGCCGAGGGAACTATTTTGACCTCCATGAAATAACTGACCAATCAGAAACGACTTCCGTTTTCGTCACTCTCTCTATAAATCCACTCTGGTTCGACACAGTTCGACATACTGCGGTGGGCGCTCCAACTTTTATAGTACACAAGTCAATAGCGCGTTATGTACATTCGTTTGATTTTTTGTCTATTTTGACCAGTATATGCAGATTTATTTTAATATTTGCAATGAGAAATTATCAGGGAAGTTCAGGTCGCAGAGCTGTGCGGTGCTCAAATGCCACAAGAATTAGAGAAAGTTTAAAAATTGGAAGGTAACTGAATGCAAAATTCACTCGCTTTTGACTCATGAAGCCTGTTTGTGTGAGAAGCCGTACTCCCTACACAGGTTTCCGTAAGCAATGTTTCCGTAAGCAAAATTCACTCGCTTTTGACTCATGAAGCCTGTTTGTGTGAGAAGCCGTACTCCCTACACAGGTTTCCGTAAGCAATGTGAAGGAATTCGTCGCCAGTGGGTAAAAACATCAATAGAAAGGACTTTGAAGTCAAGAAACATTATCATTATGTACTTTGGCGTAAAATTTAATGAGTGAAAACATGACTTTGTAAACAGGGTAAGATTTAGGGCTCCCGTTTACTACGGCTTCTATGCTGCAATCGAACTTTTACTGACAAAACTAAGTTGAAAAACCATCGAAAGTACAAAAATACATCATACCTTCATCCGTCAGATATGACCATTGTCTTACCTCATCTTCCCATGTATCCATGCTTAATTTTTTGGATCTAGAATAAAGTAAATGGAACAATATCGGGGTATATCTCATATCTTACATTCATTTTGTACACAGAGCCAACCGCGGCGGTCAGCACGCTTGCCCACCGCAGCAATGGCGTCGCCGATAGAGGGCCAAATACATAAACCGGAGGTGAAATTGGTCTATACTAGTATATGTGCTGAGGACTTAGACTCTTTCACCAGAGCACTTGTAGGATTTTTTCGCGAAAATGCCTAGGCAAGGGTGTAAAACGGAAACGCGCGTCCCGTCGCGGGAGTGTTTGTTTTATTTTGCGAACGACTTGAATATGAAGTGCCAAATGGGATACCCAAAGTTATTTCTGATATTTTAACATAGTGTGACTGTATTTCCAATAATCTCAATGAAATAGTGGGAAAAAATATACTTCTCAATAATAGATAGTCTGCATATTTCACATTTCACCTTTAACTAATGCGATTTATGATGACTTAGAATCCCACTTGGCTTTCCATGTTCAAGTCGTTCGTAAAGTCTTTCGAACAGCTTTATGAAACTCCCCCACTGCATAAGTGTACCCGGCGGGGACCATAATGCGCGCGCATGCATGGACTTGTATTTCGACAATCCAACTTGTTAGTTTAACTATAAGCTGGCAGCTAGTACACTACAGGCGTACTGCTCTGATCATCTCTTAGCTTTGGAGAATTTACTGAGCTACCTTTGGAGTCAAGGAGTGGGAAAACTTTCAGAAGCCAGTACCGGTATACTTAGTACTCGATTGGTTTGTACAAAAATTGTAGATCTAGAATTTAGAAAATACATGTTGTACGCATAGGGCATGTAACATAGTAGGTCTTAGACTTAAATCTAGATCTAGATCCACTTGCACGAATGCCAGGTTATCATCACAACCTTGCACTGAATTAGGCCTGTACAGTGGAAATTGCTGACAATAGGAAAGTAGTGTTCTCTGTCACATTTCTGGGACAGAGGAACAAGAGCAGTGATCAGAAAAAGATTTCTCAAAATTCATTTGATGAAGATAATTTAGATCCAATTGAAGGAATGGAATGAAAATAGGATATGTCATCATACTGGGTGTAAAAAGCAAACATTTTCCAAGAATTTGTTGATTATTTTAGTGATTTCTATCTCCAACTATAGAGGGCAGCATTTCACATAAATTTGCACAGCTCAGCATACCAATGGCTCCCTGAGTGATCTAGATCTAAACTTTTTACAGACAGATCTTAGAGATTCTAGGTCTAGATCTACTAGACTACACCAATTGAAATACAAATTGACCCATTGAAATTGAAACAAATAGGTCCCAATTGCCCCCATGGAATTAGCAATTGGCAATTGGGATTATGAAACCTGTACCTATTACAGTATTACCGACCACTTGTCTTGTCTTGTCTTGGGTTAAGTCGGCATATGCAGACTTGCTGTACTCCGCCAACTTTATTGATGTGTGAGACCACCAAGTAAGCAGGTCACTTGCTGGGTTTTTGAGAGAGTTTGGATTTAAAAGAGTCCAATGAGGTTATCAATGTTGTGTCGATGTTTAACTCATTCCAATCCTTCGTAGTTCGAGGAAAGAAGCTGTATTTATGAGCATCCCTTTTGATTAGTAGACGCTGGAACTTGATACTATTTCCTCTGGTCTGCCGGGTGGTTTGCTGGATGAAGTTTTGGGGGTTGATGGCAACAAGACCTTTGATTATTTGGAACATTAGGCTCAGTCTACTGTGTTTCCGTCTGTCTTCCAATGAGTCCCATTCTAAGGCCCGTAACATGGTAGTGACACTACTGGTTCGTCTGTAGTTCCCCGTACAGAAACGAGCTGCCTTTCTTTGGATGGCTTCTATCTTCTGGGTATCCTTCTTGTAATGGGGATCCCATGCAGGGGAGGCGTATTCCAGGATTGGTCTCACCAACGTTTGGTAGGAAAGTTGTTTTATTTCCTTGGGAGCAGACCAAAAGTTCCTTCTCAGGAAACCGAGTACTCTGGAAGCTTTGGAGCAGACTTTGTTGATCTGGGACTCAGCCATGTTTCAGTACCAAACACAACATCTGGCTGGTACATATGTATTAGTGTTTCCCATTCTGCTTTTTTATTTTTGATACTTTGAAAATTTATACAGAGGCAATGTAGTTTATTAGTTGATGACTTCTTTTTAGGGTTAGACTTTGTTTCGTCCTTACTATTTTTTGAACTATCATCACTATCATCATACTCTTTAAAAAATATCAAACAGTCAAAGCACTAAAAGAGTATAAAACTATTTCATAGAAATAGTAGAGTATAAATATCTAGATCTACCCAACAGCGGGAAAATTGAAATAAGATATCAGACGTAGTATATGGACTACAATGAGTTCAAAGTGCAGTAATATTCCCATCGTTGTTGTTCTTCTACACTACCAGACTACAGCCTCAATCACAAGCCAGGACAATCAAACAGTTATTTGTTCAACAGCATTCCAAGTCATAAATACAATCGAAGAACATGAAGAAGGGTGAAAAACACGAACAAGTTCAACTCTGCAACCAGAATAAAAGATGGCGACTCCCGAGTATGTCAGTCCTAAGATACCAGTTCAGGACAGCCAAAAACAGCAATTACATTCAGCAATCATTCACCAACAATAAGTAAAGTTATAAATAGTCTTACTTGATGTTTATGACGTTATATTAGATGAAGAAAGGGTGAGATAGATGCTGAGTTGAACATCCAAGATGGCAGGTTCCCGGTATGCTGTACACGTGATGTGCGTGTTCTGTCTATGGGAGGCTGTACGCTGTAGACATCGAAACTCGAATACCCAGTTGCAGTAGTCAACAATCAGAATAAATCTCCACAATCCTCAGATTTTACGCTAAATAATGTAGAAAACTTCACTCTATAGATCATCAATGTTGATTTTATTTGGTTTTTGATGAAATTTGTTTAAGATTTTTGAGTAAAAAGATGAAATTAAAAGCTAAAAAGTCGGAGCCCCAGTAAAACATGACCTGCTCACTTCAGTTTCCCATCCCACCACAGAAAAGATTCTCAATAAAATGTCTCGAAATATTACTGACATAGACCCTAGGCCCTAGAGAAAATACTGCTTAACCCATTCGTAACAGAGGTCCACATTTTGTGGTTTGGCCTAATAATCTTTTGATGCAAAGCCCTAAAAATCATACCAAATACATAAGCAGAAAGGGCAGAAAATTCTACACAAACTGTGCCCATTTTGCTTGCGTCAATATTCGTTGTTTGATGCTGAAAATTTTTTAAAGGAAAATAAGCATTAAAATGTGATAGACAGTTTAAAATCACCATTTTCCCCTGCAAATTGACAACTTTTTGACTTTTCATCATAATTTCTGTCAATTTCTATTCATTTCAGATAGACTACATAAAAATGTAGCAATAAAATAAAATGCTGGTGTTGCCAATTTGAAGAATAAAGCTGATCAAATTAGGTTTTAAATAATTCCTGTCACGAATGGGTTAATAAAGTCCACTGACTTTGAAGTCATGAATGTACGCCAATGGCCATCAGAACAATAAAGCCTTGCAATTTAAAAAAAAAAAAAGATGGTGTCGGTCTCTTAATAGTCATTATTATTAATACCAACCTTACGATTTGTCAATGAAAATGATTCAAAATTAAGATAAAATTAAGCCATATTGAAATCAAATAGAGTCTACAATTCTAAATGATGCCGGAGATGTTAATTACCAATACTTGCATAGAGTATGTGCTCCTGTCGGCAACTGTCCCTTGTGAGCGGCAGGTGGTGAATAAAAACTAAAAATTAAATATTTTTATATAGATGTCTACCTTCAAAAATTACCTTGGACAATCTCAGGTAGGTTCTAGCGCACCAAAATAACATATTTCTACTCAGTGAAAGCAGTACACTTAGTCTCACTGAATATCATTAGAAGTCGACACCGCCAGTCACTGACTGAAAATGGGAGTTTCTTAACTTTTTAAGTTAAGAAACTTTGACATAGAGTCTACTTAAGCTTTATTTGTTCAGTTTGATGACTGATTTGATTTTTATTTAAGAGAATGAAGTTCATGGTCCATATTTTGCTGCAGAAATTCTTATTTATACCACCAGAGAAAAAGTTGCATGGGGGTGGCCGCTCACCAGAGCCATTTTTCAAGATGGGTCCTGTGAGTGGCCACCCTATGTAAAACGTGTACAAAATGCAGGTTTTTGTAGGAGATTCTACTCTGCCTTCATTTTTTTGTCACGGCATTTGGTAGATCATCACTTTTGACAGATTTTATGGGTTTCTACACAGTATCATTACTTTTCATAAAGTATTGGTGTGTAAAGCATGAAGTACAATATTAATTTTGTTACTTCTCACAAATATGGCGCTAATGCTCGCCAAATGATAGGCGGCCGCTCACAGGGGTAGGGGCGGCCGCACACAGGACCCCTGACATCGTTTTGAAAATGGACATTACTGACCACGTAATTGGTCATTAATTTTAAGTTTGCCCTCTATTCAATTAGCAGGTATTCGGACTCTGCATTGATGGAATTGAACTATGTGTGAGTCTTTGATTAATAAATATAATCAGCAAATTCCCTTAAGCGGCCGCACACCAGAGCCGGTACTCTACTTTACAGATAAAATACAACTTTGAAAATGTCATTTTAAAGGTATTTTTCCATGGTAGACATTTTTTATCTCCTATTTTCTGTGTAAAAACTGCACAATTTGTGGACGCGCCTGTGGAGATTGCGTAGTTAAGACGCATTTTAGATGCCCAAAGTTGACCCTAAGCATCTTTGAATACTATTACAAAATCCACATTATCTTTGTCATTAAAAAGTGCCTGGACACTGTAATTTCAGAGATTTACCTTAAATATATTCTGATTGTAGTCGCACCTTCCGTAAAGATCAAGCGCATCAAGGTATCGTCGCACAAAGGCCGAAATGTTGAAGTAAACAACTGTGCGCGCATTAAGCTTTCTCTAAGCGCGCGATCGCGCGTGATATACACCTGTTGCTCCGGGTGATAAGCGCAATTAGGTCAATGTGCAAAATACAATGACCCTACGGTACACGTCCTCGTAATTCCGAAAAGAAATAACATTTTATGGAGAGGTCGGTAATATGACAGATCGGTATTACTATTAGATACACTGATCATACATGGAAAGTGAAACAATGGGTCCCCATTAACCTTTGCGATAGCGTTGTACAAGCAGGCATAGGAAATCATTGCGAACCCGCTGAGAAAAATTGCGACAACATTGAGTTTGTGATGGAGCTGAATTCTCTCAGCTATGTTGTTTCGTGTTGGTCGATCGTTTGAATACGGATGAAATGCGAGAGTCGCAGATTCGCTGATCTCCCTGCAAAAAGTGCGGAGGCGAACAGAGATAGAGGTTGGCTGCTGAAAGATTTTCATCCAAGATGACCTAACGTTAGGATCCTGGATTTACCTGAAAATGGAGAGTTAAAAGGAATAAATCGTAAAATCGGTAAGCCATATACTTTATAGTGTATAATGATATTTTTATATTCATGAATAAAGGGGGAAAATGGATGATTTGAGGTAGTTTTCTCGTTGTGCTGCCCAGCACAATGAGATAGCACGCACAACGCTTTGGGGCTTTGGGGCTTTGGGGCGTCTCTATAAAGGAGGAGTGCAGACCCTACCAGAATACGAGGCTAACGACGACTGTTAGAGACAGATCACTTGGCTCTAGGTTTGTACTAGCTTCAGATCAGTCTATACAGTGTCAGTAGCACTAACTGTTGCTAGCAGTAAGTTACATGTAACGTTAAGTCCTCAGTCTCAGACTGGCAGTGTAACGTTAACTGTTGTGACTGTTATTTAAAATGAGTTTCTCAGTCATTATAAATCGCATCAGCTAAAGGTGAAATATGCAGACATACGTAGATCTAGATTAACATTACCATTGTTTTACAAACTTTTTTATTGCAAAGTAGATCTATCTAACGTAAGGTCTAACCCACCCATAGGTCAAAACAGCATTTTGAATAGCGAAACAAATTGCAGTCGCGAACGCAAAATACATTGACTTAGATTAGATCTTCTATAAAAGAGAAGAAAAGTTTTGATTTTACTTACCAGCAATGTTCCTGAGGCTCTCAATTTTCCACTGTCTGCTTCATATCTGATGAATGAACTGAAAATGGTGAATTTCAAGAAGAAAACTGACGCATATCAGACTCGTAGATCGACAGCATGTCGCCGAGTAACAAATAGAAAAGCATGCTATGTAGTTTCGGTGCAGACTTGTCACATTTTCGGGACAATTTATTGACTGAGTACACAGGATGAGTGGTCTGACCAGTAGATCTAACTGTTATTACAATTAAATCTAGATCTATAATGTTTTGTTAAAATTTAGTCAAGATTAGATCTAGAGTCTAGTCGCACTTTGTTTAAACGTCAGGCAAAACTTCAGTTTGGGCATCCCATTCGGCTTGCCATATTCCACTGATTCCAGTCATTCGTAGTGTCATTCGTAACTTTACGAACAGCTTTATGAAATACCCCCCCCCCCCCCCCCCCGGTCCAGACGGGCAGGAGAACTAAGATAGGGAACCAGATGCACGGAACTGTATTTATTTGCGCATGATTGTGTGCAAGCAAATGTAACGTAGTAACTTAGTCCGACGACTACTAATAAACACAATAAAAAAAGTAACTCCCCCCAATTCAAAA
The DNA here is from genome assembly GCA_029962745.1 of Echinometra lucunter. Lineage (NCBI taxonomy): Eukaryota > Metazoa > Echinodermata > Echinoidea > Camarodonta > Echinometridae > Echinometra > Echinometra lucunter. The sequence goes on along the minus strand of CM057164.1, from coordinate 4,191,253 downwards.
TAGCATAACTTTTTAACGAAAAAGTTTTGAGCAAATAATTTAGCAGGAGTATTTCTACACTTATTGACTAACTTCAGTGTGAAAATGAGAATGATCCGTCAAGTCATGCATGAGTGAGCAGACATTAAATCAAAAATGTCACTTTTCAAAAGTCACAAGAGTCATTTTGGGGGTTTTGGTGAAACAAAACTTTGACGAATTTGGTTTCTTCCATTGTTTGACCCCGTCATGCCTATCCCTGACACTTTTCATGTTTATCTCAGTAGTTAAACACAATTTTTTTGAAGAAGTGATGTTCAACCCCTCCTAAATCTACAGAATCCATTCAGTTATGGAAAGAATTGGCATCAACCAACATGAATCAGCACATTATGTGAAAATACCGGGTAGTCGTTTTTCCAGCATTAAACAGTAATTTTTTAACATTTCTTGTTTCATTATTAAAATGTTCTCACTCACCATGACACAATCTCAGTAAACATTAACAGCACTTAATCAACACCAGGAAAAGCTTGTTTTACAGATTCTCCAAAATGACTCATGTGACTTTTGAAAACTGACATTTTTGCCTTTAATGTCTGCTCACTCATGCATGACTTGATAGATCACTCTCATTTTCACACCGAAATTAGGCAATAAGTGTAGGAACACTCCCACCAAATTATTTTGCTCTAAACTTCTTCGTTCTAAGTTATGCCGTTTTGAATTAGGGGGGGTTACTTTTTTTTTGTGTGTTTAGTTTGATGTTTATGGCCTTGTCCACCCGTAACGTTAGGCCGGAATGAGCAAAGCAATAGCAAAACTACAGCCTTAGTCTGATATTGATAATGAAATTTAATGGCACTAAATAAAGAAGAAATATAACGGTCAGAATTTCACTTACCAGCATGTTGTGTCATGTGTTACTGCGGCAGCGTCCCGGACCAATATCATGTACAGTATATCTTTAGACCGAAAATTCTGTCTCTAGTTTCGTTGTTAGCCTCTTACATGTATTTGAGTAGGGTCAGCTCTCCTCACTTAGAGACAAAAGCACTTGAATGGGTAAGCCTAGACCGAAAAGTTCTGTCTCTAACATTCGTCGTTAGCCTCTTATTCTGGTTGAGTCAGCACTCCTCCTTATAGAGACAGAACTTAGCGCCCTGTAGACTTTTGCATATAATCTCGCTGACCTGGGTCAGGTCCCGGGGGGGGGGGGGGCACTCCCATATATGGTGGTACGGGGACGTGCCGCTTGGCGACCCCCTTTTTCAGACTTCGATTTCCATTCCAAAGCATAGCATTTTCTTCTTATTGAGAAAAAGAAGAAAGAAATCCGTTCCAAAGCAGCATGTTTTTCATCTTTCGAGAGGTTTTCTGCAAGTGCAAGATTTTCAACCACAAGGACCTCATGTTAGAACCCTGGATTTACCTGAAAATGGAGAGTTAAAAGGAATATAACCATAAAATCAGTAAGCTATACCCTCTATGGCATATATACAGATAGGTTTTTTTTATTATCAAAATTAGGAAATAAAAATTGTTTGCGGCTTGCTTAGCGGCTTCTCGCTGGACCTGGGTCAGGTCAATGAGATGACATGCAAAAGTCTACGGGGGCGCTTCTGTCTCTATAAAAGAGGAGTGCCGACCCTACCAAAATAAGAGGCTAACGACAAATGTTAGAGACAGAATTTTTCGGTCTAAGGTAAGCCATGCATGAAATGAAGCATGACCAAGTACAATCGTTGTAGTGGGAAAACTCCGGAAAAATGGCCCTCGAACTAAAGTCCCAGTTTTCCGTTTTCTAAATGAAAATTCTGTGTTCTTCGGTGTTCTAAACTTCAAATTCTGTGTTCTTCGGTGACATGTACAATACATATAATAAAGCAGTTGTAAATAGTAACAATCTTAGAAAAACATAAGTTACCCTAATATACACGCACATGCAGTATATATGCAGATAAAGTTTGGCGAACACACGCTAAACACTGCGAATAGCTTTGATCTAGATTTTCCACTGATTCACGGTTTTGGTTTATTGGATTTTGCTTTGTTTTTCATGATTTTCACTGTATTTTACGTAATTCAAATTTTTTTGGCCTGAAAAATCGCGCGTTTTCTGTGAAATTCTCTGAATTCCGTGTTCTTCCCGAATTCCGTGAAATTTTGTAAATTCTGTGTCTTCCTCTCCCGAATTCCATGAAATTTTTCTGTTTTCCGTATCGCGGAAAACTGGGGACTTTAGCCTTAACTCCTACTTTAGATACTATCCCATCAAAATAATGTACATAAGCCTAGCTTCAGTTATCTGTAAAAGGTGTACAACTTACCAATTTATTGATATAATCCGATAAAATCAAAAACTATCCTTTTGCGGGTAAAAAGAGTCCTCTATCTTCTTGGTTTGATAAAATAGCAGCTGATTTCAAACTCCTAAAAAGCTATGCGCTTGCGACATAAGAATAAAAAAGATGCATTCTAGTAAGGGAAAATTATTACAAAGTGAGAATGTGTACAAGTAACACTCAAGGGCTGGGTGTGTTACCACTAGTTCTGTGTCTTAAATGTAATCTATGACTATTATGACTGGATGAATTCATCCATTCAATATTCTTCCTTTTTTATTTCAGAGAACTTTTTGGATTGAATGTTTGTTTATATTTGTCTTTTATCCAAGCTGAAGCATTAAAGCATGGATGCCACACAAGCAATTGTCTTCTCTGATGAAGAAAGTGAAGAGGAATGTGAACTTGGACAGAAAAAGGTCTGTAAGTGAATTTTTGATAATGAGTGAGGGTAAATGAGAAAGAATTTTGGGCGTTTTGGCTTTGACTGGGCTTTATCCATCCTCATAGGAACTGACAAGATTCCTTCTTAGACAACTAAGTTGAAATCCCTTTATGGGGGGTACTTGTAATTTAAATTGCTAAATTTAATTTAGATGCATATGTATTGTTTGTTTTTCTATTGATGGCTTTGATCATATTATTTTTATAATAGCCTTACTGCCTTTGAGTTACTGGTATAAAGTCTCCCTTTGGTGTGAAAAAAATGCACTTTGAAGTTCAGATACAAATGACTGTACATAAACAATCCAGTAAAAATAAGCAAACCCATAGTAAAATATTAGTAGGTTATATTTGATTATGAAAAAGAATAAACAAAATAGGTCAAGTTCTACATAAAGAGAGTGCACGGTAATGATATGGCTTGAAACACTCAAATATAATTCATTATTACCTGAATGAGGCATTTTGGAGACAAGATATAAGTGCGTATTCTGTCTAATTTTCAATGCAAAATACGTCACAATGGCTCAGCCAGGGCTCAGCGCTATGACTAGGGACCATAATATTCATACTACACCCCTCCTCCGTGAAATTTGTCATTTTCCTCTTGCGCATCTGTACAAAATTATCGGTCCATAATATCCATATTCCACCCTTCCTTAAAAATGCGCATTTAGCAAAGTGCAAACGCACAGTATTGTGTACGCGATTGAGGTTTTAAACAAAGGATACGTGAGGTAACCATTTACATGTACGTCACAATCGCTTAGCCAGGATTACAAATCTGCCTGAATAAGCTGAAATCAGAGGGATGGACAGGTAAATAGCAGACATGTTTGTCATTGCTACAAAATGATTGGCTTGAATTGTGTATCATCATACAGCTGGAGGTAATAATAATTATATTGACTGGCTCTACTTTCAGGGAACATCAAAAATGTTGCCCTTAAAATATCCATATTGCCCTCGTCTTCGACTTGGGATAATATGATTCTTTTTGTGGGCAACATTCTCGATATTCCCCTCAAGGCCAGTCAATATAATATACATGTAATTATATCATTATCATATTCCCCTTAGGAGGGATCACCAACTTTCACGCCCTGATGACACTCCCTCCACTTCTTCTTATCTTGAGCATCATCCACATTTAGACCAATAATACTGCTTTCCTCCTTCACCATATCTTTCCATGTAGTCTTCCCTTTCCTCTTATGCCATCCACATCATATTCCATACTTTTCACAGGCTCATCATCTTCCCTTATCAACACATGACTTATCCATCTCAATCCACTTACCACTTCCACGACAGTTTGTTGAACTTTGTTCCAGACCCAACCTTTCCATACATAAGCCCACTTGTATTCTTTCTGTTGCATAGTTTCACCCCTCATATCTTTTGTATCAAGGCTGTGTGTGTTCTCCTCATGATCCCTTTTTCTACTCCCCACATTCCAAGTTTCTGAGCAATACACCATTGCTGACCTAATACAAGCCTTATAGATCTTACATTTTAATCTTAGCATTTCTACCAGCTATGATTGAGGCCAGCTCATTCAACTTTACTAGGTGACATCCACACCGTATGAATAGACCTTATGCATTGGCATCATTGCGCCGCCATCTTAGAGGCTGAGGCCTTGCACGTGTTTGTGATCTGCAGCTGGCGCATCTCTGACAACTCCGTTTACGCGTATTCTTATTGCCTCTGAGGGAGGGCGCTATGAGATTATAATGTCATATGCATAAGGTCTATTCTTATTATTTCATTTCTTTTTTTTTTTAAAACAAAGTCAAATCGTGAAACACTCAAATGATTTCTTATGATTTCAGATCAATTCTTGAAATCTGACGGCTGTCCATGTGTTAGGTCCATGGTCTAGTATTCCCTCCCCCCCCCCACCCCCCACCCCCTGCTGCTGCAGTGGTTTTAAGACCACCCGAAACCCAATGGAATTATTGTTATACATGTATATGGTACATAGCATAGCTGGATTTTCTATTGCATGGGTCACCTCTCTTCTTGATGTACCTTTCATTGTTGGAGCTGTCATATCTATCTTAGCATATGCATTAGGCTTCATGCATATATATTTAGCAGCCCATACAAATTCACTGCACAGTCCCCCCCTTCCCACACCTTACGAACTCTCCTCCCTCCAAAAAATAAACAATTGGCTTCAGAGTTCACAAACAAATCATTGCTTTCCACTGTATACTACAAATTCCAGTAATCCCCCCCCCCAAAAAAAAAAATCCACTATAACTGGCTTCAGAGTTCGCTAATGCATTCACAGTTCAGTACAAAATTATCCCTTCCCATTACATATCACCTTTTCCCCCCTATCTTCCTTATAATCTGAAATTCAGAAATATAAAGCTCTCTTTCATTCATGTAAATTAAGTGTCCATTTATTCTCAGTATGAGATAGAGCCCCCCCCCCCCCCTTCATTCCCCATCATCGTCTAAAGAGAGTCCCTCTTTCATTTTTCAATGTATAGATAGACCCCTGCCTTCATTTTTTTTGTCTAAGTTATAGAGTCCCCTTTGAGCATTCCCCTTATTCATATATAGGGCCCCTTTCATTCTCCAAAATTAACCAGTTATACTCCAATAAGAGCTCTCGTCCTTCATTCCCCTAATCTAGAGAGCCCCTAATAGTCCGATAAGAGCAACCGTTTCATTCTCCCATTCTAAGTTTTAGATTGAGCTCCACCTTCATTCATTCCCCTAAATTAGAGCCCCCCCCCCAATCTTCATACCCTAAATTCACCAGTTGAATTTGATCGCAAGGGAAAGGAGAGCATCATCCTTACAAATGACCACACATCCAACTTTCCTCCTCCTTTCCCCCTTATAATCCTCCTTATATTCAGCAGTACATAAAATTTCACTACAAAATTACCCCTTCCCAGAATTAGGAACTCTACAAAATTCACCATCGCAGTCACAAATACAAGTACAAAATCATCCCTTCCATTTCGGCCTCTCGCACCCAAAGGAGCGGTTTGAAGTCACCACTATTGTCAACTGTGGGTTAATGGAGGAAAATGACACCCCACAGGGACAAAGGATCCAAGACACGTCGATACCAGTACCAAACGGCCCTCGAAAGGACGCATGGAAAGAGTCTTTCATGTGCGAAAATTCAGGCAGACCCAGGGCACGTCAATGCCATCGCCAAACGGCCCTTGGAAGGACGCACGGATAAAGCCGTTCATGTGCGAAAAATTCACACAATTCCCCCCCCCCCCCCCCCCCCCCCCCCCCCCCCCCCCCCCTTTGCCTTAGTGTATTAATGTAGCTCCTTCCTACTCTGCATGTTCTTGCCACTACATTCTGACAGTCTACATCCTTCACCTCTCTTGATTACATACTCAAGGTAGCAAAAACTATCAGCCTTCTCAACATCTTGCTCCTTCACCACTCCATTACTAATCTCTCTGCATGTCTTGGATTTAAAAACTCTTAAAAACTCTTTCTGTTATGAACTTTCTTCACTCCAGCTCATCTTACATGAAACCACTTTTGACTTGCCATGCATCTGACACGAGTTCCTCATCACTCCCTGTCTACAGACACCATGTGCAGGTTTTATATTGTCTTCTTCCCTGATGTAGGCCCACCACTTGCTTCCACCACTTTTTTTTTCCACGTTGACTTTCAGGCCTTTGTGCTCAAACACACTGTTCTGGTTGGTACTTGGTAGAATTCCTCTTATTGTATTGATTCAGCTGTCAATTTTAGGTCTTCTGCATAGAGCAGGTTCCACAGCACATCTTTCTTTACTGATCCTGATAAACGTAGCATGAAAATACTGTACATGCACATGTAAAGCATGCTTCATATAGGTCATTTTTACTGTAAATAATGATTAAATTGTTCATTGCCCATTGAAATCAGTTGATCACTTTTTCTGTTACTTTTCTTGCATAGGTTGCCTTCCTTCATATCTTGGCTCAAAAAGATTCATCAGCCTCCAAGCATCCTATCTATAAGGTAGTATGATTATTGTGATCAAAATGTTTTATGCCATATTAATCCCAACTGCTGTCTGCTTGTGGAATTCCCTCCCTGACCATGTTGTAGGGAATGTCTCAAATGTAGGACTCCAGGCATTTAAGTGCAGAGTGCACAGATACCTCCTTAACCTAGTATGACATGATCTCAATTTGTGTAGTTTGTTAATTTGTTTGACAACATAGTTAATTATTCATTTAGAAAAGCAGTGAACCATTTAATTGGCCCAATTAATGCTAGTGGATGCTAGTTCTCTGCAAGAAATTTTACTATATATTCTTGTCTTGATTGTATTTTTGTTTTTCATCTGTATCTCTGCAGGAGATAATTTCATTGGTCGCCATGACAGCAATTCTATCCACATGCCTTACAAAGTAAGTCATTGAAAAAAAAATAAAGCATCGATGACTGGTAGTAATCACAAGTTTGATCATTCCCCCAAATGGGAGACAGTCATTCCGTTGTGTGTTGTGTGTTGTTACAGGGGCACGCACTGTGAGTCCCTTGTGTTGTTCTTATGTTGTGTTTGTGTTGTTAATGTTCGTGCTGTGTTTGTTCTTTTTGTTTTTGTTGTTCGTGTACAAAAAATGAAAACTTCTGCAGGTAGTTCCTTTTAATCTTCCTTTAGCAAAGTGATATGTGATGCAAGATAACATAAGGTTTATTTCCATAAACTGTCGCGGTCTAGGATGTAGTCGTAAAAGACAGGATATTCTGTTATACTAAAAGTCAAAACATTGTGACGTGTGTTGCATTCAAAATTTATACACATTGTATACCAGATATGGAGAACGAAACACGTAGGGAGTGGGCAGGCAAATGTTTTTTTCTCTTGTCATACGTCCAATTCAAGGGGAGTAGCCATTCTTTTCAAAGACTCGATCCCAGTAGATGTAAATAGGGTTAAAATTGACAATGTGGGAAATTTTGTGGTATTAGATTTGACGATTTACAAATTCAGTATTACACTTGCAGCGATATACAGGCCAAAACCACTCTGTTTTTTTTTTTAATATTATGAGCGAGCGAAGCGAGCGAGAAAGCACACACTGTTTTCATGGTAGATGTAGTAAACCCTTCGGCAAATTACGCTGTGAGCCAATGAAACATCTACATTATTTATTCGGTCTCATCTCACCGAATTTGTTTGCTTTTCAAAACCATTAATATGAGACGAGCGAGGAAAAATATACCCTTTTCCATAATGACAGAAGTGTTATTTCATCATCATAATAATGTGATAAAAATGTGATATGCACTATACAAGAACGGAATATTATTATCATCATTATCATCAGAACAAACTATAAACCTGTCATGCCTGTATGATATCTAAATAATACATGCGATCACCTGTGTGCTGAATATGACCTATTTTAGCTACCTCGCTTGCAGTCCGAATCCATTCTGTTTCTACAATAGCGAGCAAAGTCAACGACCGATCCCGGCAAAATTATATGGATTCGTCCCAAAATCTTTGTCAACCACCTTGCTGCCCAAATATAATGATATTTTGGAATCTCGCTGTTATACTAAGCTACTTGCTGCTCGAAATCATCTTATATCTAGCTTTTACCAGCGAGAGTATATAGCGAGCGAGTTAACGAAAAATATGTTTTTGTTTTGCGTTTTTCTTTTTATCCAGGCCGTTATCTCCTGAAAGTTTATCTATTTTTAGGTCAACTGGCCGCTCGATTTCTAGAATTGATATCTTGTTTGGTTATATTACTTCCTATGAGTAGAAGAATAGTATAACATTAGATAGAAACACAAGATGCAAACCGATTCCTTTCATAAGAATAGTAATTATCATCGGCATTGGTTAAGATACTTAAATAAGAGCGAGCGAAGCGAGCGAGCGCTTCCCAGTGTCCCATTTTCTTTCTTTTTTCTGTTTTTACGCTTTCATTTCACTTCCTTTCTTCCTTTCCTTTCTTTTCTCTTTCTTTTTTCTTTTTCCTTTTTTCTTTTTTTTTTTTTGTTGGGAAATTATTGGGGGGGCAAAATGATATCTTTGCCCCCCCGAAATTTTCTTTGGGGGGGCAACTGCCCCCCTGCCCCCCCCAGGATCGACGCCTCTGCCCTGAGGGAGTGTAGCGACCGAGCCGGGGTACCCCCCCCCCCCCCTTCACGATACGGAGCTTTTTCATTTTTTCGACTTAAATTCCAGCTTGAGTTCAATTCAATTTTTATTTTCTCTCGTTTCCAACAAAAGCATTTCATTTTAGTGGGGCAGTAGTGAGCACGCAAAGCGTTACTTAACAGTAGAAAGGGAGTCTAGGGAGAAGTAATGAAATTCGTGTGATAACACTTATATGAAATTGAAAATAAACCATGGTTGAAATTAATTTGGGGGGGGGGGCTGGCGCCCCCCCAAGCCTCCCCTCCAGTACGCCAGTGACCATGGTAATGGCATCATATGGCAATAAATCAGGGGGAAGTATTATGGATCGAACTACTTCCTTATTTTTCAACCATTGGTAAGGGAATTTAGCATGCACATTGGTCTTATGGTGAAGATGTGCAAGATATTATTTTTTAATGTGTTAAAAACTGTTGCCATGGGATTGGCATATTATGGCAATAAATCAAAGAAATATTGTGGATCGAACTGCTTTCTCATTTTTTGAGTAGTGATAAAGAAATTTAGCACACACATTTGGGCGGGGTATTAATCACCTTGTGATATTTCTAGTTTTTTTTTATATTGCCATTAACTAGAAATTGGTGCGAAAGTCACACCAGTCAGTTGAAAAATCAAGATTCGTCTTCATTTATTGCATGTGCGTAGATTTGCAAAGGGTCAAATGGAGCCATGAGATTCCAAATTGATTAATATGTACATTGTCCAGTGATTTCTTCTTTAGGATTTGGTATGGAATTTCTCATGTTTCTTCAATTATGTTTTCCTTGGAGGCACTATCAAAACAGCATGCATGCATTGAAGTGCAAGGGAATTCTCATCTTATCTATGACATGGAAAGCAGAAATAAAACCAGAAGAGGCAAGGTAATATCCATAGACTTATTATACATTTTCTAGATATGAATTCATACTTAATTACATTAAACAAGTGTGATTACACTCAACCCCTCTGGAGACAGAGTTGATTGCTCTTGTTATTTTTTTTAGTCATGGAAGCATTTCTGATTATGCATGCAGTAGGCATGCCTAACTTAGACAATTTAGAGAAGGTTTTAAGAATATATTTAATGCATTGTTCAAGAGATATGCATTTTTGTTTGTATCTTTCTTCAAACATTCCTTCCACAGTTAGACTTTAGAACAAACAATTATAATTGTTTTGCCACACCTTTTTCTCTCTTGTCTTTCCTTTCTTCTCTCTTCTCTCTTCTCTCTTCTTTTCTTCCTCTCGTTACTCTCCCCTCTTTCTTTCTTTCTCTCCTTCCAAAACCTAATGATTTGATCTTGTTCATTGTATTTTAAAGCCAATTCAATTTAGCACAATAATCTCAATTTCATTGATACTTGATTCGTTGTGTCAATTATGTTTTCTTTTGAAAACATGGTCTCCTAATTTATTGTAATACTGAAGTTATTCTTCATATTATAACATATTTAGTTCTTTTCAAAATCATATACATTTGTCTTCTTAATCATCATTGTAATGTTTTATATCTCTTTCCTTTCTTTACTCTTCCGTCTTATTTCTACCCCTCTTTACTACCCCTTTGTGCCCCTCTCTCTCTCCCTCTTCCTTCTTTCTGTCCAAAGCTGTTTGATTTGATCTTTCTTATTATTTCATTATATTTGCTAGTTTTAATTTAAAGGAGAATGCAACCCAGGCATCAGTGTGCTCTTAGTGAATAAAGATGACTAAGAAGAGTAAGCAGTAAAGGTTTGAGTAAAATCGGTTCAAGAGTTATGAATTTTGAAAGTTTCAGTAAATCCCTATTATGGGATTGGCAACTTTGCCAGTATCTGTGATGTCATTGTGGACAACTTTCAAAAAATTGATTTATATGAAATTTGAAGTCAGGAACCAACATAATTCTTCTCAAAATACTTTCAGAATTGATATAGACATGTCATACTCGCAAAATGAATGGAGAGTTGTCCACAATGACATCACAGATGCTGGCAAAGTTGCCAATTCAAGGACCTCCATAATAAGGATTTACTTAAACTTTCAAAGTTCTTGAACATGGCCGATTTCCTTCAAACTTTCACTCTTTACTCTTCTTGTTCTTCAATCACTGGAAGCACACTGATGCCTGGGTTGCATTCTCCTTTAAGGTTAGTAATTTTGTTTAGAGTTAATAACTTTATGATATGTCATAAAAAATGTTTTATTTTTAAGATGTTTCAGTGAAATTATTCCTCACACCTTTTTAAAATTTTTTCTTTCACTCCTTTTGATATACAAATTATTGCCTAAAGTCATAATTTGTGATATCTACATGTGTAACTTTCTTTATGTTTGAATTTATGACCCACTTCATTTTTTTTTTTTTATGTCTTCTTTTTAATGTAGATTTTACTTTATTATGAGTATGTTACTCTGTAAAGCAGACACTACCAGCCTTAAAGCAGTTTTGTTTTGTTATTTTCTAATAAACTGGATGATTTCAAATTAATTCAACTTTTTAATCTTTATTCAGATGATTTTGAAGCCTAATGTTCGCTATGAACTGAGAGCTGGTGATGATATCATCTTTGGTGATGTGAAGTGTCAGTATATCGTGCCACCAGAGGAGGTATGGTTCTATGGCTATATTACTAATGTACCTAGGGTGTAAAGATTAATTTCAGTACACCAGAGTGTTTTTTTTTTTTCATTCTTGTTGCCATGATATACCATTATCTGTCCTATATATGAATTGATTTTGTTGTTTAGTGCAGCAGAAATGTTACAAAAAAGCTTTAAGATGAGATTTTTGTCTCACCTCGTAGTGAGAGCCTGATGTAGGTGCTGCTTTTCTGACAGCGACAGCAGCATTGTCAACATTTTTTTCCTATCAAATGAGGGGGCTAGGATGATGGGGGTAGAGGGAAGAAGGTATAAGTTGTAGTAGAAGGGAAATGATGGAATAGGAGGTGTGGGAGTCTCTCTTATCAGAAGTATACATGTGTTCAATTCCCATGAAACTTGCACACAAGACTGGTTATCAAGTATCACAAATCATGTGAAATAAACTTCAGGTCACAAACTCAAGATCAAAGGTTATTTGAGGTCAGTTGATGAGTGGCTTAGAAGCACCACCCCCAAATGCACAAGCCAACTATGAAGAAAACCTGTATATCTTCAGCAGTTATTTTGTAGAGGAAAATTGGTCTTAATTTTTCTGGTACATGTAAATGTTGTCTTTGAACCACCTGTCGTAAATTTGTTTGGTATTCCATGGCCAATGTCATCATTTCCGGGGCAGGGGATTGGTTCCTTGTGATAATTGTAAAATGAAAAAATATCATTATAATGATAATAATGGTCATTTATAATGCTTTTTACAAAAAGGAGTACCATAGCGCTTTCAAAGTAAACATCAAAAGTTAAAATAACAACCAAAAAAACTCTCTCTGTGGAAAAGGTAAGTCTTCGATTCAGTTCCTAGTGAAATTCGTGAAAGTAAAATGCTCACGAAAATCTGACTTTACAGTAATAATTCTTTGTATTGGTTACTTTCTCGTGGTATAAAAAAGTTTTTGCAATGGGGTGCCTTGGTTTTTCCCCTTTCTTTCCTCCATGGTGGGTGTGTTATACAGAGATGCCAACCCTCCCGATTTTATCGGGAGGCTGCCGAAAATTCACCCCAACCCCTGCCCATACGATCACCATCCTTATCCTCCCGAAATTAAGATATTCTCGCACTGATCAAATTGAATGAGAAGTTCATGTATCATCTGCTAACTTAACATATAGCTAATCCATAACGTTCGCTGGAGTTATGTGAGGAGTTGAGAAAGAGGAGGGTGGATGTGTGTTGTGTCCAGGAGGTGAGGTGGAGAGGGGAGGGGGCTAGGATGATGGGGGTAGAGGGAAGAAGGTATAAGTTGTGGTGGAAGGGAAATAATGATGGAATAGGAGGTGTGGGAGTCTTGGTAAAGGAGGAATTGTGTGAGAAGGTGGTGGAGGTGAGAAGAAGGATTGATAGGGTGATGACAATTGTGATGGCTTTTGAGGTGGAGGTAGTGAGACTGATATGTTGCAATGCCCCACAAAGTGGTAGGACGTGCGAAGAGAAGGAGTGTTTTTGTGAGGAGATAGCAAGTGAATGGGATGTACGAAGTGTGGGTGAATTGGTCTTGTGTGTGGGTGACTTCAATCCGGGGGGGGGGGGCACTCAGTATATAATGCGTGGTGGGTATGTGCCGCGGAGAAGACCCCCATTTTTACACTCAAATTTCCGTTCCAAAGCATAGCATTTTTATCTTATTGAGAAAAAGAAAAAAGAAAGCCGTTCCAAAGCATAGCATTTTCTTCTTATCGAGAAAAAAGTAGAAAGAAATCCGTTCCAAAGCTTCGCATGTTTTTCGTTACGCCGTTCCGGCCGCATTGATCCGCTACAATGAGCTGCATTTTTGGTGAAAAGCGGCCCGCAGAGCGCTGTCCGACCATCGCCTCTGCGCGAGCGCACCCGGCGGCCGTGCCGCCGGGCTAGCTGCATGCACGTATGCCCGTCCCATAGGGATACATACGCACTCACATGTACGCGAACCGTTCCAAAGACCCCCGTTTTCACAAACATTTGTAGTTCCGAAGCCCATTCCGAAGACCCTCCTTTTCACAATAAGCCCGTTCCAAAGCCACCGTTTTTTGTCTCGCCAGCGGCACATACCTCCCACTTTTGGGGTCGAGTACCACCCCCCCCCCCCCCCCCCCCCCCCCGGGACTTCAATGGGCATGTGGGAAAAGGGATTAACGGTTTTGAAGGTGTGCATGGAGGGAATGGCTGAGTTATAATTCAAAATCCCAACTTACTGTTGAGTAGATCCTGTTGTTTTGATGGGATACACCCATTATTGTCTGACAAGATAGATGTATGATGGGTGTATCCCATTAAAATGAAATGGGATCTACTCAATAGTAAATTGGGATTTTGAATAATAACTCGGTCATTATCACAGAAGGTATTTTGAAAACCCAACTTGAAATGGAAGTCAAGGTGAAACCAGGGATGCCAACTTTTGGAAATCAAAATTAGGGAGGATTTGCAACTGACACCAAGGGCTCTGGAAGCTCTGGGTTTCTAGATGCTCTCTGGTATTATCTGAGCCTTATTTTGAAGCATTTTACATGTTGAAAAAAAACACAGTTCCCACTTTTTTAACATAAAAATTACAGAAAAATATTAAATATGTATTTTTTTATATGTAAAAAAATCTGAGGGGACAATAGAAGAAAAGTACCTGTTCAATAACAACAAGGAGGAATTATTTCTGCAACAGCTATAGGCAGGTTATGCTCCACTATAAATCTAGTAAAGAAAAGCTCAGCATGGGTAACATCTCCCTCCTCGCTCGTCCCTTCCTTGGTGAAATAAGTCAACAGAATACTAGTGCTCGAAGATCTCATCTTCGCAATGTCCGTATGTCCTTTGCTCCCTACCATATGTGCTTCCGAACATCATCAAGATTTCCGTGCTCAACTGCAAATTGTGCAAAATGTATGATTAATTCCCCCAGGGAGGGGGGGGGGGGGTCCCTTCCATTGAAGAGTGCACAACATCCGCGAGAAAAAAAACGCGGAAAAAGGGTATTTTTTCTGGGGTAGGCGCGGAACGTGAATAGAGTGTCAAAAACGCCCGAAAATGAAAATCTAAAATGCGAAAAGGGGATGTAATTTGCACAGACTGCAGGACCGACTATATCAAGACCCGTGAACACAAAATCCTATAACGCCTGTGTAAAACATAATGAGAAAGTGAATTATCTCGAGATGAAAATGGCTCCAAACTTTCAATGGACCTCACTATCACTCTCAAGGTATGAAAATGGGAATATCCTAGTTTAGGGTATGAATATCCCAACAATTAATGAAATCCCTGTTTAGGGTGTGCAAATCTGGGACATCTGCATTAGGGTGTCCTAGTGGCCTGCCCTTGAATCCTCGTTTAGGGTGCTTTTTTTAGGACGATTCTCACAGATGTTGTCCACTCTTCAATGGAAGTGACCCCCCCCCCCCCCCTGGGTATGGCCGGATTTACCTCACCCTCACAGCAAATGCCCTTACCCCCTCCCTCCACTTTGCACGATTCAGTGCATCCTCCACCCTCAACCCAGCCCTCCTACTCTCCTCCTCCACTTGCATATTACACGTCTTCTTTGGCCTTCCCCTCTTCCTCGGACCGCACACCTCGAATTCAAGGGCCCTTTTTAATGCGTGC
The DNA here is from genome assembly GCA_029962745.1 of Echinometra lucunter. Lineage (NCBI taxonomy): Eukaryota > Metazoa > Echinodermata > Echinoidea > Camarodonta > Echinometridae > Echinometra > Echinometra lucunter. Next base: position 4,176,117 of record CM057164.1, on the reverse strand, counting down.
CCATCATCGCTCCTCAGCACATGCCCATACCAACGTACCCCATTCGCCTTCGCCAATCGGTCCATCGCTTCTTCCAAACCCAACATCTGCATCAAATCCTCTGTCTTCTTCCATCCATCAACTTCACACCACACATCGCTCTCACCATTGCTCTCTCTGTCCTCCTCAAAATCCCCATCTCATTTTCGCTCAAACACCATGTCTCATTCCCATACGGCATCCGATCTCACACAACTCTTATACACCATTCCTTTCATCTTCAAAGGAAATCTTTTCCCATGTAGTATCTCTCCACATTCCCTAAACTTCACCCACCCAAACCTTGCTCTAGTTATCACAGCCGCCTCACATCCACCACCCACACTTACCCTGTCCCCCAGGTATGAGAACTCCTTCACCGACTCCACCTCATCACTCAACTTTTCCACCTGATCCACCTCCCCTCCATCTCCTTTCTGGCATCTTCCACACACAAATCTCTTGCCAAGCTTGGAGTCACCCTCTTCATCTTTGTGCATCTCCCATGGATCCACTTCCCCCACATTTCTCACACCACACTGAATTTGCTTTTACCCTCTTTCCACTTATGCCACATGGGTCTACCTTACTAACACTTTCCCCTCCATCTCACTCACCATCACTCTTGTCTTCCTAAGATTTACCTTCAGACCCTTACTCTCAAAAGCTTCCTTCCATTTCAAAAACTTCTCCCTTAGTCCCTCCATTGTCTCACTCATCAAGACCAAGTCATCGGCATACAACATCTCTCTCATCAAACCTTCTCTTGCACTCTCCTTAACCACATCAATCACAATTGCAAATATCAATGGTGACAATACAGAACCTTGATGCACACCCACCTTCACCTCAAACTCCTCAGACAACACCGACCCTACTCTAACTCTTGTCTTCGCTCCTTCATACAAACTAATCACCGCTCTAACCATTGCCTCTGGTATATCTCTCTTCCTCATCGCCTACTCCATCACCTTCCTCGGGACTCTATCAAAAAGCCTTCTCCAAATCCAAAAAACACATATACAGTTTCTTCCCCTTAGCTGAATATTCTTCTTGCCACCTCCTCAAAATAAACACTGCATCTATCGTTCCTTTCCCTGACATAAAACCGAACTGCATCTCATCCACTTCCACTATTCTCCGAATTCTTTTCTCTAGTACCCTCTCCACAATTTTCATTGCATGCTCTAATAACTTCACACCCCTGTACGCACCACAACTCCTTACATCCACTTTTCCTTTAAAAAATGGAACCACCACATTCATTGCCCATTCCTCCGGCATTCTTCTTCCATCTAAACACTCTCTGGCACAACTTCCTCATCACATCAATCCCTATCTCCCCACTTGCAATAATCATCTCAACACTCACTTCCGAGGGCCCAGCAGCCTTTCTTGTTTTTATTTCTCCAATTGCCTTCACCACTTTTTCTCGACTGACTCTCTCAACTGGCCCTTGCACCCCATCAGCCTCCGCCATCTGATCACACACATTTTCCTCATTCATGACTCTCTCCATATGCTCTTTCCAGACTCTACCTCTATCTCTCTCACTGAAATTCAACTATCTGTCACTTTCTCTCATACATCTTCCCCCGGCAACAACTTTCAATATTTTACCTTCTGTCTTAGCACAGTCTTCTGATTCACCATCTTTGGGTTCAGTAACCCCAACACTATGAAAGATATTCCTTCATGGGAAGGCAGGGAAGCGCTCTGCCTTGTTGACCTCACTATCATGGCTTCCAACCCTCTGTGCCAGACGTTCTTAAGCTTTTCCCCCTTTTCCAATCCGTTCTCAAGCTCTACATTCTTCTTCTATAGCTCATTGATATGAAGGCCCTCAAACTCAAGGGCCCTTTCCACTTTCTGAATACTGTCTATCAAAGATTTCACAGCTTTATCCATGATCTCAAAGTTGCTGGTTTCATCTCTAAGGTATTCAGCCAGCTCCATACCAGATGAGGGAGAGAGCCCAACTCGTTAGAGGGATCTGAGTGATCATCTGGGCCAGCAGGGGCGGCAGCATCATCGGTTTCCCATCATTCAAGATGGAATAACTTCCATGGGTTTTTTTCTTTCTTCCCATTTTTCTTTTGTTTGCAGTCGCTCATGATGATAGGTATTGAAATTAGAAATTATTACAAATTTTGAGCAGAGAGCAACTTGGTATTCGATGAAATGGCAATATCTAGGGTGATGAAAAATATACCTTGAGGAAAGGTCTACTTGCAAATGTCATTTTGATAGTCGACTGCCAGTACTCCTAGAAACTACTGCAATAATTGCATAGAAAGAGTTGGAGAAACTCTATTTTTAAATTATTTTCATAAGACTTTACAATTTTTTTCCCATATCTAATACCTATGTAATAAGAATTGGTTTATTGGTATGTGTAGGATGATGTTGATGAGACTGGATCAGAGACAGATTCAGAACTGATGCTACAACCACCAGACTCTGAGGATGCAAGACAGGATGACAAATACAGCAAGGAGGTGAGTTAATTCTGTAATCTGATTTGTCACGTAAAATTTCACTCTGTAGCTTTTTGATGGTTACAGGAATTACGATTGATGTTGTTCTTGTATTTTTCTGACTCGTATAACTGAGAGCCTGTACATTTAATCTCCTTTTGATATCTAGTTCTTCCCTTTTTTTTTTAATAAAAGAAAATATTCATTTGAAAGGTTCTAAAGGTTATTTGTTATGAAAATACTATTTTCAGCTTCCTGGTATCATGCATTTAGTGCTATAGATTTAACATTTTTGTTGCTTTTTCTCGTTCATTTCACTATATTATTTTGGTACTACATTCTTTTTGCTTTTTATTGCCTTTTTCATTCATGAAAGCATTCTTTATCCACACTCTCCCCATAGGATGAAAATGAGAATGAATCAAGCTTCAATCTTAACGATTTTTTGCAGCCCACCCAGCCTTGTGTCCCATCTCCCAGGCTAGAGTTTAAAACCCCTCGTCGTCTTGATGAAGGGAAGGTGTTTGCTGCCGACTCTGATGAGGAGTCACCTAACAAATCAAGTGAGACATTCTTATTTCATGATTGTCTATTCTCACTTTTATTCAAATTGTTGACACTTTTTTATCCTTGCTTCTTATCTTATATTTGCATGCATTTCATAATATAACAGATTAATCTGAATTTGTCTCTTCTTTTCCCAACTTTATTTTTAAATGTAGAAATTTCAGGGAATTGGGTTGAAAAGATAAATCCTGTTAGGTTATTATGGACTCCACACTCATTTTTGCCAGCATGTTTGCATCAAGCCCTGTGCATTGTGATGGAGTAGTGGACAAGAAAATTGGATGTCTTTATGTGTTCTAATATAAGAAGTCATGTGTGAAGGATTGATCTGCTTGTGAATTGCCATTGCATCATTATTATACTTGTTATAAACCTAATCTCACTTCAGATGCAGGTGGGTATGGAAATGATTCCTTCATTCCAGAGACACAGCTTTCAGCCAAGAAGAAAAATGGTGAGTTAAGCATTAAAAAAGATCTTTCCTGAAAGCTTGCACTATAATAAAATTAAAAGCCTAAATAGTTTATGTACTTCTCCCCCCCCCCCAAAAAAAAAAAAAAAGATAACAGCAGAAGCAGGAAGAAGAAGAATATTGAAATTTTTGTATTTCCTTGATTTTGTTTTGTGAAATACCCTATATTCTTTGTTCTTTTTCTTGCTCTCTCTCTCATTTACTACAGATTTATCAGTTGTAGCAGAATCTGACTCAGGCACAGATATTGATGAAACAGGTGAGAAGGTTCATTAGGAAGGAACTTTCTGTAAATCAATAAACCTTCAGTTGTCTAAGTACTTATGCAGAAAATAGATTATATGAAAACAATTGAAACTAAATACTGTCTCGCATATGTAGCAAGAGCGAGATATAGGTGCCACTTTTCCGACAGCGACAGCAGCGTTAACATTTTAAGAAATACTCTTTCCAAAAGTATTTGTTCGATTTTCATGAAACTTGTTCACCAGTGACGGTTATCAAGTAGCAAAAATCATGTGGAACAAATTTCAGGTCACAAAGTGAAGGTCAGAGGTCATTGGAGGCCAATCAATGTAGGTTATGTTGCAAAAACTTAACATTAGGCTAAGGTTTTGAAGTATTACCCTATTCAACAGTATTTGTTTGAATTCCATGAAACTTGTTCACAATGCTTATCAAGTAAAATGATCACAAAGTCAAGGTCAAAGGTCATTTTAGGTCAATTACATAAATTATATTGTAAAAAGTTAATCTATTAAGTAGTGTTTGTTTGAATCTCAAGAAACTTCCTCACAAGGATTATCACAAATCATGTCATAAAGTCAAGGTCAAAGGTCATTTGGGGTCAGTTAATTCATTTTATTAAACCTCATTTTAATTTTTTTTAAAATATTGTCCCCAAAAGGTCTATGGGGCTTGGGGGTAGCACCCCTCATGTGCCCCAACCACAATTTTTTTACTAAATCGGAATCTAGTGTTTGTTTGAATCTCAGGATACTTCCTCACAAGGGTTATGAAGTATCACAAATCATGTGGAGCAAATTTCAAGTCATAAAGTCAAGGTCAGTGGTCTTTTGGGGTCAGTTAATTCATTTTATTAACCCTCATTTTAACTTTTTTTTATATTATCCCGAAAAGTTCTATGGGACTCAGGGGTAGCACCCCTCATGTGCCCCAACCACAATTTTTCCACTGAATCGGAATGCTGCCACAGTGATTTGCATGATGAAGGCTAGACTGCCAAGGGCATTTCACTTGTTTGTATCACTTAGTAGTAATTTTACCATTTCCTGTTTCTCAGTCTCTTTTAACTCTTAACATTCTTTTTTTTTAATAGAGCCCTTTGATGTAAGTGCACTTGCTTCTGCCCAGACACAGGCTGTTGTAGCAACTCCTGCAGTAGACAACATGGCAACACAAGCGGTGGACAATGTGGAAACTCAAGTCATTGAAAACATGGCAACACAAGTAGCTGACAATATGGCAACATTAGCTGTAGACAGTGTGGAAATGCAAGCCATAGACAACATGGCAACATTGGCTGTAGACGGTATGGCAACCCAAGCTGTGGATAATATGGAAACACAAAGTATGGACAACATGGCAACATTGGCTGTAGACGGTATGGCAACCCAAGCTGTGGATAATATGGAAACACAAACTGTGGACAAGATGGGAACATTTGCTGTAGACAACATGGCAACACAAGCTGTTAATTATACTGCAGATAGTGACTCATCTGATACAGGTATTATGTACATTGAAAATGCTATTGCTGTCAAAAATGAATTGATTTCACCTTGATTGATATTTCATGTGACCATTAATGGAGTTTCATACTTTTCTTTCTTTCTTTTCCTCTAGATTTAGATGAGGTTGGGCAGAGTATGCTAGAAGCCCCTACACAAGCTGTGGGACTAAATGATTCCCGGCAACAAGGTACGCTCAAGAAACCTAGCCTTCATTCCTTAGTCACATGACTGTACGGCTACAGTCAGTTTTTTTATTGCTGCAGTATTTTGACTGATATTGTAGATTATGTTATGTTTATTGTCAAATAAGGATGTTTTCTTAGATGATTATTTTCATATGCACAGTACAATTTGTGTGTGCATTTATGATTGGGAAAGAGGCTAGAATAATTGATTATAGCTTTTTTTATTGTCTGAAATTAATGGCTTGGTATACATGTCCATGAAATGAGACTGCATCTAAACGTATTGTATGTATGTCTCTGTTGACTTCTATGTATTCTTCTTTGCACATCAGTGTTGTATGCCTCGAGGCCGGTCTCGAGGCCGAAGATTGCGTCCTCGGCCTCGGAGCCTGATGTCTCGGCCTCGGCCTCGGAGGCTAATGTCTCGATGTCTCGGCTCGAGGCCTGAGCGAGACAGTAGCAAATCTGTCGTTCTCTGTTTTGGGGGTTTTTTTTCGCTTGTTCCGCCAGCCCGAATATCATTTAGGAAATCTCGGGGATCAGGGAGAACCTGCCGCTCAATTTACTCGCTCCAGTCATTAAAAAACGTCACACAACTGTGTGAACATATAATAAATTTATATCTAATTCTGTGGTGCACTCCATACCCAGTAGTTCGCTCCCTCCAGAGCATTTACTTTCGCAGTTGAGTAAATGGGCCGTCACAGTAAATTGGGCGATTGCTCAAGTTGTATTTTACATGAATGGCGGTGTATGGTGTATTTGTTATACTTTGTAACCCTTCTGCTTGGGTCTTGCGTGAATTATGCCAACAATGAATGATTCTGCCTGGAGCTGGTTTAGTTGCTTCAGTACCTTGTTAACTTACTTAATTAGTCTGTTGATGACTTGATGTCTTGACTTATGGTTGTTTTTGCTAATTTACTAGTCTTAGTAATTCTTATTCAATCCGTTTGACGCATCAACTTCAAACTTGGCTGGTGTATGCATATGGGAGGGACAATGATCTGATTAGATTTTAGAGTCTCAAGGTCAAAGGTCAAGGTCATAGAGGTAATAATACATATAAAAATGGCTCGTTCTCACGATAACTCAAGAACCATTTGACAGATTGGCTTCAAACTTGGCTCATGTATGCACATGGAAGGGACAGTGATCTGATTAGATTTGGGGGTCACAAGGTTAAAGGTCATAGAGGTCAGTATGTACATAGAAATGGTTCGTCTTCACCATAACTCAACAACCATTTGACCGATCAACCTCAAACTTAGCACATGTATGCATATGGGAGGGACAATGATCTGATTAGATTTTGGGGTCTCAAGGTGAAAGGTCATAGAGGTCATTATGTACATAGAAATGGTTCATTCTCGCGATAACTCAACAACCATTTGATGGATCAACTTCAAACTTGATTCATGTATGCATATGGGAGGGACAGTGCTCTAATTAGATTTTGGGGTCTCAAGGTCAAAGGTCATAGAGGTCATTATATACATGAAAATTGCTTGTTCTTGCGATAACTTTACAACTCTGTGACGGTTCATCTCCAAACTTGGCTCATGTATGGATATAGAAGTCTCATAATAGTCTCATTAGATTTGGGGGTCACAAAGTCAAAGATGTCATTTTATACATGAAAATAAAAAAAATCAACATGAATATGCCATATAATTCCAATCTGGCAATGGCGGAGCCATAAATTTCGACCGCACACGGTCGAGGATTCATCTAGTTTATTTGTCTGTCTCGTGCTGTTAGATGGGAGTTTTGAGTGCTTAGTGAGGAGAAGAAAAGAGAGTCTCCCAATTGCTTTTACATGCATGATGCATATTCATCATATTGTATGTCCTGTGCTATTGTTTGTAAATTGAACTTGCATGTATCTTTGTTTGCATACTTCCTTTCAGATACCCAAACGCTAGTGCTGGATTCCTCTGCAGCATCTAGTGATGTAGATAACAGCCCAGTAAAGCAGGTATACTTCTTCCAGATTTTCTGCTCAATACCCTACCATTTTATAATGTAACTAGTCATTTTCCAACAATTGTTCAATTAGCCTTGTTTTGTAAGGGAATAATATCCATGCTTACATCAATCAGGGATCCTCAAAAACTCTTTTCCTTTGGGGATCCAAATTGACATTTTCAAGGTCTGTGTACAGAAGGCCCCTTCTTATATTCCCAATTCACAATCATGTTGTGTCTCCTGAATTGGAATTCCACTAACAGGTCTCAAAGAGTATCTGTAAGTCAGTCAAACAGAGTAACCAAATGTATTACTGATGTGTTTTCCTGTCTTAGAGACCTGCTCTTAACACAGGTTTTGATTGGACAGCTCTGTTGTTAGATAATCTTTGAAGGTTTGAGGTTTACATGGTGGTAATGATACTGTAGATGAGATTTACGGTTCACCATGTGTTAAGTCAAGTAAAGGACTGTGAGTTAGAGAGAGTTGAGGGAGAAGAGAAATGGAGAGGCGAGATTGAGTGGGAGGAGTGATGATGATGGAAAGTCAAGCTGTCCGAAATGTTGAGTCTTCTCTCATTGCCTCCTCATCTGGTTAGAGCCTTCTCTTCTTGTTGCCTTCTCAAATGGTTTACAGTCCTTTTTAGGACTTCACCCAGTCCCAAGAAAGATACTCTCTACTCCTTCCCACTTTATCTCGCCTCTCCATTTCTCCTCCCTCTCAGCTTTCTCTACTCTCTCTATCTCACAATCCTTTTCAGGACTTACCACACAGTGAACCGTAAACCTCATCTATGTTAAGCGCTGTTGCTGTTTTAAAATTTAGCAAAAGCTTAAAGTTTTGAACAATGACCTACAGTTAATGATGTTGGTTTACATAGCACCACAACACATGCCTAAGATTTTATACCAAAAGCTGAGGAAGCATTTGCTTTGACCTCACTGCAAGTAACCTCAGGCGATGATCCCTAGTGGATTGTAGTTATTGTACAAACCACAATATTGCTTGTGCTTTAAAACTTAGAGGGAACTTTCTAGAGGGTACCCAATGCTGAAACAATGTTACCGGTAGTTCATTTAAAAGAGCATGATTTTATTAGCAGAAAATCATCTGCCTAAAGTTTTTTAAAAAGTTGTGTTGCCCAGGAAACCCCCAAATGTGGTAAGATTTCAGGATATTTTTGACCCCTCAGCTGTGACCCAGTTTCAACTGGGTACCCACTTTGACGTCAAAGTGGGTACCTTGTCGCGCTCTAGCAAATTGCGTGCAAGGTACATGTATAATACATATTGTACAATCTAGTACCCAGCACAACTGCAATGCGCGTAGCTGGGTACCCACTTTTATGTCATAACTCATACTCAAATTTTTTGGTCAACTCTGACTTTTTATGAGAAAATTAGCCAAAATGCATTGATTTCGATTGACAAATCATCAAATTTTTTATGTTATTCTTCTTAGAATTCTATTCTTGATCAAATATCAATAAAAAAATTGTACCATTGTGTAATCACTTTAAACTATGAGTTTGTTTGCTTTAGACCTTACAGCTTGAAACCATGCACTAAACTGTAAGGTTATGACTTCTCATGTGGACCTATATGTAGCCTTCTCTTCTATTCCATTTTTGCAGGCTAGCAGTGGCAGAAACATCTATGATGAACCCACTCAAGTATGTGAGGGTATAGCCTCAGATTCAGGCTCAGAAACTGACATTGAAGGAGGAAGGATGGAAGCAGAGACTCAAGCAGTCATGAGAGATGATGAAAATAAAATAGGTTAGTGTGGATATAAAGCTTGTATGTATTACACTTTCAGAGGGATGCCATATTGTTTATTATTCTGCATTAATACTGTAAAACTAGAAACTTTGGTCACATGAAATGTTTGTGTTTGGTAAATTCAGTCTTGTGATTAATTGATTTTTTTTACAGAAATAAGTTAATGAGTCTTGTGTACCTAACTGGTGTTAAAGTACAGGTACACAAAAGATGGGAAGAGAACTGTGGACTAACATGAAAAGAGATTAGATAGAAATGGGTGTGTGAACCAGTACATACCAAGTTATTTAAGTATTTACTTTTTTGTTGTGCACACTGCACAGCATACACAATTTCAAGTAAAAAGTTTCATTGATAATTGATAAATATATATTCCATTCATGTATTGTATTTTTTTTTTTTTTATTGATGATTGAACAGAGAACCCAGAATAGCATTTTGATTTTAAAAATCAAAGAATATTGTGGGGTTGAAATAAAAATTTTAATTTGCATAGTTCTGTTCTCTTTGCTGTCTTGGTGGTTTAGATGAAATGGCTACTGTTCCTATTGGTCAAGAGGACGATGAGGATATCATGGAACCCAATTCTGTGATGCCCACTACTGACAAGACTGCAGGTGTAGAGAACATGGCCACAGTTCCTATTGAAGTGGGCGATGGTTGTGGAGATGATGATGATGACGATACTGATATAGAGGGCAGCGATGGCAACGGAGTAAAGGACGTAGATTCCAAGGGAATTGATACCACCAAAGTGGTAGATCTGGAAGATATGGCTACTATTCCCATAGTGATGGCTGACAATGATGACGATGATGACACTGATGTGGAGGAGGGGAAGAGAGATGAAGAAAATAAAAGAGCAATAAAGAACACAGAGATTAAAGATAGAAATCTGAATGCTACAAGAGAAGATGAAGCAAACTTACTTTCATCAACAACGTTTCATGATGATGACAGCACTGAAATGGAGAGTGATGTGGATAATGTCTCACAAGAATATTTCTTGAATTACAGGACAGAGCAGAATCCTGCAGAGAAGGAACGCTTTGAACCTTATGAGATTGAGGCCACTCAGCCCTATGGAGGACCATCAGATGCAGAAGATGCACCATCCAGTAACCGTGGTAATGATGTCTTTGAAGCCACACAGCCTTATGGAGCTGTAAATGATGAGGAGACACCAGCAGAATCTATCTCAGCATCATCAGTCACCACAGAAATGTCCTCCACTCAGCCGTATGGATCTGAAGGAGAAAATAACCAGACTGAATCATATGATGATGAAACAGATCCAACCATGCCATATGAAGCAGTGGAAGATATTGCCATGGAAACAGGTGATAGTGAAGTAGAAATTACGCAGGCCTATGGAATGCAGGACAGTGATACAGTAAGATTTAATGCTTATTATTTATTATTTATTATCATATTTTGATGTTTGTCCATCTGGTTGTCCTTCTATTCTGTTTTTCTTCCAGTGATTGACTGCAAACCATTAAAATAACCTTGGGCAGTTACTTGAACTCAGCTCTTTCATCACACTGATCTTGATGGTGTTCACAATTTTTGTATTGTGACTATGTAACAGAAGTCGATTTATGGAGGTAGTTGGCTTAAAGATGATCTACCGTTTTGGTAGAAAAAAAAATGAAAAGTGGCATGTAACTGAATACCACATTGTCCAACATGTATAAAAACATAAATGTGTGAGATCAAGTCATATTCCATTCATGATATCTGGTGAATTTTAGCGTAAATATTTTAAATGAGTGCAATGTAATCGCTACACTCAGCCTTACGCTATGACCCCCTTGCACGCCAACTGCTCCCCGCAGAACAATTGTAACGCTTAGTTACACATGTCACATGCGAGAGATCAAGTGATGTTTAATTCACGATTTTCACTGTTCATGATTTCCGGTGAATTTTAGTGTAAATATTTGAAATGAGTGTAATGTAAGAGCTACACTCAGCCCTATGCTAGGACCCTCTGTACGGCAGAATAATTACAAGGATTCAGTACACTTGTTGCCTTAACAGAAGTCTCATTGCTTTTACATGTGTGTAGGCACTGTGTGACTGTACATCACTGAGCCAAGTTGAAAAATATTTTTCTCCCTTTATTTGTTAAACATTAAGCTTGAGGAGGAAAGAACTTCACAGCATTTTAGTTTTGCCTTCATCTTGCTGCTGGCCAGCCAAAAGAAAAAAAATCTGATTAAAGGCATTGGCTAACATTGTTATGATTTTAAAAAATCTTGTTTTGTTACTTGAAAATGGGATAAACATAAGGGTTATGGTATAAAAATACCAGTCTGGAAGTTTCAAAGTATAATATCCACAGGAAGTATTTTTAAATATCAAAAACGTGAACCAATGTTTGAAAACTATACGAGGGTCGGTTGCACAGAATAGACATAAAGAGTGGGCATGCGCATATAACTCACCTTACCGTACTGTATGTATTGGCGAATCACGCGGCGGGAGGCACATAACGGCATTTTCAAATTCAAGCAAAGTGGTCCTCTCAGTGATTGTCTTGTGAGACGAAGGATAATAAAATCGCCATTTGCGTCTAATTTACACTTTTTCATTCCAAATTATGGTTGGTTTCAGGGTTTTTGAGTACAAATACAAGTACTCATAGACATGTTTCATCTTAGTTTGAGAATTTTTTAAATCAGCTGCTCACAAAGTTAGCCAATGCCTTTAAATGTTTTGAGGGCCTACCAAAGCTGTACATAAACTTTAAACAAAGTTTCCTTTGTAATTTGGGGGGGGGGGGGAGGGAATTCTTCTCACCCATCTGTCTACTTGAACAGCAGTCAAAAATACAAGAAGTTGTACATAATGATCAAATCTTGCATTAGAAAACTATTGGCTGTGTCAATATTTGGAAGTGGTGAACTTAATGTAGAACAATACCATCAGTGATGATCAGTCCTGTAATTTGTTATGTTTTGTTTTCTTTTTCTCCTTCCTTTTCACAGCAAATACCTGACAGTCAGGATGGTGAAGACCAAGCCACTACTTCCTCCAGATTTCCAGTCTTCAAGACTGAGTCACCTTCAAGATCCTGTCTGAAGCAACCAAATACACCCGAGAGGAAAGCAACCAAAGCCAGGAGGGTAACATTTGAATCTGCTAACAATGAAGAAATCAGCAGATCTGATAAAGATGACAGAGGCAGTGAGACTAAGAAGAATGTTAGTCAGTTTCGACGACAGCCTAAGGATAAGAAGAGCTTGGAGGAACAGTCAACATCAACTGGAGCAAGGAGAGGCAGATCCAGAGTGTCACAGAGGAAGAAGGAGGAAAGGTTGGAAACTACAGGAAATGGTGAGGCAATGAGTGAAAAGAGTACTCAATCTGGAGGTGAAAATGATAAAGTAGCACTGAAACCTGGACAAAAGAGGAAAGTTGGAGCCCAAAAGCCAGTAGTAGCTGATACGTCAGCCCTAACTTCTAATGGTGGGAGTACTAGTGCAAAGAGGGGAAAGAGACAGAGGGGAAGTATACTTGAAGAGGAGCCTGATGGGGAACTTAAGTCCATCGATGATGTGCTGACAGTGACTGATGCTAAACCAACCAGAAAGAAGGAGTTTGATGCAGAGAACCCAAGACCATCAAGACAAGGGTCAAAGGTCAAAGATGAGAGGAAGCTTTCTGATAGCAGTATTTCATCTGTTGGTTCTGAGGGCACCAAAACTGGGAGAGCACTGCAAACTATTGTGCAAATTGGAAAGAAACTCACAAGAACTAGAAGGGGAAAGAAAACTAGTGAAGACAGTGAAGAAAATGCAGCTCATAGCCCTGTTCCTGATTCTGTTAGGACAAGGAGATCACAAAGACATGCTGAGGTTGTGGATGATGGTGATAGTGATGATACAGCATCAATATCATCCACTGCATCCAGTGTAAGAGACTTTTCTGAAGTCAAGCCCAGCACAAGACCAAGCCGAGGAACTAGGAGTCAGAAAGCAAGTAAGATGGTTCCTGAGGAACCTGATGGGCTGTTGACACCTAGGGCCAGGATATCAAAAAGAGGAGGAGCAGGAAAGGAAGAAACAGCACACTTGCATGATAAAGCCAAGAAACCTGGTAGTGCAACCATGAGAGGAGATTCTGTAGAAGCATTAGAGACTGAGGTTGATGGGCAGTCAACACAAATTGGCAGCAGGACACGAAGAAGAAGAGGAGCGAAAGTAGATGAAGCAGTGTCACAAGATGATGGTGAAAGGATTGGAAGAGGTGAACAGACAGACTCTCAGAATGATGAGGAGCTTAGATGTAAAAGGACAAGGAAAAGCATTGTGAAAGCAGACACATGCGAGGGGCCTGTTGGAAAAAAAAGTACAGAAACATTAGAACTTAAGTCTAAGGCTGTCAAACAGAGTACTAGACGCGAAACAAAAACCCTAAGTTTGGGAGAAAGTGATCATGGTGTCCAAGAAGAAACTTCTGTGCAGGAAGACAGAGAATCAAGGTATACAAAAACAAGGAGAAATAGAAGAGGCATGAGTGAAAGCCAAGAAGAGTCTATAAAAGACACAGGAGTGTCCAATGTAAGACAAAGTGGAAGAAGGAGAACAATGCCTGCAAGATTGCTTAATTCAGAGAGTAAAGGAAAATCCAGCGGGAGTCAAGCCTCATCCTCTAAACAAGAAACGAGAGATGCAGTCAGCACCAGTGCTGGTGTTTTTGCTGTGCCTAAGCCAGTTGGAAGACCTAAACAAAAGCAACAGAAAGAGCCATTATCCTCACCTCAGAAAGAACTTGAAATAGAAACAGCACAGACCATTACTAGAGGAAGAAGATCAACAGTAAAGGTCCCTAAAACATCTGAAGAAAAAGGAACATCAGATACTTTGGAGGAAGATTCTGGAGAGAGCAGGAAAAAAAGTCAGCAAGCTAATACAAAGTCAGATACATCGTCCAGCATAGAGGAATCAGAAGCTGAAGGCAACACAACCACTTCTATTCAGAGAGGGAGGAGAGCTACTACAAAGATCTCAGAAGCTTCAGCAGAGAAGGGGAAGTCGGAAGATGTGAAAGGCAATACTGGCAATAAGAAAGGGAGACAGGTTACTACTGTGCAGCAGAAAAATACAGAAGATCCAGAAGCTCATAAAACAAACATGCCTACTCCTACTTCAAGAGGGAGAAAAGCTGCATCACCAGCATCTGCAATTAAAAAACCAAGAGACTCCAAAGGCAAGGAAAGAAAAGACCAAAGCACAGAAGAAAACATGAGTCCTGAAGTGGTGAGCTCCATTTTGAGTTTCATATTTCATGTCATTCCTTCAGGAAGTGTAAGATGTGTGTTTAAACATGAACACTTCAGCAGGTTTTCATTGTACATACTCATGACATGAGATTACAGTCACATGAATATTCTGTTACCGTGAAATATTGATATTGCCATATTTTGACTCATAGCTTTCTGTTGGTTTGTCATGAAAACCATTTAAAATATCAAAAACACTTATGGGAATTCCTTGAACCTCATCATAAAATTTTTTGCCTGTTCGTCAGGTTTGACGAGTTTGATGTAATTATGCTTTTAGTACTTTATGAAGCAAATTTAGCCTTGACTTGTCTTTACATGTCTTATTATCATCACAAACCACAGCTCATAGCACACTGATGATGAGCAGAAAACCACCTAAAATGAAAATTCTGTATCTGTGTCATTGTCATTGTCATTGTCATTGTATGAATCCAGCCAGTGATGAGGGGAAAGAGAGGTGCCCCTGCTACTCTACCCCTATCCTCCCCAGCTAAGAAACCTAAGCAGACGGATCAGATGATGGCTCATAGCCCGTCTTTACGGAAGCGTGTCAGTGATGTAAGACCAAAGGTCATGTTTACTGGGGTCATGGATGACTCATGGCAGAAGGTTGGTACTATTCGGATACCTTATTTGTACAGTGGAGATATCCACCACACAAGGTGCTTGAGGCCCTCCAAAATTTTCCTGGTTCTAGGGTTCTAGCAACGGCATTAATATCAGTGCTCACTGTATATGAGGATTTCCTTCCACCAGTTACCACATCTTCATACATGGAGGAAGGGTAGTAGATTAATGGCCTGCCAAAGGACTTAAGTGCCTCGCTATTGCTTGAAACATCAACAGAAAACTTGTTTTGCAGCTAGCTAAGTTATCCTATCATGTCGAATCAGACTCGCACTGTAATTGATTTTAACCCCCATTACGTCTTTCTTGAAAATTACATGAAGTGTAAGTATGTTAATAAGAATTTTTTTAAATTTTGTGTGCTCTGTTTAAATAGACTGTAACAACATTAGGAGGTGAGCTTGTCGACTCTGTCCATGACTGCACTCATCTTATAACTGATAAGGTGAGAAGAACAGTCAAGTTCTTATGCTGTGTGGCTCGTGGTGTGATCATCATAACACCAAAATGGCTGAATGAGTCCAAGACTGCTAAGATGTTTATTGGTGAGATTTCAACCCTATTTTATCCTATTGTAGATGCTCTCACACATACTTTGGTGACAAAAATTATGGTTTTCAGAATCACTGGATTTATGACAAACCGAATAGATTTTGCTTGAAAAGAAATAATTTTTCTGGGACATTTCTATTATGATATTCTTCTATATAGCAATTGGCATACACTCTGTCCTTTGGCTGACAAAGTGGATATTTGCTCGGGATTTCACGTAGTATTTGTTTTATGTACACATTTTTTTTTTTTTAAATTCAAACACATTCCCTTTCAAACAAAGAGGAACGCACTCAGACTTATCTTCACCATTTGTTCATGTTGATAGATACTGGTCCTTTCCAGCTGAAGGACAAGACATCAGAAAGGCAATATGGTTTTAATCTACCCATGTCCATTCAGAAAGCTGGCCAATCCAGATTACTCACAGGATACAAGATACATGTTACACCAGGAGTCAAGCCAGAACCTCAGCAGATGAAAGATATTATTAAGTGTGCTGGTGGAGAGGTAAATAGTGATCAAGATAATATTAATAATGATAATGATAAAGATGATGATAGTGATGATGATGATGTTGATGATGATGATGATGATGATGTTGGCAGTGATGATGGTGATGATTTCCATGTACTAGTATATTGTGCCAAATGACAGGTCTCAACACTTAACAGGTGCCCGATACCCATGGGCCCTTGAAAATTTAGTTCTGGACACCCAAACTGGAACAGGTTTGACACAGAGCTTAATACAATCAGAACCCAGAATTTCTATCCAGACCCACCAAAACAGTTTGAGTGGAGCCCTGCATATGATTCATATAGTGCCAACTACAGATGCGCTTAAAATGTTTTTTTTTTGCATTCTTGGTTTGCTCCATTCAAAACTCGCATTGCTGAAAACCTTACAGGTAAAATTAAAGCAAGTGTTTGATATTTTATTGGTCATTTTAGGAAAAAAGAAGTTCCTAACTTAAACAATTTTTATTTAAAAAAGATGTTCCTTTTCCAATTTTGAAAGAACTTACATGCAGTTTAATTTTGAAAGTATTCTTAACTCTGTGTTTGATTTGTGGACAGGTGCTGTTCTGATTACACTGATTCTTTATTTGATACCAGAAGCAAAGTTAAAATATTTAAGTGGGTAGTAGGCAGGACAAAATTATGCATTATACATACCTGTAACATTTTTTGTGATAAAAACAAGTATTCTTGTATATGTATGCCAGAGTTAAACCAGAACTCTTTTCTAGGAAGATCTTCATATAATTTGTAGACATGAACATAAAATATCCAGATTTCACGAATGTTTTTCTATTTTTCCATTTTCTATCGCAGTATGTTGCCAAGTTACCTACCAAGTCCATCCCGCAAATGGTGGTTGTGTCATGTGATAGCGACAAATCACTATGGGTGGGGCCTACTAAGGCTGGTATTCCTGTGGTTTCATCAGAGTTCATCCTTTCTGGAATCCTTAGACAAGAAATCTTACTAAAAGACTACAAACTGAAATAAGAAGTCTGACTCGCATGCAGCAATGGTCTGTAGAGAAGATATAGTTGTTTTTTATAAGCGGAAAATGCATCGGAAGGATACTTAATGAATTTTGCTCCGTTTGGTTCTATATCGATGAAACCAGCGATGAGCAAATTCTTTTCGTGCTCTCAAGAGTTTGTTAAGATTTTGAAGGACAGTCAGACCACAGCACATTTCAAAAGCACTTATTTTATAAAACTCATATGCACGTTAAGTGACATTATATACATGAGCAGAAGGATATGGTGGAAAAGTGCCAATTACTTTGCTATCTCTGAATGGATTTTGATGATTTTAATTCCAAATTGAAGAAGAGAAAAAATTATACCCTTTTATTTTAGAATTTAACATTTGTATTAAGAAAACCTTATGAAATAAACCACTCACATGTGAAAATAAGCTACGTAATATTGATGAAAAAGGGTGAAAATACTGGTCATATATATTGTATCAAAGCAGTTTTCAGCTCAATGGAATTTTGATATGATACTCTTCCAGATTTCACCGAAATTCTGATGATTTAGGTTTTAATCGGGTCAGGAGTGAGGCAAAATCGAGCAAGGTACAGATTATTCTCAAGCAAGGTAAATATTGCATTGAATGACGAAGGTCGCAGAGGTCAGTTCTAACATTTCAGGTTTTAGCCCGGTTAACGCTGCATCTCAAGAACCATTTGATATATGAATTTCAAACTTGGTGCCAGTATGCATCCTCAAAGAAATTAGTATGTAACTTTAGTTGAGATGTGCATAAATTACAATTTGCGTGGAAGGCTGAGGCATGATTGTCGATCGTGTGCCGTCAAATTGCTCCTTTTTACTGCAACCTGAATTCAGTCTCCTCTGCAATAATGTCTTTGATTTTGAGTTTTGCTGGTAAAAAGTATTCTTATGAATTCAGAAAGTGCAGAAATTTGCTATTGTACTTTAAATTTACAACAGCATTTTTATTCAGATCTTTAAGCTTTTATACTTTTTAAAATGGAATTTTCCATTTTAATTTGTTTTTCTTGTATTAATGTGTAAACATTTTAATCGGCTGTAACCAAAATTTGTTCGAATTGTATTTGAAATTTAGACCAAACTGAGAAGCATGTTAAATGTATGGGTTTGTAGTTCTTTGATGTCATCATACACTCTACATGTACATGAATCTATGGATCAGAATCAGAGTCAATTTTCAATTCCATACTTCAGTCAGAAATATGAGTACTTTACTCAGTTTTAGGTTCAGACAAAATACTTAGCCAATTTGGGTATTCCCTGGACTCTTTTGGCAAAGTATTTTACCCTTAATCTAAGGCATCTCCCTCATAACAGTGGAGGTGTGATTGGCTGGTATGTAGCTTTCAAACATACATGGGTCCATATATCTGCCAGCAAACAAATTCTAATTGAGCATACAGTGAAATGAGTTTACTGAGCATTATCTTGGGGAGAAATGTGTAATGTCACAATGGATGTCAGTAAGCACATTGTTATGATTTCCATTTTTCTGAATGTACTGTAATGTACGATTATAGAAATTACGCAAAGATAAATTATTCATTGTTTGCTGTAATAACTAGTTCACAAAGAATCAATAATTGATAATTTTACATAGTTTGAAAGCTTGGATTGTAATCTATGAATGATACATAACTTGCTTTGTCATGACCAATGTAAACCCTTTGAAAATGCAATGAGAATAAGAGCTTGTCAGACAGGCTAATCACCAGAATAATAGAGAAAACAGGATGTAAAGATGAGTGACCATTCAAGTATGTCGTACAGGTGTCCTGTTGTCTGCTTCACTAAAATTTCAGAATTGATAGTTCAGAAGTTCAGATATGTTAGTTGATAGTTTTCAAAATGCATTACATATTTTGAATTATTTTGGCAGGTGCACCGGACTGGACGTAAATATGCAAAAAAACACAAGGGGTTTGGATCGGTGCCTCAAAATCTAATGCCAACATAAATTTTGATGATTTAAGAGTTACATTTTAATTTTTAAACTTTATTTGGAATAATAAACCAGATAAGATAATTAGGAAGCAGGTTGTTTTACCCCATGAAAATGAAGGTCTTAAAATGGTTGATCTAGTTTTTTTTTTTGTAATGGTTTGATATTAACTTGGGTAAGAAGATTCATTCTGAATAAGTGTATAAATGTTCAACACTTAGTCCAATCATTTTCTAAGAAACCTGTTCTGTTTTATTTTGGAGATAAATATTATTTGTCATTAGCCCAGGAAGTTAAAAACTCCTGGAAAGATGTTTTTATGCCTTATATTTATTAATACAAGCAGACAATAAAAACTGGTTATCTAAGCCTTTGTGGAAAAATAGCTCTGTTCAGATTGGTAACGGAGCAGAATCTTGGTGTGAAAAAGGGTATTAGATATGTTAAAGACTTGATAGACAGTTCTGGTAGTATATATCACTGGAAGAATGTGAGGGAATGTTTGACCTGAAGTTAAAATTTTTGATCTTATTCAATTTGTCATACCTCCCTACAGCCCCTAAGAATTGTTGAAAAAACTCTTCTGAACTATGTACACATGTTAAAGTGAAGGTGTTACCCAGCATGCTGGGATACTTTTTAATTTCAGAATTCCCACCAAATGGTAATTTTAAATCAGAGAAAAAACACATTTCTAAATTACAGATGGCTCCCAAACTTGGTCAGATGGTAGATCAATAAATGAATTTTCAGACAATATGAAAAACCTGAAATCAACTTTTCAACTCCAAGTGCTCCATTTTAGCTGTTTGCTCTAAAACTCCCTTTGTGACCTATTGCTCATTTTGTGGTGGAGGGTCACATAATAATAAGGTGGGAGCTTTCACAGATTTAGTTAGAATTGATCCCATACTTATCCAGTCTTTCCAGCTGTTCTTGTAAAAAGTGTAAATTCTCATCACCATCTGATTATTATCAGTCTTTGGAGAACACCTTAAACCTCATTTCAGATATTGAAGTGGACATCATTTTGGACATCTATGGATCTATACCCATTTCATCCTTCTCGAATCATCTTTTATTGTCAGCACAGTGGACGCTTTGTGAATTATACTTATCTACAACATTCTGGGATAGAATTTGTTTCCCAGTCTACATTGCAAAGATTTGATACTTGATTGTGTTGTTTATTTGTGTGTTTTTTTAGTTATCTCTTTGGAGATTGTATCAAGTTGAATAAAACTGAATATCATTTAATTTTCATATAATTTGTTACTTAAGGGTCTTCATTTGATATAGTATTTTAAAAACATGTATTTTTGCTTTAATTTCAGGCTGCTAAAGTAAAGTAGTTCAGCCATTTTTAGCCAAGCCAAATGCTAGGTAGAATACTTACTTAGCCCAGATACTGTCTTAACTTACAAGTCTATGAGCAGTAGCATAAAGTACATGTAATTGTCATTCCTTGTGCTATTGCATTGTAAATTACTTGTACTATTTTTGAAATCAGGAATGACTGAACATGGCGAAAAATGAAATGTAATGTATTTTTTCTACCTTTTTAATTGTGATTTTCCTGATGTTGGCACATGCACATGTATAATGTTGCCCTGAAAGATTTCTTATACTGTACAATTTATTTTGGTAGGTTTTCTTGGTGTAAACATATCTAGATATCTTTTTATCTATGAGTTATTCCATCAACAGCCTGGGAAGGAGGCATTTTTGCTTATTATACAATGGCTTTCTGAAGGCACCTTTTTCGTTTACATCATGTATACTCCTAGGAGTTTGTCTTTCCTTCAAACATATGAATGTTGCCTTGTCGTTAGTGCCTGAGGTCTTCCTTCTGTCTGTACCTCCATGTAATATGTGCGATGTATGCTAATGATAATAATAATAATAATAATGTATGGTAATAACAATAATGATAGTAATAGTGATGATGATGATGATAATAATAACACTATTTTGGACTTCAGGACTTCATGATGGTCATGTGGTGGTGGTCACTCGGAAGACCCACTACCATTTTTTTTTTTTATTAATCATGTGGAAATAAACTAATGGTCTAATGATCTACTGAACTAGATTAGAAGATAAACTGAAAAAATATCATATTTATATTATATTGGATGGCTCTGAATGGGATACCAGAGAATATTCCACGAATTAGGACCAATATTGCACGAATTGAAGATGAGTGCAATATTGGCCCTAACGAGTGGAATATTCTTGGTATTCCATGAAATAAAGCCATCCAATATAATTATTATTATCTAAACCCAACAGAAAAGGGATTTAAAATTCAATAAATGTCATTTCAGCAACTAAAAAGAGCCCCCATCATACTTGATCACAGTTTGACTTACCTCTTTATGACGTCATCAAAGTGTTGTGTATTGCGTGTCCGCGCATTGTAATCCTTATTGCGCATGTTTGTTTTATTGCGCGCACGCGAAGAGACCATGCAATATCGCATATTATTATCTATATTGGGCATTTTTGCGGCACATTAAAATCACATATTTTTTGTCTGCATGATTTGTCTGTGCAATATCAGAGCATATTGTATAAAACGCCGAATTCCCCATAGGCTCATGTACAAAATTTGCCGTGCAATATTATGCGATATTGCATGGTCTCTTCGCGTGCGCGCAATGAAACAAACATGCGTAATAAGGATTACAATGCGCGGATATGCAATACACAAATGGGGTGTTGCAAGAAAGTTGCAATCAATTGCAAATAATTGCTAAGTTTGAAACAACCATGCTGATTGGTTCAGGGTCTGCCCTTTCAAGAAGACATGCATGCAACAATGATTTTGATTGGCCAGTGACAATCAGTTGCAACTTTCTTGCAACACCCCTAAAGACACTTTGATGACGTCATAAAGAGGTAAGTCAAACTTATGTGATCAAAATAAATGTATGATGGGGGCCCTTTTTAGTTGCTGAAATGACTTTTATTGAATTTTAAATGCCTTTTTTGTAGGGTATAGATAATAATAATTATATTGGATGGCTTTATTTCATGGAATACAAGGAATATTCCACGGCAAATTTTGTACATGAGCCTATTGGGAATTCGGCGTTTTATACAATATGCTCTGATATTGCATAGATCTCATGCAGACAAAAAATATGTGTTTTTAATGCGCCGCTAAAATGCCCTATATAGATAATAGTACTATTTATATAACACCTTAATAGATCCCTGTCATTTAATTGGTTGTGTAATATTGATCATTTGTCACATTGCACTATGACCTCATCATTCATGCAATTGTGGCTCTACTTGCCGTGCAATCTTGGATCCATACGATTTGCTCCATTGCATTAACGCCGAGAGCCTGGCACACCACGCACGTAAAACGCTTGTGTTTGCAGTGAACAGCGCGTTAGCGTATAGCGCTATTGATTTATTGCGATTTGATCTATTTTTAGGTGTCATATAAAACAAATAATGAATGTTTTTT
>CM057164.1:4139517-4152963 GCA_029962745.1 Echinometra lucunter | reverse complement strand
GCTTGGAGGTAAAGCTTTGTTGTCTGCATCAGCAACCACAGAGTCTAACTGCAAATATAAATTGGGCAGTCGTGTAGCTGAAACAGTTTATAAGAATTATGAATACCCTTATGAAAGGGGTGCTAATAAACGGCCTTGTCTGAAGGGTGCAGCGGAAACTCGTAAAAGCTCTGATACAACAAGATTCCTGCTTTAATTTTGCTGGTTCCAGGTCTTAAAAGTTCTTATGTTTTTTATTCCACCTTGATGTAACAAAATTCCTTTTATTATTTTATTGTTTTTTCTTTTTTGCCCTGATATAAGAAGATTCCTGTTATGATTTTGATTGTTGTTGTTTTTTTTCCCCTGAAATAACAAGATTCCTGATAAAACAAGATTCGTCTTATTATTTTGCTTGTTTTTTTTTTTTTTTTTTTACCCTGGTATAACAAGATTCCTGATATAACAAGACAATTTTTATGGTCCCAAAGTCCTCATTATGGTCAGTTTCCAGTATAAGTTTTATTTGTATTTATTATTGTTCCAGAGTAAGAGTCAAGGACAAAGCAGATAGAGCTACCATGGAACAGGTAATTTAGAGTTTATTATACACCCTTTTGAATGTTCTAAATTGTATAGACCAATCCAACTTTTGATTTGTGGGCAGTGCCATTACTGCGGTGTCCCCCATAGGGCGTGTGCTATGAGCGTATGTAATCTTTGCGCGCTACATTCAGCTGCGCTGCATTGTTGTATGTAACTCTATGGCAGGACACCGCAGTAATGGCTGATCATCTGCTGCCCTCAACGATAAGCCGGATCGATCTATACCTTTAACCCATTCGTGACAGAGGTCCACTTTTTGTGGTTTGGCCTAATATCTTTTGATGCAAAGCCCTAAAAATCTTACCAAATACATGAGCAGAAAGAGCAAAATATTCTACACAAACTGTGCCCATTTTGGTTGCGTTAATATTTGTTGTTTGATGCTGGAAATTTTTCAAAGGAAAATAAGCATTAAAATCCTTAAATTGGCAATGTGATAGAAAGTTTAAAATCACTGTTTTCCCCTGCAAATTGGCAACTTTTTGACTTCTCATCATAATTCCTGTCAATTCATATTCATTTCAGATACATGACATTTTATAAGAAAAATGTAGCAATAAAATAAAAATGTTGGTGTTGCCAATTTGAAGAATAAAAGCTGATCAAATTAGGCTTTAAATAATTCCTATCATGAATGGGTTAACTGTAGCAGCAGTGTCCAAACAAAACACACTCAAGCATAAGGATGATTCTGTTGTATATTTGCCTTCTATCCTGTTTTACATTAACATACTTATTCGGGAAATCAGTTGTTGTTTTGTTAGATGAAGCTTTCCTATTCAGGGTCTCCAATTCATAACATTGCGCAATTTTACAATTGTGAGGTTGACTGCTTCCATGCATGCATAATTTGTGAATGGCTTTGGTCTTTGAAATATTGAATGAAGGCCTTTTTAATTGTTTACGGTCATCCTGCTTATTCCTAAGTGAAATTTGCATGATAGGAAAAATGACTTTACCATAGTTTTCATGATCATATCTTTTGTAACAGTAATAGTGAAAGAAATAGGTTGTCACAGCCTTTTAACCCATTCGTGACAGAGGTCCACATTTTGTGGTTTGGCCTAATAACTTTTGATGCAAAGCCCTGAAAATCATACCAAATACATGAGCAGAAAGAGCAAAAAATTCTACACAGACTGTTCCCATTTTGGCTGCCTCAATATTTGTTGTTTGATGCTGAAAATTTTTTAAAGGAAAATAAGCATTAAAATCCTTAAATTGGCAATGTGAAAGCGAGTTTAAAATCGCTTTAAATAATTCCTGTCACGAATGGGTTAAAAGGCACTTGTCACCTTGCATCTTCTTTTCAATAATGACACTCTTGTTCTTGCATGTACCTTGAAGGTACTGAACCAAACAATAAGGATGATCCCATTCTTAATTTTAGTATAATTATGCTACTTTCACATATTTGGTGTTGAAACCATTCCCATTTGTACTAGTACATTTTTCTTTGTTCTGTGTCCTAGGAGGTGTTTCACAAAGCTATAAGTTTGACTTAAATTCATACATATGTCCCCAAAGCATGAGTAAGCACCAAATCATTTACATAACTTTTTACCCAAAGAGCAACTTCGTGAAACAGACTTAGCTAGCCAGCATGAATCAGACTGACACTAAGTTGGACTTAGGGAATTGGCACTTAAGTTTGACACGATTTTAGAGCGAACTTTGTGAAACATCCCCCTAATGTTATCACCATTATTCCATATTCTTTTAGGTATTGGATCCTAGAACCAGGATGATCCTATTCAAGATGTTGAGCAGGAATGTTATCTGCGAGATAAACGGTTGCATCAGTACTGGGAAAGAAGCGAACGTCTATCATGCCACCACAAAGCTAGGAGAACATAGAGCAATAAAGGTAAGGGGAAACTGTTTAATTCCATTTATTTCAAAATGCTAAAGCAGAAATGTTACCTGTGAGATCAACGTCTGCATCAGTTCTGGCAAAGAAGCGAAAGCATATCATGCCACCACAGAACTAGGAGATCATAGAGGTGGCAAAAAAAAAACTGGTAAGGGAAAATAAAGGTGATTTCATTCTATTCAAAATGTTATCAGTGAACTGAATGGCTGCATCAATACTGGCATTCATGTAGAAGCTAACGTCTATCATGCCACATCAGAAATAGGAGATCATAGAGCGATAGATGATTGAGGAATTGGGAGGAATGTGCTATATTATTTCCTTTCTTAAGCCTCTTTGTAGATGATCTGGGCCCTGTTTCATAAAAAGTTGCTATGATAGCAACTCCTAATGGACTAACTACCTTGGCAACAGAGAGAATTCTGCTTTCTGATTGGCTTTTATAATGAAAGTTGCCATTCCAGCAAGAGTTGCTATTGTAACAAGTTTTTTATGAAATAGGGCCCTGATTTGGTTTGATGGCTCAAAATCTAATCCCTTGAATGCTTATACTTAATTATTTTTCTGATATAAGTAAAAAGAGAAAAAGGTAAATTAGACTGCACTCTTTTGTAAGGGAATCTATAACTTACAAGCTTAGCTTTTTAGATAGATTCCCACGTATTTCACCACAAATTTACTTGTCTGATTTAATCTAAAACACCATGCTATTTACATTTCTAATATCGACTGTATAATGTTTGTTTACATTTGTTATGAACAATTTATATATTATTTTTTATGCCTTATTGTGTAATGATTGTGAAACATGAAATAAAACTGAGATTAAAACTTAAAGGTAAGTCTGGCCTGAGTCTGCAGAAGTTTGATAAAAGTTTATTTATTTCATCATTGTAGCTTCATTCATTATCCTGATAATTTGGATGCTTTATAGATCTACAAGACATCTATCCTGACCTTCAAGGATAGAGATAAGTATGTAACGGGAGAGTTCCGCTTCAGGCATGGCTACTGTAAGAGCAACCCTCGTAAGATGGTCAGAACATGGGCGGAGAAAGAGATGAGAAATCTACTCAGGTTAGTAGGACTTACAGATTTTCAGTCTTATCCATGCATCAGGGTGCAACACTAGCACATGCCCGGTCTACACTGGCCCCCAAATATAAACCATGGTCTCCCAATTTTGGACCTGATGCACCTAGACCATACAATTTTAGTGTGAACCCCTTGGTTGGGAGGGAGGGGGGGTCTCTCTATTAGTTGTAGGTTAGTAAAATTTGCCGAGTTTGATGAAGGTGATGAAATCATTAAATAGCACTGCAATTTTCCATTTAAAATCATTGAAGTAAAAGATATTTTACGGAATACCTTTCCAAGGAGAAGTAGACTAAAATACTTTATTTGCCTTATCCATAATATAACTACTATGATAACCCCTTTGATTGAAGTTTGATAAGTTTGATTATGTACATAAGTATTGTCTGTTAACCATGTGAAATATGCTAGGTAAGTGTTATTGATAACAGTGATAACGATTTGAAATACGTTTTATCATGTTTCAGGTTACATAATGCAGGTGTGACATGCCCTGAACCTCATGTCCTTAGGAGCCATGTTCTTGTCATGGACTTTGTTGGAACTGATGGATGGTAAGTACTTGTTAACCCATTTGTGACAGAAGGTCCAAATTATGTGGTTTAGATTTCACATTTTCTCAATTTTCTTGAAGTTACACATTTTCTAAACCCCATAATCAATGTATGTTCAGAAGAATTGCTTTTTACATAACATACTTTGACTATGGGGTAAAAAAATGTGTAACTTCCAAGAAAATTGAGAAAATGTGAAATTTCATGTACAAAGTGAATGGAGACCTGCTCGCATATGATGTCATCAACGTTGCCAATTTGCAGAGCCGAGAGTAATTTACTAGAAAACGTAAATGAGTGTAATTTTCTTATTCTTTGACCAATTTTGCTAATTTCTTTTTTAAAACGCTGATCAAATTTTACTCCTTTTATTGAAATGGTGAAACTTCTGGGGTGGACTTTGCCTTTAAATAATTCCTGTCATGAATGGGTTAAATGACCTTCCTTAAACCATTCATGACTGAGGGTCCACATTGTGTTTGTGTGGTTTGGTCCAATATTTTTTTTTTATGCAAAGCCCCAAAAATCATGAGGAAAGGAAGCAAAAAATTCACCCATTGGTTGCGTATTTATCCTTTGAGTTTGAAAATATTTTTAAAGGAAAATAAGCACAAAAATCCTTAAATTGGCAATGTGATGGAAAGTTCAAAATCTCTGCTTTTCCATGCAAATTGGTCACTTCTTAACTTCTCAACATACTACATGTCAAGTTATGTTATGTTGGATAAATGATTTTTTATGAGAAAAATGTAGCAGTGAAAGAAAAATACTGGTGTTGCCAATTTGAAGAAGAGCTGATCAGATAAGGCTTCAAATGATTCCTTTCGTGAATGGGTGAAAATTGGGGTGAATTTGAAGTTTATGTGCTGAAGAAACAACCTTCTCACCACAGTCCTGCAGTCATTTTGTTGCCTGTCAGGAATAAAAAAAACAGAATTGATCTGGAAAATATGCAGAGATGTGATGACTGGTGCAGAGTAGAAGCTAACTGAAGGTAAATCTGGTACAATTAAATGGCTGATAGTGCTGCTTGATTTTTGTCATGATATTAAGTATTTATGTAGTTTCAAGATTTATAGTGCAATTCACCAGAACTTTTGTGTAATGAAAACCATATTTTATGTCGGCTCCTAACCACCACCAAGTCCCTGTTAAGGTTGTTCTTGACGTTTGTTCAGATGATGCATTTTCTCATACTGAAGATTCAAAGCTTCCTTTAGAAATTTAACTTAAATTTACTGAAATAGCACCTACCATACTCTTATTTGAGCAATCAGTTAAAATCTGTGCTGGGAAACCAATATTTCCCACTGTTTTGACCATTGGGTCACATATTTTGTTTCTTCTCACTAAACAGGCCAGCTCCACTGTTGAAGGATGTGAATCTGAGTGAGAGTAAAGCAAGGGAGCTCTATCTGGAGTGTATTCAGCAGGTCCGGAGAATATATCAACAAGCCAAGCTTGTCCATGCAGATCTCAGTGAATTCAATATGCTGTAAGTTCATCTATTAGTGAACTTCATGATGGGAGTAAATTACTTTCAATTTTTGTGAACCCCAAAAAGTTATTAGAAGTGATGATGTTATTGGTGGTAGTGTCTATGTATTCAGTCATAAATTGTGGACATTATGACTTTGATATTTGGAATATGACAGTATGAGAGTTTACCCATTCAGAACACAACCACAACCCCCCCCCCCCCCCCGAAAAAAAAAAAGCACACACACAAAAAAAGGTAATTCTTTCCACACGCTCTTCCTTTTTTTTTCCTCATTCCATTTTGCCAAGCAAGCAGGTTTTCATAATTGCGTTGTTGATTGTATTGTTACTTCACAGATATTGCAAGGATAAGTTGTACATCATTGACGTGTCTCAGTCCGTTGAACATGATCATCCAAGTGCCTTGGAGTTCCTCCGCAAAGACTGCACCAACGTCACAGGTAATTTTGTTTTTTAAGAATTTTTCAGATGCATGCTGAAGAAGTTTTGGCTATATTTGATTCATGCAGTCAATGAATTATGTGGAATATCACCCCTTTAATAAAAATAAAGATTTTAGCGGAGTATGCATTTGTACACAATCGTGGGTCTACGTGTAATGCACATGGTGGCGATGACTAGCTTGATATTTGCATGTTTCTTAACAAATTACTCAGCATTATTACTTGGGGGATATCCTTCCTTTTTAGTTCCTTATATTCATTTTATGTTTCGATTAATTACATGAGAATGTAAAGTGTGTTTGTACTTTTGAGAACTGATGAAAACATCTAAAAACTACATGTCAGTATAACAAGTTGACATGGTCTTTGAAGTAGTTGTACAATGTAAGGTGTATCAATTCCATTAGGAGCTGATATCTTCAAGAGATATTTTGCTCTTAGACTACCTTCAGGCAAACCTTGCATCCCATAACAATCTTGGCAAATTTTGTTTTATTCCTTTATCACTTGCAAATGGCTGACACTATTGGGCATATATGAAAATTGTTTTCTAAGCTCCCTTGATTCAAGTTGAATGTATGTTTGTTGTGTATTGCTTGTTACTGCTTTGAAAATACCAAATCAAGAATTTTGATAGTAATATTTTCACATCCTGTCTCTTCTTCAGAGTACTTTAGGAAGAATGGTGTTTGTACAATGACCATGAGGGAGCTCTTTGACTTTGTCACCGATCCCACAATCACTGATGCGAACATTGAGGAATATCTCGATAAGGTAGGCCATAATACTTGTTTATCAAGGTAGGGTTATGGCATAGCTCCCTGCATTCCTATTTTGGAGGAATGATTCCTTTTCTTTGATCTTCACACTAAGTTTATCAACCCCAGATCCCTTCCTTTGTTCAGTAACTTACCTGTAAAAGCATTTTTAAGACATAAGCTATTACTCATTTTGCCTTGAGATATTCCTACTTGTTGATGTGGTAGGTATCGATAAATGATAGCAAGGATGTTTCATGCATGTGTATGAGGTTGTCAAGGCAGCAACAGACAAACTCTTGTATTTTTAATGATGTCAAGCAGACAGAAATGGTAGTAATTTCATGATGGTTCTATTTGTGATATTTCCTTTTTTCCAGGTTTAAGAACCTTTTTTTTTCTTCTGATCTTGTGCGTGCATTTTGGTTTAGATGCAGTTGACTCCAACAGTTTATTACCGGTATTGTTTACTACATGATCAGTGTTGATTAATATGCTTATTATGCCTCCACCCAGCAAAGGTGGTGCTAGAGGCATTATGTGTTTGGGTCGTCCCTTTGTCAGTCCCACTTTTTTGTTGATGCGATACTTCAAGAATCATTTAAAAAGTATGAATTTCAAACTTGGTGGTAGTATGCATCAACATGGGAAAATGATCTGATTAGATTTTAGGGTACATAGGTCAAAGGTCAAAGACATCAGTTAACATGTAATTGTAGGTTATATTATACTGGCTATTACAATAATTCAAGAACAGATTGAGCCATGAAGTTATCTGAATATAGACAGGTTGCATTCATCTTGTTTGTGTTCATTTATTCCTTTATGAAATGAGTATGGTTAATGCCCTTGAATGGAATATAGAGATTACAGTACATTGCAGTACAAATTACCT
The DNA here is from genome assembly GCA_029962745.1 of Echinometra lucunter. Taxonomy (NCBI): domain Eukaryota; kingdom Metazoa; phylum Echinodermata; class Echinoidea; order Camarodonta; family Echinometridae; genus Echinometra; species Echinometra lucunter. Next base: position 4,145,260 of record CM057164.1, on the reverse strand, counting down.
TTCAACTCCTGTTGAAATTGCAATCCACCCCAACTGGGGAAATAAATAAATGAAATTTGAGTTGGAACCAAATTAATTAATTAATTAAAGGTGTCATATCATACAGTTTGCCTTGTTCATACAAAGCTTGTAAACAGAACACAGAAACACATAGCAGAATGGCCACTCTATAAATTAATCATCTCATAAGAGTGTTCAGCTCATGCTGTTGATTATAATAGTAGTACTAGTAGCAGCAGTAGTAGCAGTGGTAGTAGTAGTAGCAGCAGTAGTAGCAGTAGTAGCAGCAGTAGTAGTAGTAGTAGCAGTAGTAGTAGTAGCAGTAGTAGTAGTAGCAGCAGTAGTAGCAGTAGTAGCAGTAGTAGCAGTAGTAGTAGTAGTAGTAGCAGTAGTGGTAGTAGTAGTAGTGGTAGTAGTGGTAGTAGTAGTGGTAGTAGTAGTAGTAGTAGTAGTAGTAGTAGTAGTAGTGGTAGTAGTGGTAGTAGTGGTAGTAGTGGTAGTAGTAGTAGTATTAGTAGTAGTGGTAGTAGTGGTAGTAGTGGTAGTAGTAGTAGTAGTAGTAGTAGTAGTAGTAGTAGTGGTAGTAGTTGTAGTAGTAGTAGTGGTAGTAGTGGTAGTAGTGGTAGTAGTGGTAGTAGCAGTAGTAGTGGTATTAGTAGTGGTGGTAGTAGTAGTGGTAGTAGTAGTAGTAGTAGTGGTGGTGGTAGTAGTGGTAGTAGTAGTAGTAGTGGTGGTAGTAGTAGTGGTAGTAGTAGTAGTAGTGGTGGTAGTAGTAGTAGTGGTAGTAGAACTTTTATGGATAACTTGTTTAGCACAAAGATTGTTTACTTCTTGAATACTTATTATATTTATTATATTGCACCCTTTTATCAGCATTTATTGTTAACAACATTTCATTTGACCGTTGCCCCCATTTTAGGCCATGGAGATTGCATCCAGAAGGTCAACCACAGAGGTAACAGCCCAGGAGAAAGTCGATGAAGAAGTGAGTTCCTTATTAGTTGAGCTAGCCACACAGTTGTAATGTTTTTTCATGTATATACGATGTATTGGGAAGGCAGGCTGACATTTCGGTAAAGCCCGGCTCACACCTTTGCGTTATTAGCTGCGTATTGCTGCGATAGTCGAACGCAGCCTAAACGCAGCCTTAAGCAGCACGACGCAGCAAAACATTCGACAGCCCTCACACTGTTGCGTATGGAGCTCGTTATAGCTCGTACATTTTTTCGAAAAATGACCGCTTACGGTCGCTTTAGGTTGCGTTTTACCTCGCTCTAGCTCGCTTTTGCTCGTAGCAGTACGATGCAATACGAAGTTTGCTCGCCACGTTGCGTGTTTACCTCGTTAGCCACTCGTTTGTTGCTCGCTAGCCGCTCGCCCTACCTCGTCTCGCCTCGACTCACTGCTCATTCACTCGCTTTACCTCGACTGCTGCTCGTTCCGCGGCGTAACAGTTCGCTCTGCTGCGTACACGTGTGGTCGTATATTGCAGCGGTGATGATCATTTTGTGGTACTAGTCATAATCTTTTGACGAATCTACAGGCAAACATCGTGATTAATTACAGTCATTCACTACGATATCAAGATATGCAAGCAATCAGTAGTTAATGGAAAAGAGTGAGTTAACCGCAACTGTTCAAGGAAAAACCGCAAAGGATTTACCAAATATTACTTCAGGATCAGTTATGTAAGAAAATATCAATTATAGCTTAAAATACTATCTAAAACTATTAGTATCATATATATAACCCAATAATTCATGAGTAAAAATTGGGTTAGATGTCAATAAATCTTTCTGATTAGGACTGTTCAATTTAATTTTCCTTTTCAAGATCAAAATCCTTGCAGTATACACACCCTGACTTTCAAAACACATAAGACACAAAAACTTTATTATAGAAATTTCTATTTTTCAATTTTTGGCCATGGGTAAAATAACATAATTCAAGAGGTCAGTGGCATATCTAGGGATTATTGTGCTCGGGGCAATCCCCTCTCCTTCACCCATACCAATCTGTGCCAGGGCCGGATCCAGAATTTTCGACCACCCTATAAATCCGCCCCTGTATGTAACTTTACAAGAGCCGGGGAACAAAGAGGAAAAAATACTGAAAAAAAATGAGGGAGCTCTGGACGCATGTGGTATAGAGTTTTTGAATTTCGAACAATATGGTGCGGTTTTCTGCTCATTTCTTCCTCAAATGGGGTGCGAAATACCCCCCCCCCAAAAAAAAAAAAGGGGGGAACCATAGCATGGGGAATCAGCTAGGCACGGAATGTTAAATTTCAAATATAGAACCTTTGCAAATGCTTTTTATACACTAAATCCTACAAGGAGCAAAATATTTACCATTAGACTGTGAGCGAGCATCCGGAATTAATGTGTGTTTCAATGTTGGAATATTTCAAACAAAGGAATTTTCTTTGCATATACTTCACCTTATAATAGCGTAAGAAAGTTACTAGGTACAAAAACACAATTGCAAAGCCATACTGAGCTTTTAATATTTTTCTCATTTTTAGCCTCGGACCCCCCAAATCTCTATTTCCAGTGCACTTTACCCTCAGATTTTGGGCGTAAATTCCTTACTTTGTTTCTTCCCTCTCTCCCTTTTCCTGTTCTGTTATTTTAGTCCCCCTCCCCCCCCCCCCCCTCCCTGGCCCTTCAAGTGCTGCTGGGAATTCATGTCCCATTGTCCCTCCAATAGAGGGCCACTTTACGAGGGACAATTCTTCATTTGGACAATGTTTGAAAGGGCTTACTACTAGTATTTTCGTCATGAAGGGTGGAACTATATTCCCATCCCATTTGCATGTCAGTTTAGAAGAAACCCTTCATAATTATGTCTGTGTATTTTAAAGACCACAAGTTAATGATATGCCTTATACAGCTACAATTTCTAAGGATATATGGTGGTCTTGGTTATTCTTTTTAGGCATTGAAGTAATAGGCTGTTTTGATGCAAGGTTTACTTTGGGAAATATATACCTTGTAGTATCAAACTTATACTGATAAGAGTTAATTTATTACAGTATTAATGTGAAAATGTCCATTTGAAAATTTTGTAAAGTAACATATGCGTACAAAGATCATTTTGAAGTTGACTTGTATACACACTAAAAAAAAAACACCGACAAAATTTTTTCTTTGTGCTCAGAATAATCATAAAACTGTTAAGTGGTAAGCAGATTACAAGAAATAAGATGTATGTTACAGAGAAATCTATGCAGATACGATTATGAGAAAGAAATTAAAAGTATTGACTGTCTACAAAAGATTTTTCCTGAAGCTGAAGGGAAAGACAGTTATTATGAAGTTTGTGTGACTAGTCTATAACAAAGAAAAGTAGAATTACACTCTCATCCTACATTGTACGTACATGTCAGATGAGAAGAAATTGATTAGAATTGTGGTGAGCCAAAGCGAGCAGGAACGAGCTAAAATGAGCAGGAACGAGGTAAAACGAGCGAAAGACGAGCCAGACTCGCAGTTAAGATCCAAGACGAACGCAGTGCACCGAGCTACATCCGTAACGGTCCTTGTTGGTGCGAACAGTGTGCGAGGTATAGCGCAACGAGACACGCGTTGATGCAAGCTGAAGCGAGGTAAGTCGAGGTAAATCGAGCCGGTAACGCAGCTTTAGGCAGTGAAACGCAGCTCAAAGTAGCGCTGCGTTGGCCTGCGTTAAGCTGCTCGCTGTTGCTCATCCTTGCTCGCATCAGCTGGTTGTCACTCGTCTTTGCTCGTATGGATTTTTCTCTTGCGTTCAGTTGCGGAAGTTTGAAAAAAATTCAAACTAGCGAGCTAGAACGCAATGCCTCTACGTTGGTCTGCGTATTGACCTCGTATTAGCTCGTTTAATCGCGTTGTGTTGCGTTTATCTGCGTTCGGGCAATACGCAGCTGAACGCAAGCTAAAAACGCAAAGGTGTGAGCCGGACTTAAAGCATGTCATTTAACAGCCTTATTAGGCCCCCTACTTGCCTTGTAATATTTCATTGATAGTAGGTGATGATCACATTATGGACTCGATAGTCACACAGTTTCGTCCTTAATTGGAGTTAGAAGCTTTAAGCCGGTCTCTAGTTTTGGTAGCAAAAGGAGAATTGACATTAAACTAATCAAGTATAGTCTCATATTGTCCATCTTGCATGAAAAGATATATTTGTGAAATTGTGTGACATTCCTTCCATGAATTCCGATGAATTTTAGGGTAAATGTCTGAGTGAAACACAATATAACGGTCACACTAAGCGGTACGCTCTGATACTCCACGCCGACGAGCTCGACGTAAAACACACAGCGATTCGCTGTGTACGTGCAGGCAAATGGAATGCCTACTGGTTTTATGTGTATGAGGGCACTTTGTGATGCTCTGTTGACAATGTTTTAGGTACATACAGTATGTATGAAGCAGAAAATCTCGACTTTTTGCGTGTGAACAAGTGAAATTGATATGAGGTGGCCCCCCCCCCCAAAAAAAAAAAAACTGCCGAGGCAAGAGGCATCTTTTTTTGCCTCCTGGTTGCAAAAAGGCTTCTTACAAAGTTAACACAAAAGAATATGATGTCACAACTTTGTGCAACTTTGGCAAAAATCTCTTTTATTTGGAGTTGATGCATTAACCCCTTCGTGACAGGAATTATTTAAAGCCTAATTTGATCAGCTTTTATTCTTCAAATTGGCAACAACAACATTTTTTTTTTATTGCTACATTTTTCTTATAAAACGTCATGTATCTGAAATAAATATAAATTGACAGAATGTATGATGAGAAGTCACAAAGATGCCAGTTTGCAGGAAAAAACGGTAATTTTAACATTTTCATCGCATTTCCAGTTTAAGGATTTTAATGCTTATAATCCTTTAAAAAAATTTCAGCATCAAACAACAAATATTGATGCAACGAAAATGGGCGCAGTATGTGTAGAATTTTTTGCTCTTTCTGCTCATGTATTTGGTATGATATTTAGGGCTCTATATCAAAAGTTATTAGACCAAACCACATAATGTGGACCCTCTGTCACGAATGGGTCAGTGTGTATCTCATTATCATCATTGGTGCAATTTACCTTGCCATAGGTGAACAAGAAAAAAAAACGAGATTTAATTCGTCATTTGATCAGACGAATTAGGTGGTCTGTCGTCTTTTTGATAAGGATATGATATCTATGATTATGAAAGGTATATCACAGTTGGCCTTTTATTCATCGTTTTCATCATCAGGGTTTGTATCACAGTCAACATAACTATCTCATTATCATGGTCATCAAGAGGATTATAGTCATTCCCAATTAAAGTCCCCATTGAGAGAAAATTTGCAAAGAGGAAACAGCCCTGATGAAAACGTTTGTCAACGTTCTGAAAACGTTTTGTGAACGTTTATTAAAGACAAAGATGTAGCGGACCTAATAAAAATGTTTTGTAAACGATTTATGAACCTTCTGAAAATGTTTTGCGAACGTTTTTTTAAAGACGAAGACGTAGCAGATGTAATAAAACCATTTTGTGAATGTTCTGAAAACGTTTTGTGAACGTTTACTAAAGACTAAAACGTAGCGGACGTGGTAAAAACGGTTTTTTGGAAGTTAAGAAAACCTTTTTGTGAACTTTCTGAAAACATTTTGTGAACATTTATTAGAAATGAAGCTGAAGCAGAACTAATAAAAACGTTTTATAAACGTTTTATGAATGTTCTGAAAACGTTTTGTAAACATTATGAAAACATTTTGTGAACGTTTA
>CM057164.1:4106340-4139017 GCA_029962745.1 Echinometra lucunter | reverse complement strand
TGTATTTTCCCTCTTATGGGGGGGGGGGGGTAATTCACTCTTGCATACTTTTTTTCTTACTGTACATCTCCCAAATGAAATCCATGTTGAACAGTTTTCTCTTCAAACACTGAATTTATGACCTGAATGCATTGTAATAGCAAATTTTAAAGGTCTTATAGAATTTTGGTAAGCCCTCATCAAAAAACTGATAGATTAACTTGCTTTCAGCTGATCAGTAGCAAGATGGATGCAAACTAAGATGCTTGGAGTTTTTTCCCTTCAAAGTTGAATATTAAACAAATGAAAGGCAAAATTATTTTTAAATCTTGAGTCTGTGATGTAAATCACACAGTGTATGCACACATGTAACACCAATGAGAGTTCTGTTTACAAGGCAAGTGTAACAAAGCGCTGTGAACGCTACATGAATGGGGAGGGGGGCAGTCGGGCAGGGAAAAACTTAATTATTTCTTTTTCTGGGGCTACTCTTTAAGCCCACCCACCAAAATTTTCTACACTGCATTACAGTTTACATTGGACCCTATGAGAATTTCACGGGCTCTTTTTTAGTTTTCCAGGGCTCTTTTTGGCGTTTCGGGGGCAAATTCGCTCCGAGCCCCCGTGTATTTTTTTCCCTGCAGTCGGGGTTCAGGGGTCCTGGCATACATGTAGGGCCGAGTATAACCGTTACATTGTTAAATTTACTTCAAATATTTACAGTAACATTCATCTCATTCCAATATAAATATATATATATATATATATCAATATTTATATATGTATGGCGACTGGTCATAAATACAGTCAGAGTCGGAATAATAAAAAATGAACGTCTTTTTGGTGTATGACCAATGAACTTAGAATATATGCATTACCTGACTGACACACAGAATTTCCAGTTGTTTGTCTCTGACACTCTTTACCCATCTTTTGTCATTTTCATCATCGAACAATCTAAGGTTCAAAATTTTCCTGACCCTGTGGAGAGAAAGACAAGGTTAAGCAGAATCTACATGTATCTTCAGCTAAAACTTTAATGACATTCTTTGACATGCAAGTATGTAATGTCAGACATCTTTAATTCATTTTTTAAAACATGTTTTTAATTTCTCTTTTACATAATTTCACAGTTCAAATAATACCATGAACTAAATGTAAATTTAATTATGAAACCCACAATTGATTACTGAAATTTTACCAAATATGCTGAAATAACAACAGAAAAAAAAAACTACACCTAAACACTGCTTTTATCTCTTCCCATCTCCCTGGTACATGTACAGATGATATTATGAAGCTTGAAAATACACATGTATAGCATGCATAATATCTATGCAAATTAGCCCCCCCCCCCCCCATATCGTACCAACATGACAGTTTAGCTATAACAAAGAAGACTTAAACCAGTGTTATGCAACTGCTACACTGTACATGTAAACGTCATAATGGGGGAAAATGATCAAGAAATGATTCCTGAAATAATCATTGCAGAAAAACACTATGAATTATATTGTACTCACAAGTATTCTCTTTCTTTGGGAGTGTCATCTTTTGATATGCCCACAAGAATACAGAGTCCCCTTCCAATGCTACTAATCAGTTCATCACCAACTAGGGAGGGAGGGAGAGAGAAAGACAGAGAGAGAAAGAGAGACACGTAATGATGTGAAGAACAAAAATAACTTCTCATCAAATCTATGACCAATTGAGCACAAGGGCTTTCAATGCATGGGAATTGCAGGAATGCAAATGTTACCTTGGATATATATCCCTGTAGATTGTAGAATAATCTTACTGTGATGGATCTACTCAAATACATATCATTTTCTCTACCACAATACACAACAGACCAAAATTTACAGAACATAAGCATCATGTATATACTTATAGTTAGGGTTACAGTTCCAATGAATCTTACAAAATAATAAAAATATTTCAATTTTTGTGTTTGCTTATTATTATTGACTGATTGATTGATCGGCCTATGTGGCCTTTTATTTGGATCCACAATAAAAAAACATACATTGTATAACAGGGTAAAATAAAAGTCATAAATAAGATATAAAAATTACATCACACAAAGGGAACATAACAATAAAGATTACAAAGAACAATATACAACAAAGACAACTACACTTAAAATATATGGATGCAGGGATCAGCAAAGGCCAAAGGCCTATCAAGGCTAATCCCCTAACTGTAAAGAATTAAAACAAATGACAAACAGGACAAACAGGCAAGCATATCACAATCAGAATTATACATGACAAATGATAAAAGACTTATACTTCCTCTTAAAAACAGACACTGATGGACAAGACTTACTTTTTTTTCCAAAAATGTTCCATATTAAGGACCCTTTGTAACTTACAATGTATGACTGAATAAGAGAAATTGTACTGGTAATTTGGCAAGTACAAATAATCAGAACGTCTAATTGAATATCTGTTTCTAGCATTTTGAAAAATAAAAAGGTCATTACAACAATCAAGTTCAACATTTTTAATACACTGACACATAAACACGATGTGTTAAGCAAACAAAGTTGTGGTTACATTTCCAATTAATCTTACAAACTGAAAGGAACATTTCAATTTATACAGTACATTGTTTGAACCATCTTTTAAGTCTGATTATCATTGACAGAAGGAATGACACCGGAAAAAAAGATAAATCACATCATGGCAAATGTTTCAAATGGAAGCCTGTAAATGTCCCATTATACGTTGTATGACTGTGAGAGCTGTATACTGACTACCAGCAGTACCCATGGTTAAAAGAACAGGATAAATGTGGTTCTTAATTATTTGCCTTTCAATGTGAATCTAAACTTGGCACCAATGTCCTTTTGCAAAGGTTGTATTCACACTTGCCACTCTCACCCCAGGACAAGTACATGTACATGGTACATGTATATCCATCTGTATATGGCAGGATTTTTTTTTTCTTTTTTAAAAAAGATATGTTTCATGAGGTTTTTTTGTTATCAACCTTACATGTATGCTTCACAGCTCATATTTCATGCAGTACTACTCTGCCCTGGCTGTTCAAACTACTATACAAGTAATTGAAGTAAACCTTTTGAATGAAGTCCTATTTTTGTACCTTTGATCCAAAACAATATCCCATTCTTTACAGACTCAATTGACAATTTTCATTGATTTCAACATTAAAATTCATTTGGCATTATCATCTGTTCAGAGCTGGGAGGCTATACGAAATGAATAAGGTATGAGCTAATGTCCTTCTGTCTCTCAACAGATGATACATGGTAATATCATTCTCCTTAACTTGATTTCCAATAGTTGTAGCCTGTGTCCTTTTTTGAAGATTATACAAATTGTTTGACTATGTTTACATTAATTCAACACTTGTTGTTGATCTGTATACATGTACAGGTATCTTAATTTGTATTTGAATCCAACCTCATGCGTTGGGTTGCAATAAAGTACAGGGTATGAAAACAAGTGCAATTGGACCCTGCACGGTTAAAAATCATACCTCCACCTTCCACGTAATTTACATGTAATGCACATCTCAACAACAGCTACATATTGCCATTACAGTTACCATAACCTCTTCCACCCAAAAATATATTTCACTCATCTTTGACTAAACTCCCTGCCATATACATGTACATATGCCAGAGTAGCATGGAAACACATTTTTGCAAATAACTTCAAATACATTCCTGACCCTATGACCTTTGGCCAAATCAAGCGCAAAGTTGTACATGTAACTGCCACTCAAGACTATTGTTTGATGCATATCTCTTTTAAAAAGGTGACCCCGGACCAATCTCAGGATGGTTGTTTTAAATTTGCGACTGATCATTGTGTTAGAGGCCCCTCATCATCTTCCTTTGAAGTTCATACATGTACCTCAAATAGTTCCTGAGATATAATAACACCTGAAGTTTCATATATTGACCTCTGTAACCTTGGCCTTTTACCTACGTGTACATGTACATTGTACATACCCAAAAATCTAATCAGATCATCTATCTACATATGTATGGTGATACATACTACTACCAAGTTTAAAATTCATACCTCAAGTGCTTCTCGAGATAACATTTATTGCATCAAAAAGGCCAATACCTGATATTTCATATATTTGACCTCTTTGACCTTGACTTTTGACCTACAGTGTACAATACATACCATACCCAAAAATCTAATCAGATTGTCTACCTATGGATGGTGATACATACATGTGCTACATGTATGACCAAGTTTGAAGTTCCTACCTAAAACAGTTCTTGAAATACATGTTGTGTTAACGAGGCTAACACATGAGATTTCATATATTCGACCTCTATGAGCTTGACCTTTGACCTACATGTACATACCCCCAAATCTAATCAGATCATCTATCTATGGTGATACATACTACTACCATGTTTAAAATTCATACCTCAAATGCTTCTCGAGATACATGTTCACTGTAACATATATTTGCGTCGAAAATGCCAACACCTGATATTTCATACATTTGACCTCTATGACCTTGACCTTTGACCTACAGTGTACATACCATACCCCAAAATCTAATCAGATCGTCTGCCTATAGATGGTGATAGTATACATGTAGGACCAATTTTGAAGTTCCTACCTAAAACGGTTCTTGAAATATTGTGTTAACGAAGCCAACACATGAGATTTCTCAATTTGACCTCTATGACCTTGACCTTTGACCTACATGTACATACCCCCAAATCTAATCAGATCATCGATCTACGGTGATACATCTACTACCAAGTTTGAAATTCATACCTCAAATGCTTCTCGAGATAACGTGTATTGTGTCAAAAAGGCTAACACCTGATATTTCATATATTTGACCTCTATGACCTTGAACTTTGACCTACAGTGTACATACCATACCCCAAATCTAATCAGATGTCTACCTATAGATGGTGATACACACATGTACTACATGTACATTGTAGGACCAAGTGTGAAGTTCCTACCTAAAACGGTTCTTGAAACATTGTGTTAACAAGGTTAACACAAGATTTCATATTTGACCTCTATGACCTTGACCTTTGACCTACATGTACATGTACATACCCCCAAATCTAATCAGAATGTCTACCAATGGTGATACATACTAGGACCAAATTTTACATTCACAAGATATTGTATTAACGAGGCTAACACCTTGACCTCTGTGACCTTGACCTTTGACCTTCATGAACATATCCAAAAATCTAATTAGATTGTCTACCTGTGGTGATACACTGTACATGTACATACACTGTATGTACTAGGACCGAGTTTGAAGTTCATACCTCAAAGACAAACGGTTCTTGAGCTATCGCTTTAACAAATTTTTAATATCCATTAAATTTTCATTTTGTGATCCTTTAGTTACAGTATCATTTCATACCATGCTCAGAAAAAAGTGATTCATTACGTAAATATGTACTAACTGCTGAAACGTAATAACAACATTAATAACATCATTGATAACAACATTAATAAAAACAGAGTTGTCTAACAAAATACTAGAACATCAATCACATAAATTCATGCATACATTTTATAGCAGATGGCTGCCAGGGAAGAGGAGGGCAAACTTAATCACAATGACCGTAATGGTCCCTCTTCCAGAGCAACCGATGCACTCAGAAGACCGGTCAAAATATAGCATGAAGGCAATCATAAAATGAACCAAAAACAAAAACAAAAGCAAAAAAATATAAGTGGTGACAAGAGGACATGAATGTTGGAATGTTTCTGACTTTCTGAAGTTGTATATATGTGACTATTTAGATTGTAATTATGGAGAATGAAATATCTAAAATGCTAAACATAAGAAAAAGAAAAAAGTTCTAACTAAATACGGTTGCACAAGATGTCAAAGCAGGTATACTGAAATTATAGCATACAATGCAGTATGCATTATTGCATTGCATGTGTACATGTAATTTTACAAATAGTAGAAAATTATGGCAAGAGCAAAGGTTAAGCCATTAAAAGAAATGATTTATAAATATAGCATATGAACAACATCACAAGGTAAAAAAATATTAAGAAAATGGAAAGCTGTCTACAACTCAATTCAATTTCACTTATTTCCATCATCATGTTACCAATAAAAAGATGGAATATAAAAAAGCAAATAGCATTATAATACCGAATTGACATAACAAGAACATCATGCTCACAAGAAACTCTTGCAACTAATATGCATTCATCAGAAGTCCAGTGATGTGAGGTGGTTTCTGAGGTTTACATGTAGTTGCCAATTTACAAAATTTACGAGAACCAAATGCACATGTATGTCAAACAGGATAAATGGACAAACTATCCCATAGAATTAGAAAGAGATACATGTACATTGGGCAGTCGCTGTGTACGAGCCCCAAGATGTTTGAAACTCATCCAGTCACCTTGCATTGCTTGCAACTTTATACATGTACATGTACGTGTACGTGTATGTAATACATGTTTAGCCAGAACATCTTCACAAGGAGCGAGTCGGAGAAGGGATTTTGTTACAAAGGTGACAAGGTACACAAGGCAAGACTTCCAAGTTTGACCAGTTTACCATTCACAGTCAATTTGGGTAAGACATTTGTTGTCATTGTTGCTTTAGAATGAGACCAGCACCAGATGATGATTCTGGTGATTTTATTCTTCTACATGTAAGTAAAGTTCAACCTAAACACTATACAGTTACACTAACAGAAATAAGTTACATCAATCTAACTTGTCTTTAAGTTCTACTAACTGACTACATTGTAATTACATGTACTGTGGGCTTTGTAACAATGGATAACTGCAATCTGGATTGTGGAAAATAGTGACAAAGAAAGATGGGTCACAGACTAACTTAGTCTTAGGCTATGACTTACAACTAGTAGTTTACCACCTGTATAAGACTAGAATCACTCATCCTGTGTACTCGGGTATGAATCAGGGGTAGTATTCTCAAAAATTGTCTTAACTTTCGCTGTAACTTTTGTCTTATCTTACAAAAGGCGCTTTCACACCTACCCGATCAGGAAAAATACCCGTAAATTACGAGAACTTGTTAAGGCCCCAAAATACCCGATAATTGTTACGCGTTTTCACACCTACCCGAAGCCAGACCTCTTCGGGGTAAGTTCTCGAAGTTATGAGCATGCGCAGAACGATTTATTTTGCAGACGAGGCACGCGCTTTTAAATTCGCTCAGCTAGCTCAGCTCTTGCAATGATAGCGCTAGCTAGTTAGCTCGATGCAATCATCGATACGTCTCTACATATCTTGATGTACACTTGCAGTCTGATAATCTCTCTTTAGAACTTTCAGTTTATTCTTTATTTCGAGAGGTATCCTCTAACCCGAGGCTGGCAAATCTTGCAGCCAGCATATTCGTAGATACTGGAGGAGGACACTGCCGTGTACACCTCCTCCTCCCTCCACATCGCTATCAGCGATGACCAGAGGATGATATACTACTGTATCGATATATCAGAATAAATCATAAATAAAAAAACATGAAAGGGGAACAGAACTTTACGTAGCTAGAAATAGACAATACAAATCTCAAATCCAGAATGTGCGGGTACACAAACGATAATGACATCCCATACGTACACAGTACAGTACACGGTTCGTGCCCCAGTGCTTGATGGAATAGAAGTTCTCGTAATTTACTTTCACATTACAAAAATCCCCACGACCTTGGAGAAAGTACTCGTAATTTGGAGAAAGTACCTACTAATTTACGGGTATTTTGATGTCATTTTCTTTCGGGGATATTACGCGTAATTTGGTTTCACACTGGCAAAATACCTGGTATTTTCTGATCGGGGTAGAATATCCGATCTGAAAATACCAGGTATTTTTCCTGATCGGGTAGGTGTGAAAGCGCCTATTGATAATACCTCCTTAAAATTGTTGTAAGTTGGTAAACTGAAAATTGTCTTACATCTGTTACGACCGCCCATATATCATCTTTTGTCACGCCTATTTGTTGGCACTTTAACAATCAAGATGGATCATATAGATAAATGTGCAGAAGGACAATAGCAGCATCGATTGTATAAAAAACATACATGTAGGGGTGTGTTTTGCACATCAATTTCAAGCATCACTGATTAAGTTACACATTTTATGTACCAGTATACAGTTTAATACAGTATATGCGCTACAGCACTAGTAAATATTATTAATGAATCACGTGGCTCATGCCCTCCCTCGCTCGAACCAAGACACAATTTGATGTAAAATCATTGTTTCCCATTTGTTAATTTCTTTGAAATGTCTCTTATGTGACATTTTTAGTAACAAAAAGTCTTATCTTGCTGCTCAACCATTCACTGCCCAGGCTTCTCGCCAGAATTTTCGATATGCGTGGTGGAAACAACATTTGGCAAGGAGCGAAAATTAGCACATGGTACAGATAACAAAACGTGTGGCCTTGTTTTGGTTGGGTAACTTTTGCGCATCACAGGTACATGACAAGTAAGTTAAATGTATGATTAGAATACAAAAAGCGCTAATGGCTGCAATTTCATGATTAATTTCCCTGTGGTGGTATTTTCCCTTCTAAATTTACCCGTGGTGGCAAAAACGTTCTTTGAATTAACACATGGTGGCCCCGCCATGAGTAAAGGTCCTGGCAAGAAGCATGGCACTGCCTATTCGGAGCTAGGAAAATTGCCGACATCACGAGATACAACAGCCTCTATACTAAAACTGTTGTAATTTTTTGTTTTAATCTGCATGGAAGATAAGATAGACTTAACAAAAGATACAACAGTTTCCAGAATACTGGCAATGTTTCCAGTTGTCAAGATATTATCTTAGCATGCATACTTTCATTAGGATCATGCGCAGATTGAACAAAGATACAACATAGGTCATAAGTTAAGACAAAATTACACTTTGCAGATTATCGATTATATCTCAACACTGAAAATACAAGTTAGAGATAAAACAATTTTCAGAATACGGCCCCTGGTCACAAGAAAATACCCGCAAGCACCCGTAGGTCAAAACGGCGTTTTGAATAGCGAAACAAATTGCCGACGCGAACGCGAAATACACTGACTTTAGATCTTCAATAAAAGAGAAGAAAAGTTTTGATTTTACTTATCAGCAATGTTCCTGAGGCTCTCAATTTTCCCCTTTCTGCTTCATATCTGATGAATGAACTGAAAATGTTGAATTTTAAGAAGAAAACTGATGCTTATCAGACTCGTAGGTTGACAGCATGTCGTCGAGTTACTGCAGCAGCCCGAACGCTATGCGTTCGGGCTTCGCCCTTCATAGAAAGGAAGCTTAGGTGCCTACCTTTGCAGGGCTCTCCAGCTCAAAATACACAAGTATACTAATTATAAAGAAATGTGATGAAATTTAAGATACTTACAACAAAGTACAGTTAGTGTTTGATTCCATTAGGGGAAAGGATGGTAAAAAAAAAAGAGTCTTTATCTGCCCAGATTTTCGATAAATCTTTTCCACAGGCTGTTGTTAGTTTGCAAATGCGCATGCGCAAGTGCTTGTTTTTGTACGTTTTTGCTATGCGAAACGGCGATCGCCGGGATGGTTTCAACCTGGCGTGCAAAAAGGGAAATTTGATTGATTCTAAAGTAACACATTGGAGGTGAATATGATTTCCAAACAGAATATTTAAGTAGCATTGTATAGACCTATATTTTATTAAAATCGTATTTAGGCCCTACTTAAGAAAATGTTATTAGCAGGAGTTTTCACTGTGGCAGATGAGAGCTCCACCGAGAAGCAGTGGTTCCACTCAGGACACTGCCACGGAGTGGCAGCGTCCCAGGCCTAGTTGTCGAGAAACCAATAGAAAAGCATGCTATGTAGTTTCAGTACAGACTTGTCACAATTTCGGGACGAGGTCAATTCCCTGACCGAGTATGGCAGAGTTACCTAATTCGCGCAGGTCCAAACTTCGCGCACAGGGCCATACCTCAAAAACTAGAAAAGATTGTGAAAAACTGGTAGCACCAACGGAAAGAGCACCCTAAAATTACTCTGGAAATTACTTTTCTTATGAAATTAGAGAAGGAATTTTGAAATTATGAATGAAAAATCGGCAAATTTGGCAGCGTTTTGCGTTCGTTCTGACAAAAACTGGACTTGTCGACAAGGGTCTAGAATTCCTCTTTTCGAGAGACGATGTCATCAAAATTGTAAGTAAAATGTGGTATCAAATTATTCCGTGGCATTTGCCTTCCTAGTAATGCAATTATCTTACCTAAATTTATGGATCTCCACTTTGTATTAATCACTTGAAAACTGGCGTGCGCGAAGTTAGGTCTCGTTATTTTTGTAACACTTTTCCAAGTCCAGAGCGGTGCGATACAACATTGAATTTTGCGATTGCAATATCTCGGGAATTCTTCGTAATTAACATCTTGCCCCAATTTGAAATCTAAAACTTTGCTTTGCCTTTGGTGTGTCATTTAAATCAGAATAATTTTTGGTAAAAATTAAAAAATTAAAATTGCCTTCATTAAAAAATTAAAATGTGCACGAACTATGTCTATGGTCCCCCCCCCCCCCCCCCCCCCTCATACAGGATGAGTGCCCCCAAGCAGGCATTATAGCAGGGAAAGCTTTGTACTTTAACAGTTATAGCTAAGCCTGACGGTACCGCCACAGGCACACAGCTCACACTACGACTATGGCCACACCACACACAGAGACAGTACAGGCCAATTGCGAACGGGCGGGGCCGCGGGGCCCCTGCAAAGAAAAATGAATGCAGATTGACACTGTTCAACACACAACAACAAAGACCAAAGTCGATCGAGACGAGTGTTAAAACTCTTTCTAAATGACTAAAAACAAAACACAGATTTAGTTAGCAGTCTTCTCAAATCCTCAACAAAAAATCATCTTACCAGTTACACTCGCTTTAGTGACTCGTTGAATAATTGTCCTCATTTTGACTAATTTTACACATTTACAGCCATCCAGACGAAATGCAGCAAGGCCCCCACACAAATGCACACTACATGACAGGAAATAAATTACAGATGAACTGAATTCGTGGACCAACTGTACCCTGTATGTTATAGCGACAGAACAGCGCTGTTGCCGAGCATAAAAGAGGCTAGATGGGAGGGATTAACTCTCTTCGTATGCTCAATTAATTTTGTGGAGAAAATAAAAATCACACCTTTTCTTTTATATTCTACTTCCCTAAGTGCAATTTTAATACTGATAATTATTCTTTACTTTTAATATAGACAAAATCGATGGTGTTCTGCTCTAATTAGTTGTATCTCACAAAATTTAGAATAGAACTATATTAGCTTTTTTTTTAGTTTCACTGGTAAATAACGGAGAAAGATAAGTTTCTAAAATTTGATAATACGATTGTGCACTCAATTATTTAAATGGGGAGAGAAAGAGAGCCAGAAAACCAGAAAGCGACAAAGCAGGGAGAGAGACGTATCTATAGGGCCTATGTATAGGGGATAGCCCAGCCCTAGGCCGGTATTCTGAAAATTGTTTTATCTTTTATCTTATCTTCACTGTGTTAATTGTTATAAATTTTTAAAGGCGTACTTATGATTGGTTTGAACTGCGAAAATAACTAGCCATAGTTATCAACCAAGGGGCCAGTGGCGGCACCAAGGGGGGGGGGGGGGGCATTCCCCCCCCCCTCAGAAGCTCCCCGCCCCAGTTGCCCCCCCCCCATAAATTTTTAGGACTGAAAAGAAAAATTATACAGTAATTTGTAAATAAGTAGATGCTGTCATAAGCATCATATTCAAGCTGTGAAGTGCTCTAAAAAAAAGTACCATTTTCCGCCCTTCAAAACTTGAACATTTTCTCACTCAGTCGCTGTTGGTTTAATTCCTTCCACTATTAGTTTGTAATAACACTATGAACATGACGGACAAAGAAAGCGGACAAAATAAACAACCCCTCATTCTACCCTTCACAATGGTTCGAAGAACATCCCTCACTGCTATTGTCTAAAATATGTGGAACAGGTGTCACATGCATATTCACCTGGAACTACATGATTAAACATAATAGCTGTGAAGGGATGTTCTTTTGACTACCAGAACCATTGTGAAGGGTAGAATGAGAGGTTGTTTATTTTGTCCGCTTTCTTTGTCCGTCATGTTCATAGTGTAAGTTTATATCTCTTGTTATATCTTACAGTAAGGCAGACATCTCAATGTGTAATACTCAAGCTAATGTAATTGTTAAACCAGTCAATTGTTAAACTACAGTGTATTCTGTCGTCAGCAATTTGTGTGTGTGTGGGGGGGGGGGGACGTGGAGAATAAATACTCAAAGTCTGCCCACTCCCTTGAAATAAATATGCACCTACTCATGTAAAGTTTGGATTTAACTCATCGATATCTTCATTAAGAATGCTTAATCTCATTGGCGTAAATCCTGGGGGGGGGGGGGGGGGGGTGGATGGGGGATATTCCCCGACTTTTTCAAGGGGGGGGGCGATGGCGTGTACAAATATCCCCCACTTTTTAAGGAAGAAACGATATTCGAATTAATCAGTAAAACTTTTAATAATCTGTCATAAACAACGGTCTTCTATTTTAGAATGTATATTTTTTTTATATTTGACAATGCGATTGAAAACCAGAAAAGTGGTTATTTTTGGGCTCTCGCTTGTCATATTTTAGAATTTCTATTTGAAAATTCAATTAAAAACCAGAAATGTGGTTATTTTTTGGCTTGCTCGCTTCGCTCGCTTGTCATATTTTAGAATTTCTATTTGAAAATGTGACAAAATACCAGAAAAGTGGTTATTTTAGGCTCGCTCGCTTCGCTCGCTTGCAAAATAAAAATCAAAACATGTGTAAGGGGGTTGTGCGGGTGGGTGAGGGTGTGTGTTTATACTTAAGTGTGAGTTGGACAGAAAAAAAAATCTGCAAAAAAAGTCGATCATCCCCCCCCCCTATCCTCAAAGTGGATTTACGCCGGTGCTTGAACTCTTCGTTCATAATTTTGTCACCGTCATTATTTTAACTTACCCCGCTTTCCCGGGGGGGTCACTCTCCACATGGCCTGCTACGCACCCGCGTCCAGAAAAAGCGTCGAAAAGGGTCCCGTTTCAGGCACTAAGGCGTCGTCGACGTCTTTGGCAAAAAGGGTTGCTTTTCAGCACCTTTCGCTGGTAAATCGCCTATTAGGGTAGCCTTTTCTCACTCTTCACGCCATTTAGGGTTGCTAATTTGGTTATGCAGATTACGCCATTTAGGGGTGCAAATTTAGGCAAATTTGAACATACCTACGCCATTAACACCATAGGGATTCAAAATAATCCTCGCGCACGCCGGCGCGGCCAGCAATTATGAGAGTAACCCCCGTACAGTCCCCCAAGCTAGTCTCTTACACCCGGCTCTATACTAGGCAGCACACGCTACCATACACACGCCCATAGGTCGCAGACTCTGTTATGCTATGGCTATGCTAATCATCGATGCTAATACAACCGTTCCGTGCCTGTTTGAAGCTTCTCGGCTGCACGGCATGCATTTGCACCATCGATATTTAAAAAAATGGATAAAGCAACAGTGCCCTCGTTGGAAGCCGACCACAGACACCGGAAACACTTGAAAGTACTCTCAAGTGCCACAATTTCTTTTTTATATCTAGCATTTTACAAACGTCTCAAAACACATTATTATGGCATCGTGAGTTTCATTTGACGGAAATTTTATTACCATAGAACAGCTGTTTATTGGTGAGTAAATATATCAAGTCTGAGAAAAAGTTTTACTCGTGTGTACTTTGTTTCACTGGTTTTCTTTCGTGTTGTTATTCCTAGAGGCTAGCCCCATATACTGTTAATTGTGTTGTGTTTTTCAATTCAAGTCAGTAGTGGCCTAGCGTTACTTACATGTAGATCTATCCTGTCCTTGATTGACCCACTCACGGGATTGATAGCTTGACTTGTCTTTGTGTACAATTCAATGCAAAAACAAAATTGCATTTCTGAATGAATAGACTAGTATATTTCAGCTTAATGAATTATTTAACCACAAATGATAGGTGCAAAAATCACACGAGTAAAATTTTTCTCAGACTTAAAGGGTAAGTCCACCCTAGAAGTAGAAATTTCACTGTCTCAAATAAAGGAGATAAATTTGAACAACATTTTAAAAAAGAAATGAGCAAAATATGGAGTGTCCGAGGAGTTGCAAGAAATTTGAACATGCTCGATTTTTTTTTTTTTTTTTTTTTTGGGGGGGGGGAACTTTTTACAGTCTCTGCAAAGTCTCCGCGACGTCTCCGAGACGTATCCATTAGTTGCGGAGACTAATTATATCCGCGACTGCTGAGACGTCTCTGCAATATCTCCGAGACGTCTCTGAGCCATCTCAGAGACGTCGCGGAGACCAGGAGGAGACCAGAAAGACTGATGAGACTTTGCAGAATGCAGAGACGTCTCCGCGACTCTACCTGATGATGTTTGACCCACTTTAGAAACCGCGTGACTGAACGTGTACTGACATTCCTCCTGGTCCATGATCCTGCAAATGCTCCATTATAATTATTTTGAAATTTGTTGCAGAGACGTTTCCGTTGGTGAGATAGGGCCTTTAGGTATCAAATTAATCGATTTCAAGGTTTACGCCACTTAGGGTATCAAATTAGGGGATTTCCCTGTTCACGCCACTTAGGGTGGCTTTTTTTCATGGGTTACGCCATTTAGGGTTGCAAATTTGGTTAATGTAGTTACGCCATTTAGGGTGCATTTCTGAGGTTCTCGGACACGGGTGGGTAGCAGGCCATGTGGAGAGTGACCCCCCCGGGCCCGCTTTCAGATCAGACGTACCAACTTCATACGACGTACTGATATAATGAGACTTTCAGACGCAACGCCCTGTCATCCAATAATCGTATTCAGACGTACCTCGCGCTCAGTGGAACTTTCGTGGGAAGCTCATGAATATGATTGTACGAGTCCCTTGCGCAGTATGAACTTCACGCGGGCTTTGCGCTTCGTGTTTGTGCTGGGCGCGTTGTGCTGGACTCATAGTAGAGTAGAGGTTGGGCGCTAAACGCAGGGGCGTAACAGGTACCTGTTATCAGGGGGGGGGGGGGGGGGGGCGGAGCCATAGGGCGGAGCCCAACATTTCCCGGTAACTAGTCTATGTCTAGAATCTGTGGCGTAGCTAGGACTGAATTTTAGGAGGACAATAGTGCTCCACCGGTGTAAATCCAATTAAAGGAGTGGGGGATGAAAAACTTTTTAAACAATTTTGTTCCCCTCTCACACACACAATTTAATATCTATTTTGTGAGCGAGCGAAGCGAGCGAGCAGAAAATAACCATTTTCCGTTTTTTAATCGCATTTTCGAATAAAAATTCTAAATTATGAGGAAAGAGTGAAACAAGCAAGCCAAAAATAACCACTTTCCTCGATTCTGATCGCATTTTCGGATGGA
This sequence comes from Echinometra lucunter, assembly GCA_029962745.1. Lineage (NCBI taxonomy): Eukaryota > Metazoa > Echinodermata > Echinoidea > Camarodonta > Echinometridae > Echinometra > Echinometra lucunter. The sequence goes on along the minus strand of CM057164.1, from coordinate 4,123,628 downwards.
AATCCTAAGATTTTGATGAGCGAGCGAAGCGAGCAAGCCAAAAATAACTTTTTTGTTGTCAATAGCATTTTCAAATAGAAATTCTAAAATATGATGGTTGTTTATGATAGATGTTCAGAATTTTTACTAAGTGATTAATTAAAATATATTTTCTTCCTTAAAAATTGTGTCTGCATGGGGGAAATTTGTACACACCATTCCCCCTCTCTCCCAAGTGGGGGTGATAGGTCCCCCCCCCCCGCAATTTACGCCAATGTAGGGCTCCCTAGAGGGGAGGGTGCAGGGAGGGGGAGTTTCCCCCCCCCCCCCCCCCTCCCGCGCGAAGCGCGGAAGCTCCGACGCTTTTTTGAATTGTTAGTTGTCGGTAATTAAGTCTATATTCTGCGGCGCAACTAGGATTTCATTTTAGGCGGACGGTAGTGCTCCCTGGGGGGGGGGGGGGGGGGTGCAGGGAGGGGGAGTTCCAACGTTTTTTCGCTGTTAGTTCCCGCTCTTCTTATGCTCTCCGCCTGTTATCGGGGGGGGGGGGGCATACGCATAGCCAAAAATTTCCCCGGTAATTAAGTCTAGAATCAGTGGTGTAGCTAGTATTTCATTTTAGGAGGACGATAGTGCAAAGCGCGCTCCCTAGGCATGCTAGGGGGAGGGTGCAGGTATGGTGATTTTCCCCTCCCGCGCGAAGCCAGGAAGCTCTGACTTTTCTTTGAATAATATTGTTCGTTGTCTGTTCCCGGTCTGTTACATTCTCTGCCTGTTATCGGGGGGGGGGGGGGGGGGGACAGAGCCAAAAATTTCCCGGTAACTAAGTCTAGAAATAGAATATGCGGAGGTGAGCCCGCACCGCGAGTTGCTTTTTGCGAAGCCCTTAGCGGTGGGGCCCAGGGTTCTGGCTTAGGGCCCCTGATGAAAGCCACTGCGGGGGTCCAGGGAGTGGAGCCACCGGAAACTCAGAGGTTTGGATACTGAATTTTCCCTAATTTCTTTTGTTTCCCTTTGCTTTCTTCTTTTTTCCTCCTTTCCCTCTTTTCCCTCCCTCTCTTCTTCTTTCTCCCCTTTCTCCTTTTTTCTTTCCCTTTCTCCTTCTTCTTTTCCCTTTCTCCTTTCTTTCTTTCCCTTTCTCCTTCTTTCTTTTCCTTTCTTCCTCTTTCTTTTCCTTTCTTCTTCTTCCTTTCCCTTTCTCCCTTCCTTTTTCTTCCTTTCCCTCCCTTTCATTTTTCCGGTGGTTGGTGAATTTTCCCGCTGAAATCCTTCAGGGGGGCACTCTGCCCCCTGCCCCCCCCCCCGGTTGTATACGCCACTGTCTAAACGCTGTCCCGCCTACTTATACGTACATCGTATGGATATAGGATAATCGTACGAAACGATGCCCAAACCATCGTTTCGATATACGTTGTATATTGAAACGACTTATCAATATAGAGCATTCAGACGCTAAAAAACGTCCTTATATCCATACGTCGTATATCCATACGTTGTATATCGATACGAGAACTCTCTCGTCTGAAAGCGGGGTTAGTGAAACAGTAAGTATGTAAAGATGTGAAATCTGCGATGTTTGCTGCATGTATTTTTCTGATGTGAAAGAGAAATGTGAAATTAGAATAGGCCTACGCTTTAAGATTACATACATGTAAATGTTCAGTTCATGATCTAGTTTTAATCAATAACTTTGCTCCATTTAAGTATTACCTGATCATACAAAAATTTCTCTCTCTGTATCAAGTGTAACAGAAAAATGTTTATTGGGGCCACTAAAACTCGCGCTTCGCGCTCGATTTTTCCATACACGCAAAAAAAAAAAATTGACTGCCCCTGCCCCCAACATTTTCTTTTGCCCTCCATTCCCCCCCCCCCCCCCACTTTAACAATCCTGGTGCCGCCACTGCAAGGGGCCGATGCAAGAGTTTGAAGAAAAAAAAAATTCGGTGAAAAGCGAACTTTGACCAGCAGTTCTCTCCTCCCGATATAATTATTAATTGGGATGTGCAGGTGTGCCATTCCACCAAGGTTTTCCCTTACTCCTCTTAGAATATATAGTGCTTCTTAACATGCAACTCTTGTTTCCACGGAGTTGCCATTTAACGTCCTATCTGAGGGAAAAAGTTTTTTTTCCACTGAAAGGTAGGCTGAAAAACAGGGGCATGTTAATCACTGATCTTTATGAAAAGAATATTTTCATAGAGATCAGTGATGTTAAAGACATCTGCTTGGTGTGGACTCGGCCCCTCGACCACAATACTTTGGTTCAACAGACATACGCTATAGGCCTACTGACTCAGCCAACTCTCATGACTGATAACAAAAACAACAACAGTGATTAAGGATAATTATTTCATTATTACAAGGTGATTCTGATTCGGATAAATTCAAGTATAAAAATGATGACAGATTTGAGCAATTTAAATAGATGCTTCTCCATAGGATATTACCATCACAAAAGACAATAATTATACAGCAATTAAATAACAATGTAAAATGTCAAGAGACAACAGCGCTCAGTTAATTTGAATGCAAAAGAATCAAGGTCAATGAAATGAGAATGATTTTTTATATGTTTTTTTAAGACACAAGTTGAAATTGATAATTTGGTTATGATACACTTTTACAAAGGAAAAGAATTTAATGATAATTAATATGAATTCTACTCTGTATAAAAATCATATTAAAAGCTTTTACTATGAAACATTGTGGATAATTTACAAATTAGAATTACAGTAGTAATGATTTGAAGGCAGTATGCAAGTACCTCTGTATCTTAAGTTGACTATCAACAAGGATTTGAAATATTATGGCAATTTACATAATATGAGTTTCTTATTGATATATCAATAAATTACCTCATAAAAGAAAAAAAGATCATGATTATAAAAAAAGGAATTATAATAGTAATGACACCGGTAATGACAATAATAATGATAATAATGATAATGATAATGATAACAATAAGAAGAATAATAAGAATAGGAAAAATGATCAAAAAATAATAATGTAATAATGATAATAACAACAACAACAACGAGAAGTTTACATCATAAAGTGACTTGGGATTAATCATCGTAAGGGAAACTTTGTAATTCAAGGTATTTTGCGCAGGAGAACCATGTGTAGATTATTTTCTAGTGAGAACCAGGCGAGACAGAGATGACCAAATAGATAATTCAGAATATCTTTAGGCCCATCATGTATTTTGATGAAGAATTATCACTTCTACAATAAAAAAAGGTATATATATTTTTCCTCACTCGCTATGCTCGCTCGATCATTTAACCATAATTTTTACTTAGTAAATACTACTGAAATTACTTTTGAATACACCGTTTGCATCGTTAGCAAATATTGATCGAAATGTTCACCTCTTCCTTCAGGACTCGGCAAGCCGAGATGAGAGTGGAGGAGAGAAAGCCGCAAAGCCGCTACCATACCGTGTACCGCCAGGCACCCACCCGACGACCCGCCACGGCCGGGCCGGGATCGGACCACCAGTTGTGCACAGTAATCGGTGCAACCGGTTGGCTTTCTTGAGGTCAGAACATCCAGCACAAGTGGACAAAAAAGTGGGTTGAATTTCTCTCAGTCACAGTTTTAGGAATGATGATGACATTCATGGGTAGAAGACCTGCATCATCAGGATCATGAGTAAGTTATTGACAGACCTTAACTCACTTAATTAATTAACACTTGGGCCTTTGGGGTCTAACTGATTTAACGTTAACAGTTATGCATGTTAACTGTAGGATGGGGGGTTGGGTGTCCGGACACGTAACAAAAATGAAGCCTTCTTTTTTGTCTTTGGATTAAACAAAAACTATGCATTGATTTGTGCTAATCATCATCAATATTTGTTCACTATAATATTGTGTAACAGTTTGTGCTAAAACATTTAAGAGATTTGCTTGTGAACTTTTTAAATAAAATCGACTGTCCGGATATACAACCTGTCTGGACATCCAGCAATTGGGTATACTAGGTCTAACAACAACAAGTTAACTGTTGTTGTGTTATAACGTTAAACTTATAATATTAACTTAGAACAGGGCTGCCAACATTGGATGATAGTTGAGAGTGAGATTATACGAGAAGCGAAGTGCAAGGGAACGAAGCGACCAAGCCCGACCGAGCGAAGGGAGGTAGGTGAACCACCCCACCCCCTCCCACGGTGTGGAGCTTTTTTATTTTTCAAAGTGAAATTGTGTGATCTGGTGCATACTTCATAGAGTACTTTAACATATACCTAAAGGCATTATGAAGAGAAAAAAAAATATACAATTTTACATGCAAAGAAAATGATAAACATGGAATAGAGTCTACCCACTTGTTGAAATACCAACCATCTGACCATGTCTTTATTTGGTTCCCTTCTCTGTTTGACCCTGGGCCGGTATTCTGAAAATCGTGTCATCTTTGCATTCAGAAATAGCGTACGCCATATGCTTACATCGCGCACTTTTGTCTTGTGTTCTGGTCATTTGCGCAGTTTATACCAACCCCAAGTACGCGTTTTAAATTTATGACAATTAACACAGTGAAGATCAGACAAAAGATTTTCAGAATACCGGCCAAATACAGGTTTTGAATGTAGGTACTCTTGGGTGCAGATGATGGGAAGATGTAACCCTTTTTAGACATATATTCATAAAAATAAGCGAACCAAACTGACGGTTTGCCGCACTGTCAATAGATGAGCGTAGGGCTCCGCCGCGAATTTTTATGAATATATGTCTAAAAAGAAAAATTTGTGCTTGTATGGTCTCACCAACTCTTTGGCCAACCAGCAAACCCTCTGAAATCCTCTTCTGAAAATGTTTTGGAAGAAAAAGACACAATTTTCTTGTCCTTTGAAAATAATCCGTGTTGTAGCATCCATTTTACAAATTAAAAATCAATGTGTGCATGCACAGAGCAATATGAATATTCACATTTAGAGCGCGGTTCGTTCAGAATTATTGAATATGCATGAAGACATCGCGACGCTCTAGCTAGTTGTGCATGCGCGGCTCAATCCATGTCGCGATGTCTTCATGCATATTCAATAATTTTGAATGAACCGTGCTCTAAAATGTGAATATTCATACATGTAAACATAAAGAATTCATGCATTGTGCATATACGGTATGGTACGGGCCGGTTATGTCAGGGTATCGACGCATATAATATAGCCTAACCCTGCTAGGCGCGGATCAGATCTTACCACAGAGATCCTATATATTAATCTCTATGGATCTTACATACGCATGCGCTCGAAATGAGATCGAGGGCTTTCGACAAATGGCGGGAAAACTTTCACAGCTTTCGACAAAAGGCGGGAAAAATTGCACAAGTTTTTCGGTTCTTCCTAAATTCTTGAGTTGGTCGCCATTTTATTGAAATCTATCATTTTTATTATGTTTAGTTATTTCAGATTTGTGCGTGAGAAATTTCATGATTAGCATGAGAGCGTGAGAAATGGGTGAAATGCGTGAGTCTCACGCTCAATGCGTGGTGGCAACCCTGTTAGAATAAATAACCGAGCATTATTTACATTCTTTTTCTTCAAAGGAATATGACCCATGATCTCATTATCGCCTCCGATTTCTGTACCGGTACCTTAACTTTAACCTTGATCTTCTTTTTATTTATCGACACCATTTGTTTTAAATTCATTATTTTATGCCACATCTTTTACATAAATGAACATGATAAATGTAACGTTAGGCCGGCCTAGGCCTAATAAGAATGTTTTGGAATTTTTGTAGTGCTATATGTCATTCTGTTCCTTATTAATTATTTTTATGTCAGTGTATACAGCCACACCAGGGCAAAAAATAATTACTTTTTTTTCCGGGGCTTCTTTTAGAGCCCACCGGCCCGAATTTTCTACATTGTATTACAGTTAACATTGGACCCTATGAGAATTTCAGGGGCTCTTTTTTAGTTTTCCAGGGCTCTTTTTGGCATTTCGGGGGCGAATTCGCCCTGAGCCCCTGTGTATTTTTCCCCTGAGCCACACGCATCTAAGACTAAGTTCCCTATAGCACTTTACTCTAGCTATCACTAGCGCAATGCACAAGGGACGTGTATATTCATGCGATGGTATATGATGCAAAACTTCATAATAATATTAGGTTTTATCTCTTGAAATTCACTGACGTACAATTTTTTTTACTTCTTCTTCTTCTTCGCTATAAGTACAGGCCACCGTCTGGTGTTTTTTCGTACTGTTGTGTAGTGCAGGTGTATGTACAGTGTCTCAGTTAAAAAGGTCTACTATAAGAACTATGTGCGGCTAAAAAAAAGGCATCTGTGTTTTAATGGAGCTGGATCTTGAGTACCTCCCTCTTGAAGCTTGACAGGCGACTTCATTGTCACTTGCTTGCCAGTCAGGTGAGAATGAAGTGAGAATATTGTTTGTATGTATGTAAGTGAAAATTGAGAGATAAAACCTTTGTGATGAAGTCTTGCAACATCAACCGTCGCATGAAATACACGATTGTGCTGTGTGCTAGCCCTAGCGATAGTCGCCGCGGCACAGAGTACATGTAAAAGTGCCATAGGGAATTTAGACGCGTGTGGCTGCATCCTCAGGTTGATGCTGTGGATACAGCCACACACGTGTGGCCATAAGGTAAAGACACACATGTGGCTGTATACACTGCCTATTTTTATTATACTGTTAAGGATATATATCTTGTAATTTTCTTTTAATATGAACATGTTTTTTAATCTCAGGACCGCGATGTAAAACAGTTTTTAACTGATCTTGTCGTCCTGATTAAATATGTTTGAATAAGATAGATTTTAAACTGCCATGACGTGTGTGTGAAGTTTGGATTAGTTTCTATATCTTTTTTTCAGTTGTAGCCTGTCACAATTAGAAATCATACTATTATAATCAACTCATTGATTGTGTGCTTCAACGGAAAGATGAGACAAATCAAATTGAATTCATTTCACCAGCTATGCTAGTGGTCAGTGTTTTGATGCATAAACAAGTGCACCAATGTTTTAACTCTTGAAACTAAATAATCAATGTTTATGTTACAGTACCGGTATAGCCTAGAGGTGATAATATGGATATCAGATGTGTAACACAGCAGTTTGCCTATGTCTTTCTATACATAATGTACTACATGATTGTATCTTGTGCATAATTTGGACAGGTTCAAGACGCATTATTGCCAGTCAAGATGAGATGAGAATCATACCGATTCTCCCTGATCATGTCTCAGATCCAGTTTCCTTAGGTACTGTACATGTATCTACTGTTTCTGATATTGTTTCATTAAAGCATTTCAGTGAGTGCCATTCCTACTTGATCCTCGTCAGTAATCCATTGCACTTTTTAGAGGTTGGAAATTGTATTGATGATATTGATTCTATTCCTTTTGAATTAGTGAGATATGACAGGGCATGAATTACATTTGACTGTTTTAACAGATATGCTGCCATATAAATGATATAAAATTTTATACACAAAAACTCCATAAGCAAAAAATTCCATAAACATTGGTGAAGAAAAGATCTACATCAATAGAAAACAGAATCCAAGGTGGAAACTTTAACTTAACTATTACAAGAAGCTAAGCAATTTTCATTTTCATATTACAAATTAGTAGCAGAAATTTATCAGCATTGCATATGTATTTAATAATAGAAATATCTACATTGTAAGAATTAATATTAAAACAAAGAGCAGTCTATCTGATGACCAAGATAATATTTCTGTGAAGCACTTAGTCTTTAACAGTGAATCAGAGATGTGCATCTATTAGACGCTACATAAATCCAGAATATTAGTAGTATTATTATAACCATCTCAGTACCAGTTTAGATGTGGTTAATCACTTGTTCATTGAACAGTAACTTCAAAGCATCCATCAATATTAATTTTTGTTGATTATTGTTGTATGCTGCCTTCTCTTGTTAATACAGTTTCTGTTTATGCAGCACGTGTTCTTGACAAGAAGAAAACAAGTGCTCTTCTTAGGTAATGGATTTAGTAAGAAGTTTCTTTTATTTTTTTCCAGTTATGAATTAAGGAAACTAAGAATTAATTGATTTCAATCAGTAAAAGTATAAATATTCAAACATTTATGAAAAATCTGTGAAAACACAATTAATATTGGAAATTGTACATGAAATTGCACATCTTTGAGCAGTTCTTGGTCCGACTTGCAAGTCCAAAATCTTGAGTAACTTCGGCAAACATCAGGGTGTCAAAAGATGCATGAGATTCGAAAGAGAAATGTCATGAAATGTCATGGCAGGATTTGTTTGGGTTACAGACATATTGCACAAAATGTTGGGGGGGGGGGCGGATTCTGCCCGGGCCTTTTAAGGATTGATACAGACAACCCAGTTCCTATTAGCAGCAGGTTAAATTGTAATTTCTTTTTTTTATATCTCCTTCCAATAGGCAACTTTCTGACTTGCACCCATTGGAAGGTCTATCTCATATCAAACGAGTACGTAAGCAGACTGTGAACGATGGGAGCAATGAGAAAGGTAATTTCCTGCTTGGATGTAAATATTGGTAAAATGTTTTTCACAAAATCCATTGCCATCTCATTATGCTCAATGAGCTGATAAATATTTTAATGTAAACTTTGTCGAACCATATCTGGGTAGTGCCTTAAATGTATTTTGATTCCAGCAAGTGTAATTTGATACCAAGTAGTCAAGGGGGACTTTATGTGACATAATCTTGATCTCCATTGTACTGCCAAGGTGAAAAGTAAATTTTTGACCAGTGATTACCATGAACTAATACCATAGATTAATTACAGGCATGAAACTATTGTCGGGTAATGACAACACTGAATTACCATGGACTGTACAGGGATTTCTTCGGTATTATTGCAGGCTTTTTATGCTTGTGGCTTTTCATGCCTCTGCCCGCCAAAGGTGGTGCAGGAGGCTTTATTTCATGTTAATTGTGATCAATTATGCTCTCGATTTAAAAAAAAAAAAAAAAAAAAAAACACTGAGCTTCACTCAGTGTAAATGTTTTTTCAACCTCTAGATGAATTGCAGATCATTCTTTGTGAGGCCTGCAAGGTAACACTGCCCATCACTGGCAAGATTTCACTCTCCCAGATTCTGCATGATGACATCGACAGAGAACTTCTTGGGGAGCCTTTCCTTGCATACATTCCTAGAGTTGCGCCTCGGACCAAAGCTCAATATGAAGAAGCATCTCAGCACTGGCCTACAGCTTACCATGAAGATAAGGAGTAAGAAACAATAAGAAACCTTGGCGTTGTATTCAATTCTTGCATGTCGATGTCTCATCATATCATAATCTCTCACATTTGTAGTATGGTTACGTTTTATTTCAGGAATATTTCAATATACATATATATGATTTACCACTTAGAGTTAGTCTTCATCAGTTACTGCCTTCAGAAAGAACTTGAAAACATATCTTTTGCAGTTTGTAGTTTTAAAATTATTATTTACTTTCATAATTATATATATTTATGTAATTTTCATTATTATAAGCACTTTGGGCCTTGATATGGCAAAACCATAAGTAATAATGGTAATGATAATAAGTGTTTTATCATATTGGATTGGAATCATGTGGAGTTTGCCATGGCATTGGGATCAAGGGATGTTCCCATTTTGGTTCACTCCCATGGTAATCACAACATGCCACAGGTATTTTGGATTTATTAGGCTGTATGGTATTAATAAATAATACAGCTTGCAGTCTCATTTCAACAAGAGCCGATGGTTGCAGATCAAAACTCCAAATTTCATTTAATAGTTTCATGAAGAGGAATGTTATGCTGAAAGATGCTGAAAGGTTTTTCTCAAATGGGGAACATCAAACCTGAACATTGAGGAAGTTTGTGTCAGAAATGAGGCCTCTTCTATTACTCTCGCCCTTATTTGGAGTATTTTCGTTTCAGTAAATTTGTGTCTTGTAGCATTAAATGAATGATCATGATTGGTCCAACGCACTCCACTCTTATTTTGTTTGTATTTTTATTTATGTTCACTCACAGACTCAGCAGACTTATATCTGGGGAGCAATTCTCATTATCTGACAGAGCAACGATTCAGACAAACATCCTCAAAGCTGCGAGAAAAGCTGAAGAAGCGAAACAGGATGGAAAGGTGAGAAAGATGTTGCTAATTTATCGTTTGTCACCAGTCGCATAACCAGACTCTGATCTTGAGTTTCGTATCACTGTAGTCTACATTACTTTATGTCCCTGGCTACTGATCTTATTTTGATTTCCTATTACTTAAAGCCGTTACACCAGTACTTGGACAGAATAATGAACAGGATGTGCTTTAATTGGTATTATTCTAAAGTTTTTTTTGACACTGTGGTCATCCTTTCACAAAAACTTCTATTGAGGCCTAATCCTCCCTTTGTCCCCTTTGCACAATGTGCCTCGCCCCAATCTAGAGTGCTTCAGTAGACCCCAAACCATTCAAGCCTAGACTTTTCTTAAAAGTACCACTCTTTGAAGTTGGGCATTCTTTTTCTTATAGTGGGTATAGGAATAGGAAATTCAGTGGTAATGAGGAATCCTTTTAAAGCTTATATGAGCCATATTTCCATTTAAAGGTTGTGACCCTCATCTTTTAGAATCAGACCTACATGTACATTCAAAAAGATCATCAACAACACAAAACAAAACCAAAAAATTCAGATCTGTTTACTTTCTTGTAGTTTTGTGGTGCTGGATCACAAATATAGAGTGAAGTTTGGTCTAGAAAAGAAACTAATTTTCTATGAGAAAATGATGAAAAGTTAGAATGAAAATTATGTTTATATTCAGATATCTGATATTGGGTTGGAATTAAGTTTATGCTAAAAGCCTACAACATGTGCTAGGTATATAATTTATTGCTGCTGTCTGTTGTCTTTCATTCCAGCCAGCTATTGGCGCATTGATCGTAGATCCAAAATCTGATACCACTCTGGCCACGACATCATCCTCCCCAGGCAGAGGGGAAAACCCCCTCCAGCATGCTGTCATGAAGTGCATCGACCTTGTGGCTCACAGCCAAGGTGGTGGAGCTTGGACCGTTTATCAAGGTTAATTTAGATCCCTTCATTGCTTCTCTTATTTTAAAAATCTATTTATTGTGTGCTTGTCTTCTTGTGTATCATCTTGTTTTCACATTTTCCCTTAGAATACAATCAGTAGACTCCCTACCTAGAAACACTAGTTAAAAACGATCTCAACTCATACATGTTTACGCATAATGAAATATGTTTATTTGCATTTTCCCCCCCTCTCTCTTTCTCCATTTTCTCTTTCACTGATGTAAATCATTTTAATTATATCCCTTTGCACCTCAGAATAGTTCACTAGATGACACCTTACAAATGCAGTATTTATCATTCATTATTATCAGTTTTCTTTTTCTCATTCTTTTTCTGTATCTGAAGGGTTTTTTAAAAAATAATATACACTCTACATTCTTATTCACTGATCTCTTCAAGAGAATAAATTGATTCATTTATGTGTTCAGTCGTAGCTTAATATAGAGAATGATTGATATGCACAAAATACCTGTAAGCTGTGAAAAGATCTATGTGTCAATTTTCTCTCTCTTTTTCGTACATTCATTATTTATTGAAAGGAGACGTGTTGTAGATTCCTTAGCTTACTTATGTTTTGTTGTTTTCTTCAAACTTCTGATTACCTAGAGGATAGCTGCTTTAAGTCATTGAATGGTGACTGCAGTACTGAAGAAGCACCATATCTCTGTACAGGATTTGACCTCTATATCACACAAGAACCATGTATAATGTAAGTACATGAATTTTAAGTTTATGATGACATTGACACAATTTATTGTTAGGAACATTAAAGCAAACCACCAGGGGGGTGTAACATAAAACATACAATCAATCTTACGATTGATATCAATCGTAGGTCTATGGCAAACCATGTACTTAAGAGATACAATTGATGTAAGATTGATTGTATCTCTTTATGTTACACCCCCCTGATATTTAAATAATGCAATGAAAATTTCCATTGCTTAATTGTACAGTATGAACAAGAGTCTTGTAAGTGTCCGAGGCACTGGGTTTTCTTATGTCCTTATGTCTTGGGGGATACCATCAAGGAAGTTTATTGGAAAAACGATACTTCCTGATTATTTGAGGCAGCCCTACTTATTTACAGCGCTCATGAATGCCTCGACTGAATGATTGGTGGTACACAGTTGAAACATGTATGTCATTATCCAGCAAACCTTTTCTCAGAAAGAAAAAAAATACTTGGAATTTCACCTTCTCTCTCAATCTATTTGTCTATCTGTCTCTGTCTCATCATTCTAAATCTCCAGGTGTGCTATGGCCCTGGTACATCTCGTATTCGTCGTGTCTTCTACATCACCAGTCACCCAGATGGTGCTTTAGGGAGCAAATACAAACTGCAAACAGAATCATCCCTAAATCACAGATACCAAGCCTTAAGGTTGAACTTTGCATTGTAGAGCAACAGCTTGATCACAGGTAGCACGAGATCGGTCGTGAAGTCTGCAAATATCGGTATCAACTAGCTTTATTTCCATGTACTGCTATGAATTCTAAAAATGTGTATTTGAGAGAGGAGACTTTGCAATTCTGGGTGTAGAGGAGGATTTTTTTTTTTTCCCCCTCCTTGCCTTTGCGATATAGTTTTGCTCGAGGTTCGGTACCAAATTTAAACAAGTCTATCCTGAAATATATACTGATAACACCCAGGGCTGCATTTCTCGAAACTGTCAGAAGTCTAAGTTTATGGACATCCATTGAAATGTGTATTAATTTTACAAGACATTTTAGTGGGATGTCAAGGAAGTAAGACTTCTGAGGGATTTGAGAAAGGCAAGCCCTGAAGTTTCCACTTGTGATAAGTTGCCTCAAATATGTATGTGAATAAGGATGGATATGTGAACAAGAAGAACCAGCCGTAAGATATCGGTGTCATCCTGTTTTTTCAACATTGTGCGTCAACTATGCACTGTTGGCTTAGTTCGTCGTGATAATTTGATGTCAAGTTTGCTCACAAGGTTTGCTATATATGAAGCAAGCAAGGGAAGCAGTTGTTTTCTCATTTTCCTTTGTCACTGCTGCGGTTCTGGTCATCATTGCTGTTGTCGCATTCATCAAGAATTCGCACACTAAATACATTGATTTCAAAATGTGAGGTCCGAATGTGCCTTCCTGTCATATCCATATTCATTAACGATTTTTACTGTTCGACTGTTTTTCCAGATAGAAGAATTCATTTCAAATGTTTGACTGAAGGTGAAAGAATCTGTAATGAAGATGTAATGAATATCTGAAAGGGTTGATTTCATTTGTACATGTATGTCGTTGTCTTTTTGGAATAGTAATGTTATTGCTATGGAATACGGAATGAAAGAAATTTGTTGTCTTAACGATATTTTCAAGAAAGAGAGTTCACATTAGACAATAATGACACCTCATTCAAACTTATTTAGAATATTAAAAGCAAATAGAATCAACAATACATGATGAATGTTCATGTACAGCATGTGGTAAGTCACCAAATTGAAACCCAGATTTGACGTAAATATATGTCTGCAATCAGCACCTAAATGAAGACCGAGATACCCAAAGATTCTTGTAGAATTTGTCTGTGCACAAGAGGTGATGATGAAATTGGGATGGTCAGCCCCACGTAATTTGTTTGAATGTCCATTCCAGTTTGCATGCAATCACTGAAATGAAAGTTCTGTAGCTCCTAACTCCATCATCCAAAACCTGGGCATTTGACATGCTCTTAGCAATTCGCCAGTGCCCTTTTATCAACAACTGCTTTTTTAAAAGCAAATTTTAGTCATTTCACTCGTGCATGTGTTTTTGTTTTGTTTAAGTTTTGTTTGTTTTTTTTGGAGGGGGGGCAAATTTGGGTCTCTTTTTTGTTGACCAACACTTTATATACTTCAGATAATTTATATCCATTTCCAAAACTAAACACAATCTGAAAGCACTTGTAATTTCAACATCAGGGGAGCATTTCATCAACATTTGTTGTCTGACAAGTTGTCAGATCTGACATCTTTCCTTGATTTCGATGGCTGAGAAGCATCGTTACTATGGCAACTGTCGGATAAAACAGACTTGTCGGATAAAACATCCGACAAGTCCTTTCATGAAACGCTCCCCAGAACATACATGTATTGCTGAGTACACGTAAAAACCAATAAAGACTATTCTTAGTACCTTCTTATTGTGTCTAATTTATAGAGAAAAATAAAACTCCATTAGTAACATTCAAATATATGTATACAGAAAAAAGCGAGCTTTTACACAGATATCAACAAAGCAAAGTCAAGGCAAAGTCAAGGTGATATAACACTGAAAAGGTTCAGAATATATTTACAATTTTGTTATCTACCCAACACCAATAGCACTATCTTCTTCTTAATCATTGAAAAAAACTCTGGACAAAGTGCATTTTGGTTGCAATCATGATAACTTCTTGTCTTATAATCAAACAGAATGAGGGATTGGTGAATCGAGGATTAAATTGTTCTTTCTCTACATAGTAAGCAAATAATCAAAGTTGGTGAAGGTGATGGAACAAACTATGACTTTCCTAGCGATCTGGATGTAGCTATCTAGGATATGGTATACATTCAGATCGCCGAGGAAGTGATAGTTTGTCTCATTGCTTGAACCAAAAGGTTGATTATTTGCTGTATATTCCTACATGTGAAACCATCTTACTGTATAGAAAGAAAACAAGCAAATTTACTTCTCTGCAAGAAATAATTTTGGTTTACAATCAAACCTTAAAACAAGAACAGAAGTTCCGACTGCATGCATGCAAATCCCTGTTTGGAGTGTGTATCTTGTAAAGGTGTTGGCGTGCGAGACTTGCTTTAACCTCAGCTCAACAATTGAATACACGTATACACTGCAAGCTCATTGTGACGTCACAAAAGAACAAACAAGTACTATGATTCCACGCTCAATCATCCGAAAGTTTGTTGTACTCTATGGAGATAGTAGTAATCACCAGCAACAGTTTGTTGCACTCGATGGTGATAGTAACTATCACTATCGAGTGCAACAAACCTTTTTTCCTCGGGTGATTGATAGGTAAAACTACGGTTTATCACATGATTAGATTTTGACCAATCTTACAGCAAGATTCTTAGTATAGGGAATATAAATAGTGCATGGTCTGTCATGCACTATACTGGATTATATGCACGACAATACTAAATTATCCTGAGTGCAGTTTCGAGGTAAAATGGATTTGCACGATGGATATTAGTTATTTGGAGTTCATATAGTCCAGTAATGGTGCATCATTAGAACATGAACTATTTATTATAAGTAAACAGACCCCCGACGTAGATCTAGAGTGCGACATTTTACAGTCTTTCTTTCCTTGAATTTACATTTGCCTACCTCGCTCACAGTCACAAGCGCACAGCTAAAAACAATGGTAACAATGGATACACGCAAGGTGCTTTGATTGCGGCAGTCCCATCACTTTTGTACTATAAACAAAACTTTTGCATGTCACGTGATGCAAATTCAACCAATCACAGCACGTATTATACGTACACCAGTACCGGCAGTTACATATCTACAGTGTCTAATGCAGCTTTCAATTCCATTTATTGGGTAGAGCCACTCCCCAGTGATGAGTTCTTCCATGCACTCAGGGCAATATTGAATTGGCATATTTTCATCCCAAAGTCAATCAATCTGCCAGACATGCCAACAATTGGTCCACAATTGCCCATAGTCAGTATGTACATAAGTATCACTAATGAAATGAAAAGCAGATAAATTTCAAATACCAGTAAATGTTTAAAAAGTACATGCATCTTCTTATGAGTGTTTACATTGAAGTCTGAAAGTATCTGAGGGCAATTTCACATGGGAAGCACAAAATCAGCTAATTTAAGAATTTGTAATAAAACGATCACTTTGAAACTTCCTGAATAGTCAAATCCTTAGATTAAAAGAAGCTTTGAAAAAGAAAAAGAATTCTACAAGTAAACATTATTGGTATAATGCATTAGATTTTTTTGCAAATTTGAAAGTGACACAAATTTCTGGTACTGAGGTACATGTATAACAACATCATGCATGTAAGGAGAAAAATGGTTGGAATGAAAAAGTTAAAGTGAAAGAATTGGAATATTTGCCAAGTATTAAATGGTGAGAAAGGGGCAGAAAACAAAATAAGCACACCAACTCTAAAAATGTGAGCTACAAATCTGTGATCTGTAGTTTCACTACCACAGAATCACCCTAGAGCCATTGAGTGATACACGAACTTTGAAAAAGAAAAGAGTAACACATCATGGAAGCAGGCTTTAAAAACCTGATGTCCAAGTCATTTGTGTCATCTCATTCTATATATGTACACTGGAATGTCAAAATGATATTTTTTCTTACACATCAAAATTGCTGAAACTTAAACTATATAGGTGACTGAAAACTACCAGCCAGGGAAAAAATTATTATTTTTTTTTTTCCCGGGGCTACTCTTTGAGCCCACCCACCCAAATTTTCTACATTGTATTACAGTTTACATTGGACCTATGAGAATTTCAGGGGCTCTTTTTGAGTTTTCCAGGGCTCTTTTTGGCATTTCGGGGGCGAATTTGCCCCGAGCCCCCGTGTATTCTTTTCCCTGCTACCAGCAATGTTTTCTTATTCTGTTGTATTCTACATTTGATGTACAGAAATCGTTATACTTATAATACATATACATGTATCGGACAAGAACATCAAATCCACAGATAAGTTTGAAACTTCAAGGTACTATTTATCCCTTTGCAATGTCTTCATTTGGCATTCCAACTTTCCATAATGAAGTTAAAAAACATATTAAGAAAAGATAGTTGTGTCAAAAGGGCATTGTCATATCTTTGTGTTTATGTCTGTTTGGCAAACCCTTCCTGAAACTGCCCTCACACTTACGGCATTTAATGTTTTTTTGAAATGTAATTTTCCTTCAAAAATTCAACTCCCTACAATTGTTTGTCTTCATTTTTTTTTTTTTCACAGTTAATTCTGGACGGATTTATGAACATTTCTAATTTGGAGTAGTACATGAAAGCTCTCTCTAAACTAGATACATATAATAGAGGAAATGTTACAGTGTATGTAAGTGAACGTTAGTAACATGATTCAATTCATAATATTCTTTTAAACTACTATTCTTTAGAATCATCAACACTGAGAGGAAATGGTACAGTGAACTTTAATAATATGATTTAATTCCATAAATATTCTCTTCAACTACTATTCTTTAGAATCATCAGCAGTGGAGGGTTAAGGTTGTAAGGAATCCTTG
>CM057164.1:4065016-4105840 GCA_029962745.1 Echinometra lucunter | reverse complement strand
ACTGATCTTTATGAAAAGAATATTTTCATAGAGATCAGTGATGTTAAAGACATCTGCTTGGTGTGGACTCGGCCCCTCGACCACAATACTTTGGTTCAACAGACATACGCTATAGGCCTACTGACTCAGCCAACTCTCATGACTGATAACAAAAACAACAACAGTGATTAAGGATAATTATTATTTCATTATTACAAGGTGATTCTGATTCGGATAAATTCAAGTATAAAAATGATGACAGATTTGAGCAATTTAAATAGATGCTTCTCCATAGGATATTACCATCACAAAAGACAATAATTATACAGCAATTAAATAACAATGTAAAATGTCAAGAGACAACAGCGCTCAGTTAATTTGAATGCAAAAGAAAATCAAGGTCAATGAAATGAGAATGATTTTTTATATGTTTTTTTAAGACACAAGTTGAAATTGATAATTTGGTTATGATACACTTTTACAAAGGAAAAGAATTTAATGATAATTAATATGAATTCTACTCTGTATAAAAATCATATTAAAAGCTTTTACTATGAAACATTGTGGATAATTTACAAATTAGAATTACAGTAGTAATGATTTGAAGGCAGTATGCAAGTACCTCTGTATCTTAAGTTGACTATCAACAAGGATTTGAAATATTATGGCAATTTACATAATATGAGTTTCTTATTGATATATCAATAAATTACCTCATAAAAGAAAAAAAGATCATGATTATAAAAAAAGGAATTATAATAGTAATGACACCGGTAAACCCAATAATGACAATAATGATAATAATGATAATGATAATGATAACAATAAGAAGAATAATAAGAATAGGAAAAATGATCAAAAAATAATAATGTAATAATGATAATAACAACAACAACAACGAGAAGTTTACATCATAAAGTGACTTGGGATTAATCATCGTAAGGGAAACTTTGTAATTCAAGGTATTTTGCGCAGGAGAACCATGTGTAGATTATTTTCTAGTGAGAACCAGGCGAGAGAGAGATGACCAAATAGATAATTCAGAATATCTTTAGGCCCATCATGTATTTTGATGAAGAATTATCACTTCTACAATAAAAAAGGTATATATATTTTTCCTCACTCGCTATGCTCGCTCGATCATTTAACCATAATTTTTACTTAGTAATACTACTAAAATTACTTTTGAATACACCGTTTGCATCGTTAGCAAATATTGATCGAAATGTTCACCTCTTCTTCAGGACTCGGCAAGCCGAGATGAGAGTGGAGGAGAGAAAGCCGCAAAGCCGCTACCATACCATCCGTACCGCCAGGCACCCACCCGACGACCCGCCACGGCCGGGCCGGGATCGGACCACCAGTTGTGCACAGTAATCGGTGCAACCGGTTGGCTTTCTTGAGGTCAGAACATCCAGCACAAGTGGACAAAAAAGTGGGTTGAATTTCTCTCAGTCACAGTTTTAGGAATGATGATGACATTCATGGGTAGAAGACCTGCATCATCAGGATCATGAGTAAGTTATTGACAGACCTTAACTCACTTAATTAATTAACACTTGGGCCTTTGGGTCTAACTGATTTAACGTTAACAGTTATGCATGTTAACTGTAGGATGGGGGGTTGGGTGTCCGGACACGTAACAAAAATGAAGCCTTCTTTTTTGTCTTTGGATTAAACAAAAACTATGCATTGATTTGTGCTAATCATCATCAATATTTGTTCACTATAATATTGTGTAACAGTTTGTGCTAAAACATTTAAGAGATTTGCTTGTGAACTTTTTAAATAAAATCGACTGTCCGGATATACAACCTGTCTGGACATCCAGCAATTGGGTATACTAGGTCTAACAACAACAAGTTAACTGTTGTTGTGTTATAACGTTAAACTTATAATATTAACTTAGAACAGGGCTGCCAACATTGGATGATAGTTGAGAGTGAGATTATACGAGAAGCGAAGTGCAAGGGAACGAAGCGACCAAGCCCGACCGAGCGAAGGGAGGTAGGTGAACCACCCCACCCCCTCCCACGGTGTGGAGCTTTTTTATTTTCAAAGTGAAATTGTGTGATCTGGTGCATACTTCATAGAGTACTTTAACATATACCTAAAGGCATTATGAAGAAAAAAAAAATATACAATTTTACATGCAAAGAAAATGATAAACATGGAATAGAGTCTACCCACTTGTTGAAATACCAACCATCTGACCATGTCTTTATTTGGTTCCCTTCTCTGTTTGACCCTGGGCCGGTATTCTGAAAATCGTGTCATCTTTCCATTCAGAAATAGCGTACGCCATATGCTTACATCGCGCACTTTTGTCTTGTGTTCTGGTCATTTGCGCAGTTTATACCCAACCCCAAGTACGCGTTTTAAATTTATGACAATTAACACAGTGAAGATCAGACAAAAGATTTTCAGAATACCGGCCAAATACAGGTTTTGAATGTAGGTACTCTTGGGTGCAGATGATGGGAAGATGTAACCCTTTTTAGACATATATTCATAAAAATAAGCGAACCAAACTGACGGTTTGCCGCACTGTCAATAGATGAGCGTAGGCTCCGCCGCGAATTTTTATGAATATATGTCTAAAAAGAAAATTTGTGCTTGTATGGTCTCACCAACTCTTTGGCCAACCAGCAAACCCTCTGAAATCCTCTTCTGAAAATGTTTTGGAAAAAAAAGACACAATTTTCTTGTCCTTTGAAAATAATCCGTGTTGTAAGCATCCATTTACAAATTAAAAATCAATGTGTGCATGCACAGAGCAATATGAATATTCACATTTTAGAGCGCGGTTCGTTCAGAATTATTGAATATGCATGAAGACATCGCGACGCTCTAGCTAGTTGTGCATGCGCGGCTCAATCCATGTCGCGATGTCTTCATGCATATTCAATAATTTTGAATGAACCGTGCTCTAAAATGTGAATATTCATACATGTAAACATAAAGAATTCATGCATTGTGCATATACGGTATGGTACGGGCCGGTCATGTCAGGGTATCGACGCATATAATATAGCCTAACCCTGCTAGGCGCGGATCAGATCTTACCACAGAGATCCTATATATTAATCTCTATGGATCTTACATACGCATGCGCTCGAAATGAGATCGAGGGCTTTCGACAAATGGCGGGAAAACTTTCACAGCTTTCGACAAAAGGCGGGAAAAATTGCACAAGTTTTTCGGTTCTTCCTAAATTCTTGAGTTGGTCGCCATTTTATTGAAATCTATCATTTTTTATTATGTTTAGTTATTTCAGATTTGTGCGTGAGAAATTTCATGATTAGCATGAGAGCGTGAGAAATGGGTGAAATGCGTGAGTCTCACGCTCAATGCGTGGTGGCAACCCTGTTAGAATAAATAACCGAGCATTATTTACATTCTTTTTCTTCAAAGGAATATGACCCATGATCTCATTATCGCCTCCGATTTCTGTACCGTACCTTAACTTTAACCTTGATCTTCTTTTTATTTATCGACACCATTTGTTTTAAATTCATTATTTTATGCCACATCTTTTACATAAATGAACATGATAAATGTAACGTTAGGCCGGCCTAGGCCTAATAAGAATGTTTTGGAATTTTTGTAGTGCTATATGTCATTCTGTTCCTTATTAATTATTTTATGTCAGTGTATACAGCCACACCAGGGCAAAAATATTACTTTTTTTTTTTCCGGGGCTTCTTTTAGAGCCCACCGGCCCGAATTTTCTACATTGTATTACAGTTAACATTGGACCCTATGAGAATTTCAGGGGCTCTTTTTTAGTTTTCCAGGGCTCTTTTTGGCATTTCGGGGGCGAATTCGCCCTGAGCCCCTGTGTATTTTTCCCCTGAGCCACACGCATCTAAGACTAAGTTCCCTATAGCACTTTACTCTAGCTATCACTAGCG
The DNA here is from genome assembly GCA_029962745.1 of Echinometra lucunter. NCBI lineage: Eukaryota > Metazoa > Echinodermata > Echinoidea > Camarodonta > Echinometridae > Echinometra > Echinometra lucunter. Next base: position 4,101,947 of record CM057164.1, on the reverse strand, counting down.
CAATGCACAAGGGACGTGTATATTCATGCGATGGTATATGATGCAAAACTTCATAATAATATTAGGTTTTATCTCTTTGAAATTCACTGACGTACAATTTTTTTTACTTCTTCTTCTTCTTCGCTATAAGTACAGGCCACCGTCTGGTGTTTTTTCGTACTGTTGTGTAGTGCAGGTGTATGTACAGTGTCTCAGTTAAAAAGGTCTACTATAAGAACTATGTGCGGCTAAAAAAAAAGGCATCTGTGTTTTAATGGAGCTGGATCTTGAGTACCTCCCTCTTGAAGCTTGACAGGCGACTTCATTGTCACTTGCTTGCCAGTCAGGTGAGAATGAAGTGAGAATATTGTTTGTATGTATGTAAGTGAAAATTGAGAGATAAAACCTTTGTGATGAAGTCTTGCAACATCAACCGTCGCATGAAATACACGATTGTGCTGTGTGCTAGCCCTAGCGATAGTCGCCGCGGCACAGAGTACATGTAAAAGTGCCATAGGGAATTTAGACGCGTGTGGCTGCATCCTCCTCAGGTTGATGCTGTGGATACAGCCACACGTGTGGCCATAAGGTAAAGACACACATGTGGCTGTATACACTGCCTATTTTTATTATACTGTTAAGGATATATATCTTGTAATTTTCTTTTAATATGAACATGTTTTTTAATCTCAGGACCGCGATGTAAAACAGTTTTTAACTGATCTTGTCGTCCTGATTAAATATGTTTGAATAAGATAGATTTTAAACTGCCATGACGTGTGTGAAGTTTGGATTAGTTTTCTATATCTTTTTTTCAGTTGTAGCCTGTCACAATTAGAAATCATACTATTATAATCAACTCATTGATTGTGTGCTTCAACGGAAGATGAGACAAATCAAATTGAATTCATTTCACCAGCTATGCTAGTGGTCAGTGTTTTGATGCATAAACAAGTGCACCAATGTTTTAACTCTTGAAACTAAATAATCAATGTTTATGTTACAGTACCGGTATAGCCTAGAGGTGATAATATGGATATCAGATGTGTAACACAGCAGTTTGCCTATGTCTTTCTATACATAATGTACTACATGATTGTATCTTGTGCATAATTTGGACAGGTTCAAGACGCATTATTGCCAGTCAAGATGAGATGAGAATCATACCGATTCTCCCTGATCATGTCTCAGATCCAGTTTCCTTAGGTACTGTACATGTATCTACTGTTTCTGATATTGTTTCATTAAAGCATTTCAGTGAGTGCCATTCCTACTTGATCCTCGTCAGTAATCCATTGCACTTTTTAGAGGTTGGAAATTGTATTGATGATATTGATTCTATTCCTTTTGAATTAGTGAGATATGACAGGGCATGAATTACATTTGACTGTTTTAACAGATATGCTGCCATATAAATGATATAAATTTTATACACAAAAACTCCATAAGCAAAAAATTCCATAAACATTGGTGAAGAAAAGATCTACATCAATAGAAAACAGAATCCAAGGTGGAAACTTTAACTTAACTATTACAAGAAGCTAAGCAATTTTCATTTTCATATTACAAATTAGTAGCAGAAATTTATCAGCATTGCATATGTATTTAATAATAGAAATATCTACATTGTAAGAATTAATATTAAAACAAAGAGCAGTCTATCTGATGACCAAGATAATATTTCTGTGAAGCACTTAGTCTTTAACAGTGAATCAGAGATGTGCATCTATTAGACGCTACATAAATCCAGAATATTAGTAGTATTATTATAACCATCTCAGTACCAGTTTAGATGTGGTTAATCACTTGTTCATTGAACAGTAACTTCAAAGCATCCATCAATTTTTTTGTTGATTATTGTTGTATGCTGCCTTCTCTTTGTTAATACAGTTTCTGTTTATGCAGCACGTGTTCTTGACAAGAAGAAAACAAGTGCTCTTCTTAGGTAATGGATTTAGTAAGAAGTTTCTTTTATTTTTTTCCAGTTATGAATTAAGGAAACTAAGAATTAATTGATTTCAATCAGTAAAAGTATAAATATTCAAACATTTATGAAAATCTGTGAAAACACAATTAATATTGGAAATTGTACATGAAATTGCACATCTTTGAGCAGTTCTTGGTCCGACTTGCAAGTCCAAAATCTTGAGTAACTTCGGCAAACATCAGGGTGTCAAAAGATGCATGAGATTCGAAAGAGAAATGTCATGAAATGTCATGGCAGGATTTGTTTGGGTTACAGACATATTGCACAAAATGTTGGGGGGGGGGGCGGATTCTGCCCGGGCCTTTTAAGGATTGATACAGACAACCCAGTTCCTATTAGCAGCAGTTAAATTGTAATTTCTTTTTTTTATCTCCTTCCAATAGGCAACTTTCTGACTTGCACCCATTGGAAGGTCTATCTCATATCAAACGAGTACGTAAGCAGACTGTGAACGATGGGAGCAATGAGAAAGGTAATTTCCTGCTTGGATGTAAATATTGGTAAAATGTTTTTCACAAAATCCATTGCCATCTCATTATGCTCAATGAGCTGATAAATATTTTAATGTAAACTTTGTCGAACCATATCTGGGTAGTGCCTTAAATGTATTTTGATTCCAGCAAGTGTAATTTGATACCAAGTAGTCAAGGGGGACTTTATGTGACATAATCTTGATCTCCATTGTACTGCCAAGGTGAAAAGTAATTTTTGACCAGTGATTACCATGAACTAATACCATAGATTAATTACAGGCATGAAACTATTGTCGGTAATGACAACACTGAATTACCATGGACTGTACAGGGATTTCTTCGGTATTATTGCAGGCTTTTTATGCTTGTGGCTTTTCATGCCTCTGCCCGCCAAAGGTGGTGCAGGAGGCTTTATTTCATGTTAATTGTGATCAATTATGCTCTCGATTTAAAAAAAAAAAAAAAAAAAAACACTGAGCTTCACTCAGTGTAAATGTTTTTTCAACCTCTAGATGAATTGCAGATCATTCTTTGTGAGGCCTGCAAGGTAACACTGCCCATCACTGGCAAGATTTCACTCTCCCAGATTCTGCATGATGACATCGACAGAGAACTTCTTGGGGAGCCTTTCCTTGCATACATTCCTAGAGTTGCGCCTCGGACCAAAGCTCAATATGAAGAAGCATCTCAGCACTGGCCTACAGCTTACCATGAAGATAAGGAGTAAGAAACAATAAGAAACCTTGGCGTTGTATTCAATTCTTGCATGTCGATGTCTCATCATATCATAATCTCTCACATTTGTAGTATGGTTACGTTTTATTTCAGGAATATTTCAATATACATATATATGATTTACCACTTAGAGTTAGTCTTCATCAGTTACTGCCTTCAGAAAGAACTTGAAAACATATCTTTTGCAGTTTGTAGTTTTAAAATTATTATTTACTTTCATAATTATATATATTTATGTAATTTTCATTTATTATAAGCACTTTGGGCCTTGATATGGCAAAACCATAAGTAATAATGGTAATGATAATAAGTGTTTTATCATATTGGATTGGAATCATGTGGAGTTTGCCATGGCATTGGGATCAAGGGATGTTCCCATTTTGGTTCACTCCCATGGTAATCACAACATGCCACAGGTATTTTGGATTTATTAGGCTGTATGGTATTAATAAATAATACAGCTTGCAGTCTCATTTCAACAAGAGCCGATGGTTGCAGATCAAAACTCCAAATTTCATTTAATAGTTTCATGAAGAGGAATGTTATGCTGAAAGATGCTGAAAGGTTTTTCTCAAATGGGGAACATCAAACCTGAACATTGAGGAAGTTTGTGTCAGAAATGAGGCCTCTTCTATTACTCTCTCTCGCCCTTATTTGGAGTATTTTCGTTTCAGTAAAATTTGTGTCTTGTAGCATTAAATGAATGATCATTGATTGGTCCAACGCACTCCACTCTTATTTTGTTTGTATTTTTATTTATGTTCACTCACAGACTCAGCAGACTTATATCTGGGGAGCAATTCTCATTATCTGACAGAGCAACGATTCAGACAAACATCCTCAAAGCTGCGAGAAAAGCTGAAGAAGCGAAACAGGATGGAAAGGTGAGAAAGATGTTGCTAATTTATCGTTTGTCACCAGTCGCATAACCAGACTCTGATCTTGAGTTTCGTATCACTGTAGTCTACATTACTTTATGTCCCTGGCTACTGATCTTATTTTGATTTCCTATTACTTAAAGCCGTTACACCAGTACTTGGACAGAATAATGAACAGGATGTGCTTTAATTGGTATTATTCTAAAGTTTTTTTTGACACTGTGGTCATCCTTTCACAAAAACTTCTATTGAGGCCTAATCCTCCCTTTGTCCCCTTTGCACAATGTGCCTCGCCCCAATCTAGAGTGCTTCAGTAGACCCCAAACCATTCAAGCCTAGACTTTTCTTAAAAGTACCACTCTTTGAAGTTGGGCATTCTTTTTCTTATAGTGGGTATAGGAATAGGAAATTCAGTGGTAATGAGGAATCCTTTTAAAGCTTATATGAGCCATATTTCCATTTAAAGGTTGTGACCTCATCTTTTAGAATCAGACCTACATGTACATTCAAAAAGATCATCAACAACACAAAACAAAACCAAAAAAATTCAGATCTGTTTACTTTCTTGTAGTTTGTGGTGCTGGATCACAAATATAGAGTGAAGTTTGGTCTAGAAAAGAACTAATTTTCTATGAGAAATGATGAAAAAGTTAGAATATAAATTATGTTTATATTCAGATATCTGATATTGGGTTTGGAATTAAGTTATGCTAATCCTACAACATGTGCTAGGTATATAATTATTGCTGCTGTCTGTTGTCTTTCATATCCAAGCCAGCTATTGGCGGCATTATCGTAGATCCAAATCTGATACCACTCGGCCACGACATCCATCCTACACTCCCCCTCCGCAGAGGGGAAAACCCCCTCCAGCATGCGTTCATGAAGTGCATCGACCTTGTGGCTCACAGCCAGGTGTTGGAGCTTCGGACCGATTTAGCAAGGTTAATTTAGATCCCTTCATTGCTTCTCTTATTTTAAAAATCTATTTTATTGTGTGCATTGTCTTCTTTGTGTATCATCTTTTTCACATTTCCCTTAGAATACAATCAGTAGACTCCCTACCTAGAAACACTAGTTTAAAAACGATCTCAAACTCATACATGTTTACGCATAATGAATACTGGTTTATTTGCATTTTTCCCCCCTCTCTCTTTCTCCATTTTCGCTTTCACTGATGTAAATCATTTTAATTATATCCCTTTTGCACCTCAGAATAGTTCACTAGATGACACCTTACAAATGCAGTATTTATCATTCATTAGTATCAGTTTCTTTTCATTCCTCATGCTTTTTCTGTATCTGAATGGTTTTGAAAAAATAATATACACTCTACATTCTTATTCACTGGATCTCTTCAAGAGGGAATAATTGTTCATTTATGTGTTCAGTCGGTAGCTTAATAGAGAATGATTGTATGCACAAAAATACCTGTAAGCTGTGAAAAGATCTAGTGTTCAATTTCTCTCTTCCCTTCTTTCGTACATTCATTATTTATTGAAAGGAGACGTGTTGTAGATTCCTTAGCTTACTTAGTTTTGTTGTTTTCTTCAAACTTTCTGATTACCTAGAGGATAGCTGCTTTAAGTCATTGAATGGTGACTGCCAGTACTGAAGAAGCACCATATCTCTGTACAGGATTTGACCTCTATATCACACAAGAAACCATGTATAATGATAAGTACATGAATTTAAAGTTATGATTGACATTGACACAATTTTATTGTTAGGAACATTAAAGCAAAACCACCAGGGGGGTGTGTAACATAAAACATACAATCACTCTTACGATTGCTATCAATCGTAGGTCTATGGGCAAAACCATGTACTAAGAGATACAATTGATTGTAGATTGATTGTATCTCTTTATGTTACACCCCCCTGATATTTAAATAATGCAATGAAAATTTCCATTGCTTAATTGTTAACAGTATGAACAAGAGTCTTGTAAGTGTCCGAGGCACTGGGTTTTCTTATGTCCTTATGTCTTGGGGGATACCCTCAAGGAAGTTTATTGGAAAAACGATACTTCCTGATTATTGAGGCAAGCCCTACTATTTACAGCGCTCATGAATGCCTCGACTGAATGATTGGTGGTACACAGTTGCAACATGTATGTCATTATCCAGCAAACCTTTTCTCAGAAAGAAAAAAAAATACTTGGAATTTCACCTTCTCTCTCAATCTATTGTCTATCTGTCTCTGTCTCATCATTCTAAATCTCCAGGTGTGCTATGGCCCTGGTACATTCTCGTATTCGGTCGTGTCTTCTACATCACCAGTCACCCAGATGGTGCTTTAGGGAGCAAATACAAACTGCAAACAGAATCATCCCTAAATCACAGATACCAAGCCTTTAAGGTTGAACTTTGCATTGTAGAGCAACAGCTTGATCACAGGTAGCACCGAGATCGGTCGTGAAGTCTGCAAATATCGGTATCAACTAGCTTTATTTCCATGTACTGCTATGAATTCTAAAAATGTGTATTTGAGAGAGGAGACTTTGCAATTCTGGGTTGTAGAGGAGGATTTTTTTTTTTCCCCCTCCTTGCCTTTGCGATATAGTTTTGCTCGAGGGTTCGGTACCAAATTTAACAAGTCTATCCTGAAATATATACTGATAACACCCAGGGCTGCATTTCTCGAAACTGTCAGAAGTCTAAGTTTATGGACATCCCATTGAAATGTGTATTAATTTTACAAGACATTTTAGTGGGATGTCAAGGAAGTAAGACTTCTGAGGGATTTGAGAAAGGCAGCCCTGAAGTTCCACTTGTGATAAGTTGGCCTCAAATATGTATGTGAATAAGGATGGATATGTGAACAAGAAGAACCAGCCGTAAGATATCGGTGTCATCCTGTTTTTCAACATTGTGCGTCAACTATGCACTGTTGGCTTAGTCGTCGTGATAATTTGATGTCAAGTTTGCTCACAAGGTTTGCTATATATGAAGCAAGCAAGGGAAGCAGTTGTTTCTCATTTTCCTTTGTCACTGCTGCTGTTCTGGTCATCATTGCTGTTGTCGCATTCATCAAAGAATTCGCACACTAAATACATTGATTTCAAAATGTGAGGTCCGAATGTGCCTTCCTGTCATATCCATATTCATTAACGATTTTTACTGTTCGACTGTTTTTCCAGATAGAAGAATTCATTTCAAATGTTTGACTGAAGGTGAAAGAATCTGTAATGAAGATGTAATGAATATCTGAAAAGGGTTGATTTCATTTGTACATGTATGTCGTTGTCTTTTGGAATAGTAATGTTATTGCTATGGAATACGGAATGAAAGAAATTTGTTGTCTTAACGATATTTTCAAGAAGAGAGTTCACATTAGACAATAATGACACCTCATTCAAAACTTTATTTAGAATATTAAAAGCAAATAGAATCAACAATACATGATGAATGTTCATGTACAGCATGTGTAAGTCACCAAAATTGAAACCCAGATTTGACGTAAATATATGTACTGCAATCAGCACCTAAAATGAAGACCGAGATACCCAAAGATTCTTGTAGAATTTGTCTGTGCACAAGAGGTGAATGAAATGGGATGGTCAGCCCCACGTATTTGTTTGAATGTCCATTCCAGTTGCATGCAATCACTGAAATGAAAGTTCTGTAGCTCCTTAACTCCATTCATCCAAAACCTGGGCATTTGACATGCTCTAGCAATTCGCCAGTGCCCTTTTATCAACAACTGCTTTTTTAAAAGCAAATTTTAGTCATTTCACTCGTGCATGTGTTTTTTGTTTTGTTAAGTTTTGTTTGTTTTTTTTGGAGGGGGGGCAAATTTGGGTCTCTTTTTTGTTGACCAACACTTTATATACTTCAGATAATTTATATCCATTTCAAAACTAAACACAATCTGAAAGCACTTGTAATTTCAACATCAGGGGAGCATTTCATCAACATTTGTTGTCTGACAAGTTGTCAGATCTGACATCTTTCCTTGATTTCGATTGGCTGAGAAGCATCGTTACTATGGCAACTGTCGGATAAAACAGACTTTGTCGGATAAAACATCCGACAAGTCCTTTCATGAAACGCTCCCCAGAACATACATGTATTGCTGAGTACACGTAAAAACCAATAAAGACTAATTCTTAAGTACCTTCTTATTGTGTCTTAATTTATAGAGAAAAATAAAACTCCATTAGTAACATTCAAATATATTTATACAGAAAAAAGCAGCTTTTACACAGATATCAACAAAGCAAAGTCAAGGCAAAGTCAAGGTGATATAACACTGAAAAGGTTCAGAATATATTTACAATTTTGTTATCTACCCAACACCAATAGCACTATCTTCTTCTTAATCATTGAAAAACTCTGGACAAAGTGCATTTTTGGTTGCAATCATGATAACTTTCTTGTCTTATAATCAAACAGAATGAGGGATTGGTGAATCGAGGATTTAATTGTTCTTTCTCTACATAGTAAGCAAATAATCAAAGTTGGTGAAGGTGATGGAACAAACTATGACTTTCCTAGCGATCTGGATGTAGCTATCTAGGATATGGTATACATTCAGATCGCCGAGGAAGTGATAGTTTGTCTCATTGCTTGAAACCAAAAGGTGATTATTTGCTGTATATTCTACATGTGAAACCATCTTACTGTATAGAAAGAAAACAAGCAAATTTACTTCTCTGCAAGAAATAATTTTGGTTTACAAATCAAACCTTAAAAACAAGAACAGAAGTTCCGACTGCATGCATGCAATCCCTGTTTGGAGTGTGTATCTTGTAAAAGGTGTTGGCGTGCGAGACTTGCTTTACCTCAGCTCAACAATTGAATACACGTATACACTGCAAGCTCATTGTGACGTCACAAAAGAAACAAAACAAGTACTATGATGCCACGCTCAATCATCCTGAAAGTTTGTTGTACTCTATGGAGATAGTAGTATCACCAGCAACAGTTTGTTGCACTCGATGGTGATAGTAACTATCACTATCGAGTGCAACAAACTTTTTTCCTCGGGTGATTGATAGGTAAACTACGGTTTATCACATGATTAGATTTTGACCAATCTTACAGCAAGATTCTTAGTATAGGGAATATAAATAGTGCATGGTCTGTCATGCACTATACTGGATTATATGCACGACAAATACTAAATTATCCTGAGTGCAGTTTCGAGGTAAAATGGATTTGCACGATGGATAATTTAGTATTTGGAGTTCATATAGTCCAGTAATGGTGCATCATTAGAACATGAACTATTTATTATAGTAAACAGACCCCCGACGTTAGATCTAGAGTGCGACATTTACAGTCTTTCTTTCTTGATTACATTTGCCTACCTCGCTCACGTCACAAGCGCACAGCTAAAAACAATGGTAACAATGGATACACGCAAGGTGCTTTTGATGCGCAGTCCCATACACTTTTGTACTATAACAAAACTTTTGCATGTCACGTGATGCAAATTCAACCAATCACAGCACGTATTATACGTACACCAGTACCGGCAGTTACATATCTACAGTGTCTAATGCAGCTTTCAATTCCATTTATTGGGTAGAGCCACTCCCCAGTGATGAGTTCTTCCATGCACTCAGGGCAATATTGAATTGGCATATTTTCATCCCAAAGTCAATCAATCTGCCAGACATGCCAACAATTGGTCCACAATTGCCCATAGTCAGTATGTACATAAGTATCACTAATGAAATGAAAAGCAGATAAATTTCAAATACCAGTAAATGTTTAAAAAGTACATGCATCTTCTTATGAGTGTTTACATTGAAGTCTGAAAGTATCTGAGGGCAATTTCACATGGGAAGCACAAAATCAGCTAATTTAAGAATTTGTAATAAAACGATCACTTTGAAACTTCCTGAATAGTCAAATCCTTAGATTAAAAGAAGCTTTGAAAAAGAAAAAGAATTCTACAAGTAAACATTATTGGTATAATGCATTAGATTTTTTTGCAAATTTGAAAGTGACACAAATTTCTGGTACTGAGGTACATGTATAACAACATCATGCATGTAAGGAGAAAAATGGTTGGAATGAAAAAGTTAAAGTGAAAGAATTGGAATATTTGCCAAGTATTAAATGGTGAGAAAGGGGCAGAAAACAAAATAAGCACACCAACTCTAAAAATGTGAGCTACAAATCTGTGATCTGTAGTTTCACTACCACAGAATCACCCTAGAGCCATTGAGTGATACACGAACTTTGAAAAAAGAAAAGAGTAACACATCATGGAAGCAGGCTTTAAAAACCTGATGTCCAAGTCATTTGTGTCATCTCATTCTATATATGTACACTGGAATGTCAAAATGATATTTTTTCTTACACATCAAAATTGCTGAAACTTAAACTATATAGGTGACTGAAAACTACCAGCCAGGGAAAAAATTATTATTTTTTTTTCCCGGGGCTACTCTTTGAGCCCACCCACCCAAATTTTCTACATTGTATTACAGTTTACATTGGACCCTATGAGAATTTCAGGGGCTCTTTTTGAGTTTTCCAGGGCTCTTTTTGGCATTTCGGGGGCGAATTTGCCCCGAGCCCCCGTGTATTCTTTTCCCTGCTACCAGCAATGTTTTCTTATTCTGTTGTATTCTACATTTGATGTACAGAAATCGTTATACTTATAATACATATACATGTATCGGACAAGAACATCAAATCCACAGATAAGTTTGAAACTTCAAGGTACTATTTATCCTTTGCAATGTCTTCATTTGGCATTCCAACTTTCCATAATGAAGTTAAAAAACATATTAAGAAAAAGATAGTTGTGTCAAAAGGGCATTGTCATATCTTTGTGTTTATGTCTGTTTGGCAAACCCTTCCTGAAACTGCCCTCACACTTACGGCATTTAATGTTTTTTTGAAATGTAATTTTCCTTCAAAAATTCAACTCCCTACAATTGTTTGTCTTCATTTTTTTTTTTTCACAGTTAATTCTGGACGGATTTATGAACATTTCTAATTTGGAGTAGTACATGAAAGCTCTTCTAAACTAGATACATATAATAGAGGAAATGTTACAGTGTATGTAAGTGAACGTTAGTAACATGATTCAATTTCATAATATTCTTTTTAACTACTATTCTTTAGAATCATCAACACTGAGAGGAAATGGTACAGTGAACTTTAATAATATGATTTAATTCCATAAATATTCTCTTCAACTACTATTCTTTAGAATCATCAGCAGTGAGGTTAAGGTTGTAAGGAATCCTTGAACCATCGCTGCAAATTTCCTTTCTAATTCTTCTAATTTTATTGTGATAGTTATGTATTTTACACTTAAAGGAGAATGCAACCCTGGCATCAGTGTGCTCTTAGTGAATAAAGATGACCAAGAAGAGTAAACAGTGAAAGTTTGAGCATAATCGGACAATCCGTTAAAGAGTTATGAATTTTGAAAGTTGTAGTAAATCCCTATTATGGAGATCCTTGAGTTGGCAAATTTGTCATCATCTGTGATGTCATCGTGGACAACTCTCAATTCATTTTGTACATAATTTTTCAAAAACAATGATTTATATGAAATTTCAAGTCAGGAATCAACATAATTCTTCCCAAAATTCTTGAAGAATTGATATAGCCATATCATACTCAAACAATAAATCCAAAGAATTTTTATTTTTCTTGAAAATGAAGACAATGTGAAATTCTGTGTACAAAATGAATGGAGAGTTGTCCACGATGACATCACAGATGCTGGCAAAGTTGCCAATTAAAGGATCTCCATAATAAGGATTTACTTAAACTTTCAAAGTTCATAACTCTTGAACGGATTGTCCGATTTTGCTCAAACTTTCACTGTTAACTCTTCTTTTTCTTCTTCATTCACTGGAAGCAAACTGATGTCTGGGTTGCATTCTCCTTTAATAAACATGACCATATGGCCAATGAATTATTTCCATGTTTCATGCAGTATGCCTTTTATGCCTTATTTTATATTCACATGAAATGTAATGAATGCAGTGATTAAATCATGGATATCCATGATAACATGAATGATTTCCATATCTGTATACTCCTTCAACATCAAGAATTTATTAAGATTCTTCCATTTTTGTATCGGTGTTGTAGTATTATTTTTTATGACTAATACATATTCCTATAAAATCAACTTGAAGTCTTTCATCACATTTACTGGTGACTGAATAGACATTTATGTTGTGAGAAAAATCTTGGAAACTGTATGTTTGATTAAACTACAGTAATCAAAATCAAACTTTTTTTAGGTCATAAAAGTGATTAGCATCATGGCCACTGAGAACAGAGAAGCCAGCCATGTAACACGGCTTGTAGCTAGACCTGGAGAGCCAGACTTTTCGTTGTTGCAATTGTTTGGGTCGCTGCAACAGTGTGTGCAGCTGGTAACATCACTGGCCGTATTGCAGACAGGTCCATCAGAATGATCCGTACTGCATTTGTTATCTGTGCATCCACGCCATACAATTGTGTGTGATGAGTTCTCATAGTGATCAGTCTGCAAGAAATGACCAAGTTTTGAGAAAGCTGTTTTCATTGTGGTCTTGTAACCTGGGGAGTGTTTCATGAAGAGTCTCCTTTGTGATTTTCACTGACTAATTTGCTCTCAGCCCATCAGATGCGAAGATTTTCAGTAGCTTATAACACTTGTCAGTGAAAATCACTGAAAAAACTCTTCATGAAATGCTCCCCAGGTCTATCTATTAAAGAAAAATTTCTTGTCAATTGAAAAAGGAAAAGAATGTCAAAATATTCCTGTTTTGGGGTATTTTAGAAATGAAATTCAGTTGATTTCTAGAACATACATGCATACATCGCAAAGCCTTTTCCTTTTAAGTGACTTAAAATTTGTCAAGCCTCCTCTCATACAACATCATTCTTTGCAATTAAAATGATTAAAAACAACAACAAAAAATCAAATACCATCCTTGACTGAAAAAAAATAATTTTGAGAAAAAAAAAAGCACTACTGGAACATTTGAAAATTATTGATTTATGTTACTTTTGTAAATCTTGTCCCTTTTATACAAAATCAGTTGAAAAGTATATACTTTTTATTTTCACATTATCAAGTTAAAGTGCAATATGTACTTGTACATGTGCATGTCCTGGTCAAACTGGAGTTCATTGTGATTAAATGAATGTCAAAGTGTTTGCATACCCAACAACGCTGTCCTGTGTAGCAAGTTACACTTGAAATTTGACTAGAGCTTGCAATGTCTTTAGCAGTCGAGCAAACATCTGTTACGTTGTTAGATGAACAAGAGTAACACTGAAGAGTCTGCAAGGAAAATTACAATGCAAACAGGAATGTTCTACAGTGTTTTCATTGAAAAAAATTATGGGTCATATAATAAGGTAATATTTGGGTTTGAGAGAAGTTTCTCAAAAGACCACAAATGCCACCCCTTTCCTTGACCAAAATGATGAGGTAACTAAAAAATTATTTCAATATGCAAGACAGCTTTTGTTTTTTTTTTAGCAGAAGTTTCTGCATTTATTAAAGATACAAACATTGGAAAATATAATGATACAAATCAAATTGATACAAGTTAAGTGTGACAAATATGCAAAGGAAGAATATGTATACTTAGATAATATTAAAATAATAGAGTTGGTTTTAATGAAGAAATAAATATAAATGCAGGGACCAGCTATCATAAGCCAAAAGGCTCGAGTCGATAGCAGCCGGGAGATGGGGGTTACATGATACATTATAAGTCGCATTTAAGGGTGTCACATGTAGTAATTAAAATCGATATTTGAAAAATCTTATATAAACCGGAGTTTGTCAGAAAGAAAGGGTAGAAAAAAAAGAAAGAAATAATAATAACAGTTGCAAGTGCGTGCAAGTGGGTGAGTGCCTGTGAAAGGTTAGCAATTTGTATGTTTGTTTGATTTTTTTTTTCTAGAACTGGTCATTTTTACAAATATTTGTTGACACAGAAATAAGAAAAAGCAGAATCATTATAAGTTCTCAAAGAAGTGAATCTTTGTGTAGTGTTATCCATAGAAAAAAAATTTTGTTCAAAATGTAATTTTGGTGTAGTCGATAGGCAACAAGTCATAATGTTCCAAATTTAGGGGAGACAAAAATATTTCTCAAAATTTCTCACGAAGCAGTCTGAAAATGAGTTATACATTCATAAATCATTATTGGTAAGGAAAGCACCAATCAATAAATTTATTTTCTTAAACCACTCCTCGTATCAAACAAACTTTTAACTCTACTTACCCCTTGAGCTCTAGTTGGAACAGTAGTTGTTGGAACAGTAGTTGCTGTAGTGATGGAAAATTTGATAACTTAGCATTATTAATATGAAATATGCCATAACATGAAATATCAGATTAAAGCAACACTGTTTTCAATATCTTCACTGGCAAATTGAATGCTTCCCCTTTCCTTTACAAAACAGAATGTTTGAAAATTAGAAATTAAAGGAAGAGATGTGATTTTAGTCAGTGAGGGAGTCTAGAAGGCCAGTGTCTTGTACTGTTTTGTATTGTTTGTTATTTTGCTTCCCAAATTTCCCTCCCTAATAGAATCTTCCAGAGCCGCTGGGATTCCCAAAATCATGAACCTGAAAAGGAAACTTAAGACTGTGCATGTCACGCTTCAAATTGTTCAATCAGTTATGACAACAAATTACTACACTCCGACACTCCTTTGTAAACGACTCTCATGTCTTGTTCACAGGCCATGCACCTCAAAGCAGATCTTGCAGCAAACCCTGCATTGGATGCATGTTAAATACTTTTATTATTATTTTTCAAACCTCACTGGCAGGGGCTGTGTAGGAGGGTAGTAGACATGTCAAATAATATATTTTGGCCAGGATTTTTTGGTGAGCCATTGTACTTTTTGTGGTCTCACAAAGCCATGTGGTGCCATATGCATTCATACTGAGCAGATACAAATCGAATGGCATTGGCACAATGAGGCATTGACAAGATTTTACGTATCTTTGACACAGGTTCTTACTTGTAAAGGCTTGTTCACATTAAGAAGTGGGAAAAAACCTTTTTGTGTGTGCATGTACAGTGGAAACTCAGTGTAATGAGACACTTGGGACCATCAAAATTACCTTGTTATAGCAGGAATCTCGTTATATCAGGGTTAAAAAACAATAGAATATAAAGAGGTGGGACCGGTATATTACCTTGTTATATCAGGAATATTGTTATATCTGGGGGTGTAACATAAATAGATACAATCAATCTTACAATCAATTGTATCTCTTTAGTACATGGTTTGCCATAGACTTACGATTGATATCAATTGTAAAATTGATTTATGTTTTATGTTACACCCCCCAGATCTCTTTATACCGAGTTTCCACTGTACACATAAAAGGGATATGGGGTGGCAAAGGAACCTGCTGCAGCAAGAGGTATATTTTGTGCCTCTCTTGCAAAAAAGGTGTGGACCAATCAAATTCTTCTTGAAGATTTGAAGATGAGGCAAGATATGTCTCATTAAATGTCTTAAGTGCTGGAGTTTACTGGCCTGTATGTGAACACCAGAAAGAGTGCTGGTTTTCCGTTTGATATCTGAATGAGCCGTAACAGGGATGCATATTCTTGCACAGGGTGCTCACAAGCAACCATACCAAGGGCATGAGAAACTGCAAGAGCTGGCCAACGACCTGAACGTGCAGCATGTGGACACGCAGGAGAAGCTGTGACCATTGCATAGAAACGGGCAAAATTTGTTGGAATACATCTTACCTGCAGTGCACGTTGAACAGGAGTCAACACCACTGTCACAAGTCATCCCACCACAGACAACTGGGAAATAGAAAAGACAAGGCATTGTATTAGTGCCCAGAGTTTTCTGGCCAACCTATTTGTCTGCTTTAACCCATTCGTGACAGAGGTCCACATTTTGTGGTTTGGCCTAATATCTTTTAAAGGGGATAGATAATGAGAAATCATGGGGAAAGGCAGGGTGATCTCGGATGAGAGAGGGAAATGCAGTCAGCCGCTCGAGTTTCAAGAAAAGGGCTAATCCATGCTAAACAACTGTGATTTATTGCCGTATGTGTTTCAAATTTCGCGCAGTGCAAAAGCTAATAAACAGCTAGTCACATGGAAAAACAATTACATGGCCACCTCCCTTGGAGAGCCTAAGGGGTGTTACGTAATCCGCGGCGACAACGTGTCGGGGAAAGGCAATGGAGTTTAATGGCTAGACTAACAAACCAGAAGTAAACTATATTTTGTATTTTGAAATGTTGGAGCATTATACAAGACGTTTCTTCGAGAGAACTGATGAGACCCGTTAAGAGTCTAAACACTTAGAGTTGTTGAGAAATGTGAGAATCCGAAGTGTATGACTAGGTTGAGTTCGGTAAACTGTGTGCTGTCCGAACTTTTATCGCATTAGTCCGATGGGCTCGCATAACGGACGGATTATAGTGTACAAGTAAACAAACCTTTTGCAAATTCGTTTTCCCAATGATTTCCCATTTGCTGGCCTCTTTAATGCAAAGCCCTAAAAAATACCAAATAGATGAGCAGAAAGAGCAAAAGATTCTACACAAACTGTGCCCATTTTGATTGCATCAATATTCATTGTTTGATGCTGAAAATTTTTTAAAGGAAAATAAGCATTAAAATCCTTAAATTGGCAATGTGACAGAAAGTTTAAAATCACTGTTTTCCCCTGCAAATTGCAACTTTTTGACTTATCTTAATTTCTGTCAATTTATATTCATTTCTGATATATGACATTTTATATATAAAATGCAGCAATAAAATAAAACTGTTGGTGTTGCCAATTTGAAGAATAAAAGCTGATCAAATAAGGCTTTAAATAATTCCTGTCGCGAATGGGTTAATACACATTTGGACTTGAGAATGCTAAAACATCTATTCCATAAATTTTGCACAAGTAGTTTCGTTAATTCAATGTACAGGTTTCTTGAGGTTTCTTGTCTGTTAATAATAATTGTTTTGCAATGGATTTGAAGGAATCATTCAAATTTCTTCCTTTTTTTATTGTAACAACTTCCTTACTAAAACAAATACATATTCTTGCGTAGGTATACAAATGACTCCTTGAGATTTTAATCTTGGAATTAAGATCCAATATCTAAGGAGTACATCATCTTTGCTTAATGTACGTAAACCTAGCACCTCTATTACATTATGGGTTACCACGCTGGCATTATGTTAGAAAGAGCCACGCTTTTGTTGCTCTATGATATTCAACTCCTGCGCTACAAAATCAAATCATTTAGTTCTTCTACACTTATATTCAAATAAGTCTATTACAAAAGCTATCACATGGGTCCCTTTTCATTTAAACTTTAAACCTAACCCTAAGTGTTCAGTCAGGTTTTTAGCACTATTAGAACGAGATGTCTAATTTACTTTTGTTAAACATGAGTTTAGGCTAAGTGTCAGGTACAGCTGCTTATTACTAGAATGTTTTTGCTGTTTGTTTTGTGGGGGAGGAGTATGCGTGTGATATTTGCATGCTATTCATTTTTACTTTAATCAGGATTTTAGCTTCTTTTCATCATTTCATCCTATTTAGGAACTGATTCAACTGAACTACATGTATACCTTAGAGATATATGCAGACTACTATTTATTTCCCTTTTTGCAGTTTTGTCGTTTCAAGAGTTAAATCTAAACAAGCATGGAGTGCACTGTGATAAAAAGAGAAATATACAGTTCGCATGTTATACTCACGAGTGAATTCAGAAACTGTAATGCTGAAGGGATTTCCACTCTCGTCCAAGATTTGGATGTTAGATGCGTTCACACTTGAAGCCACAGAGCCAACAAATTCAACACTGTAAATAACTACCAGTGAGCCACTGGCAAATCCGGTTACATTCACAGTAATCTGGCAAGTACTGCCATTCCTTAAATCAGCTGTAGCGTTGCAGTAACCCTCTGTGATCTGTGAGAGAACATATTGTAGTATTATCAAACGGAATCTTTTGGGGGAACATTGTGCTCACACAGTAAGATGATAATGATGATACTGTTTCTTAAAAAGCGCAAACATCTATTAGTGTAGGTAGGTCCCCACTTGAAGTACATATTTCCAATGAGTTTAACCCATTCGTGACAGAGGTCCACATTTTGTGGTTTGGCCTAATATCTTTTGATGCAAAGCCCTAAAAATCATACCAAATACATGAGCAGAAAGAGCAAAAAAATTCTACACAAACTGTGCCCATTTTGGTTGCGTCAATATTCGTTGTTTAATGCTGAAAATTTTTTAAAGGAAAATAAGCATCAAAATCCTTCAATTGGCAATGTGATAGAAAGTTTAAAATCACCGTTTTCCCCTGCAAATTGGCAACTCTTTGACTTCTCATCATAATTTCTGTCAATTTATATTCATTTCAGATACATGACGTTTCATAAGAAAAATGTAGCAATAAAATAAAAATGTTGGTGTTGCCAGTTTGAAGAATAAAAGCTGATCAAATTAGGCTTTAGATAATTCCTGTCACGAATGGGTTAAATGGGCCATTTCTTGAAACAGTCATGCTAATCACAAGCATACGAATCACCTCACAGGTGGTCCATAACATATGGGACCAAACAGCTTAAACTTATACCATATATGGTTGGACCTACTGCTTATCGACCACCTTTAATTAATTTCATCGTATCTCAGAAAATATTTGTTAGTTTTATCTTACTTTCACCTCACCTGAACAGAAAATACAGTAGATTTACATCTTATGCTCAGTTTTTTTGACTCGTATAATACACACGGAAATCATAGCGACAAATGCATGTGATGTTTTTCATTATGAACATGTGCAAGCTCTTTATTTAAATGGACCCCCCGCTCTCTATTGATTTACTGCATTAAAAGTGAATGGAAATTGGAAATGTATCATTTTTATCATCACTACGCATATGTACTTTTCTATTATATGCAAAATACATTGCGCGAAGGTGGTGGGTTTAAAAGTGGTGGTCGATGAGTAGTAGAGTTATACCATACGCTTCCAGTGCTCATGAAATAATTACAAGGCTGCCTTGTATGACCCTTGAAGAAAAATCAAGAAATTATTTTTTCACCACTTTTTCAGCATCTCGAATTTGTTTCTAACACGGAAATGAATTCAACAAGTTGAAAATAAATCATGAGACTATCAATTTTAGAGATACTCACCCTTTCTTCCCATGTTGCAGCGGCTGCCATGAATTCAGACGAAGAAGTATCACCCAATGCTTCTGTATAGCTTATCCCACTGACTGTCATCCTAGCACTACCTGTAGTTACCTCTGTATGAACAAGCATATTTGAAATACAGGAGTAAACACAAAGTTTATCAATATTATAGATTTTAATGTAAAATCCTCTTTTTCTACCCTACTCTGTTTTGAAATTTTTTTTTTTCTATTCAGCGCTATCCTGTGACCGATGATCCTTTTGTATATCTCCCATTTCTGAGTCACTCTTCTTTTCTTTTTTTTTTTTTTTTAATACTTGCAAACATTGGTATTCAGGTGTCTATAGCATGTTCATTCAATATACCATAAAAGAGCAATGTAGATAAAATGCCTTGCTCAAGGGCATAAGTGCTGCACCGGGGATTGAACCTTAGACTTTCGCATCTCCAGTCAAGTGCCTTAACCCTAATATACCCTGGGGAGGGGGGGGGGGGCATAATGCCCGCCCCCTGTTGAATTTTTGACGGTACTCCGCAATGACTAGATGTATCGGTCTGAGATTAAATGACTTTTTTTCTCTGATCCTTCCCGCACGTTTTGATATCAAATTTATGTTGATCGGACCTACGGTGCCAGTGTCAGATTACGATTACGAACACAAGTCGTTAAAATTTCACTTTCTGTATATGACTGTGTACAAACCTATGGGCAAAATCAGAAACTTTTCAAAATTATGTGAATACTATCAGGAAAGAATAATTACTCTCTCTAAAATAGTGAGAAACATCAAACACACACCCTCACATACACACACACACACACACACACCCACATCAAGACACAGAAAAAAAACCAAAGAAATACATAAGGAATTTGTAAAACAATAGAATACATAACAAAAAAAATTGATAACCCATTTTTTTAGTAAAGGAGTCGACGTGAATGTTATGAAAAACATTTCTACCAAAAATCATTGTTCCTAAAGCTTTATTCAGTGAGATAGAGCCAAAACTATGATTTCTCGCATAAATTAGCATAAATTAATTCATATAAAAAAAAAAACAATTTGATAAAATCTAACCACATAGCCATGCAGATTACATTATTCTCTACCCTCATGCCAATTTTCGTGCCGATTCGACGATCCACGGCCGAGATTATGGGGGGGGGGGGGCCGATAGTCATAATAGCATAATGATAATATGGAAGTATTAACTTATTTCAATGTAGAACAATATCATACCATCCATAATAAATTTTGGCATAATTTACTGATCCATAATACATGCTTTATCATAGTATGTTGGAGAGTAGCATCAGGTGATGAGAGTTACAGCTAATATCTTACTCTAAAAACACATCGCAAATACATGTATACCAAAAGACATGTTTGTATATGGATATATAGTACCACATGATCAAAAGTATATCTTAAAAATTTTGATAGATATATTGACAATGAATTAATTACAAGTTTTATTACCAATTGCATTTGTTGCAACCTGCATTACTATGGAATGATCACGACAAGTGCAAAATTTGGAACCCTTAATGATGCTAGGTTGCATCAGAATGGTGTAGGTCATATCCATTTTAATATCACCTCACGTAAGAATCCAAGTTAAAATTAACACAAAACTAGCTTGCTCAGATTAAAGGGATGATAGACATACAGGAATTAAGAGAGTGACTTGGAAATGGAAGATATGATTAAAAAGAATCACATGACACAGGTTAGTGATAAATAAAATGATTTTCAAAACAAAGAGGGCATTGGATGATAAAAATTGTGCAGGCTATATTTGATACCTTTAACACATCCATAAAATTACTTGAATTGTTTGAAAATACTGAAGCGAATGTACTTTCATTATGCTAGGATTTTAAGGTAATAGGAGCTCAAAGCTGAGGTAGCAAGTGATATGTTTTACAATCATAAATTTGCAATATACCATCACAAGTTCTTCCATCTGCATTCAACTGGTAGCCATCATTACAATTGCAGGTGTAAGATCCTGCTGTGTTCGTACAACCTCCATTTGTGGCATCACACGGGCTAGTGTCGGCAGCACATTCATCAGCATCTAAATTTTAGGGACAGAGAAATCACTAACTAACTAAACATTTCTGATATCAACACAAATCAGGGTATCACTAAAAGAACATTCGTTTCACTAGTAGCACTATTGTTGAAGTAAAGCTCTGTAAGACAATGTCCTCTTCATATGCACACAAGTATAGCCCCAATATCTAAGCGAAAAGTTTGTTTGTAAAAGGGGTCGAAACTTGAAACTTTTGTTTGCCAGATTTTGTACAGGTTTCTATGGAAAAGTGAAATTAGTGAATTTTTTTTCATGAGTGCTTGGAAAATTTAGATTAATACTTTTGTTCAAAAGACAGGCACACAGTTGGACAATGTTCTGATATCGATAAGTAAATTTTTATCAAAAGTAGATTTAGCCCCTGTTGCAAACAAACTCTTCAAATGGTTCCTGACAAAATGTGATAACCTTAAAATCTTAATGTATGCTGCCACTTTGTCTATGGTTTAAACCTCAAAGTGCTAGACATCAGATTAACCGGTTAACTACTGTATTCTAACCCTCCTATTAGGTTAATACATGGGTCACCCGGTTCAAGGAGCCAATGGGTTAATGTACAGTCTCTCGAAATTTGTAACAACCTATTAACCTTGGATGTATTCAAATTCACAAACACTTTCGTTTAATGCTTAGAAAAATGTCTCCTCCAATTATCACATCTTCAAATTTCCCCCTTTGATGAAATAGTATGGTAGATAACTTACCATCACAAGCACTCCGATCTGCATTCAGTTGATATCCATCATTACAAGTACAGGTGTATGATCCTTCGCTGTTCGTACAAACTCCATTTGTACATGGGGGAGGGTCTGCAGTACATTCATCAACATCTGCGGGAGATAGAAAGTAAATAAAATAGATATAACTCCAATTCAAAACTTCTTAACCAGTTAAAAGAATTGCAACTTCATGATGAACTCACAGAAAAAATAAATGACATTGCCCATTTCCCAGAGAATATTTAAATGGCATTAAATAACAAGGCCCTGGTGCTGCAGCAACCTCATATGAAGTACTCTCAGCTGACTCACCACTACCATTGAGAACCCTCTTCCTCTTTTTATCAGAAAAAAAGGGGTGCTTTAAAGGACACTATAAGCAAATTTTGAATTGAAATGACATAATAATAATAATGATAATAATAATAATAATAATAATAATAATAATAATGATAATAATAATAATAATAAATAATAATAATAATGATAATAATAATAATGATAATAATAATGATAATGATAATAATAATGATAATAATAATAATAATAATGATAATAATGATAATAATGATAATAATAATGATAATAATAATGATAATAATAATGATAATAATAATGATAATAATAATAATGATAATAATGATAATAATAATGATAATAATAATGATAATAATAATGATAATAATAATGATAATAATAATGATGATAATAATGATAATAATAATGATAATAATAATGATAATAATAATGATAATAATAATGATAATAATAATGATGATAATAATGATGATAATAATGATAATAATAATGATAATAATAATGATAATAATAATGATAATAATAATGATAATAATAATGATAATAATAATAATAATAACATTGAAAAATTACATGTAGAGCATTTACACCATCCAAAGACGCTCATGGTGCTAGCCCAGCAACAGTTCTCTTATGTAGGTGCCTGGATATACACTTCCGTGTGTACAGTCTAGCAATTCTCAATTATAAAGAACTTGTACAAGTGCAGTACCGCACATAATTTTCATTTCATTTTCACTTTATCCAGTCAAATAGTTTGCGCTCTGAAATAGAATCATCCCTCACATTGTGGTATCCAGAAAAAACACTGGGAAAATTCAATGACACATTGCTGTGTCTCATAATTTCATAAATCACAGTGTTCTTAATGATTATGATTGAGCCATCTTTAATAAAATGTCTCGCATTTTATTTTTGATGACTGTTGTGTTTTTTCCAAGTTAATTTACCATCACAAGTGCTACCGTCTGAATTCAGTTCATATCCAGCATTACAAGTACAGGTGTATGATCCATCACTGTCTGTACAACCTCCATTTGTGTCATCACATGGGAAAGAGTCAGCAGCACATTCATCCACATCTAAAGTAACAGAATAGAACAAAAAAGACTATCACCGCAGAATCCTTGTGCGTGACAGGCCCATAACTAACCAAGGATGACCAACCCGATCTGTTTTTAGGGCTTTGAGAAATATCACCCATGGAGGATGTGAGCCACTTTCTGCTCTAGGTTGTGGTTAATTATTATCATTAACAAAATATTAGAATTACGAGAAAAATGCTATGATAATAAATTTTATTTTCTCACCAGAATGTGGCATTATACAAGCCCGCTATTATTCAGCACTGGGTTTGAGAACAATGCGTGGTGAATGCTTGCGAATGGTGCGAATGTTGCAAAGTTAGGTTGTGTCAGGGTTTGTAAAAGGTCAGGAAAGGTTGCAAAAACATTCACAGTTTTAATTGTTAATAGTTTTTCTTGTCAAAGTTGTCATACAGATATTTTGAACTTGATAGGATATAGCGATAGGATATTTGTGGTGTCCTGACATGGCAGCTCTTAATATCATAATTACAGGAACCACTAATGCAGTCACTTGCAATTTGTTAATCAAATTTCTCTGTGTACTGGCCCATTTTTGCAACTGTATGCATTACCTTTCAAGTTCGCTCACATGTTAAAACAGACCTAATGTTAATACTTTGGGCTACAGATCTATAATTTTTGGGAAGAATTGTCTTACCGGTCTCACATGTTGTACCCATATAGCCAGAGGTACAACTACAGGCGTCGTTAACACAGGAACCGCCGTTCAGACATGTTACATCACCGCAAACATCTGAAATGATTTGATGGATATGCGAAAACAAATTGGTTATTTTTTTTACAATCCACTTTGTAATACACAAACATTTCTAAGTACTAATATTGAGCTATTGGAATGTATAGAAACATCTCAACTTAGTCAATTGTTTCATGGATAATGAAATCTTAACCCAAGCAGTTATGCCTGGTCATTACTTCCCCCCATGCGATTGCTACCCATGTCAATTCCTCCCCCACCTATAATCACTACCTAGGGATTTGTCGTACTCGGGGCTTACTTTCAAGGGGAACTAAGGTAGGATTAATTGTCCAGGAGATAATCATCACGAGGGTAATTCTCTTGGGAGGTACTTGTCCTGGGGGTAATTGTCCCAGGGGGGTGTTTCATAATAGCTGTTCGTAAGTTACGCACGACTCTACGCACGACTGGAACATGTTCTCAGGTGCTAATCACTAGTAATCAGATTCTCAATCATTTACATGTAGCACAAGAACATATCACCAGTCGTGCGTAAAGTTGTGCATAACTTACGTACAGCTTTATGAAACACCCCCCCTCCCCCCCCCCCCCCCGGAAGTTATTTTCTGTGGGTAGTTGTCATGACATACTCTACAATAATTATGTGGCATTGATTCTACACTCCATTTATAGCTCAACTGATACATATACTGAAATAATGTGTCAATAAAGCACTCTGGAAAAAAAGAAGTAGCAAGAGACTAGATGGATTCTCACCTACACGCAGTTAAAATCAATGCCTCCACCCTTTGCCAGATCTGAAATATATTATGCATTCCTGATGAATTTCCATAAATTTTCAGTGGTATGAGCTAAAATATAGCCGATGCAATTTCTGCATGTATAGTCATGGATTGTTTGACCGAATGTGCACATTTACGCTTTCAAAATAAATACTGATTAAACTGTTCTTAAGTTATTGTGATAACCATCTCTCTTTGGGGATATAAGGATCACTGTGACCTTTGACTGTCACAGACTGTGGCACCACTAGCTCCATTAATGGTATAGCCACTTATAGGAGCAAGTGTTGTCTACAGCTGCTTCACCTCCTCCTGTACATCCAGCTACAAGCCCTGTAGTTAATGCTGGAAGCGGGCATATCACTATAAAGGATAGAGTTTGATTTCAATTGATTTTTAGTCCTCCTTTAGTTGAATGTGACTTATCTAATGTTTTTTTACCAAGACATGACAGTTTATTTACAAATGTCACTAGTCGCCATTCAGTTCATAACCATCACGACCTTATATTGCTTCTATAATGCCACCCTGCACACATGTATATAATGATGTTCAATACTCTAGATAAGGTAACTCCTTAATATTTGTAGAATAATCTCTAGTACATAAATATCAATTATACCCTACAGAATTTAGTATGTTTTCGCTTAAAGAGATATTACAGTGCTGAGTCTAATAGCATGGTCCACATTTGGGATAAAGTGTAAATCCTTGGCTGTATACCCAGTTGCTGGGTGTCCGGACAGGATGTGTATCCGGACAGTTGATTTTAAACAGCCATTTGAAAAAGTTTACAAGCAAAATCTCTGAAATGTTTTGGAACAAATGTTGGACAATATTGTACAGAACAAATATTGATGATGATTACCGGTAGCACTAATCAATGCACAGTTTTTGTTTAATCCAAAGACAAAAAAAGGCTGCTTCATTTTTGTTGCGTGTCTGGACACCCGACCCCCCATCATACACTGCGCTGGCGAAGTGTTATACACAGTCAATATGGAACACACACACAACTGCCAACAATATTTTTCACTCTCGCAAAAGTTGAGAAAGTTTGGTGACCGTTGCGCTCTTGTACCAAGAGATGCGCTTTTGAAGTAGAAGCAACTAGGGGAGTCAGCAAACATCTCAGAGCCCTATATATTGCGACTACAATTTCCCCATTGCCACACCGTTTCTTAGTTACTGTAAACAGCATACTTTCTTCCGATCAAAATTTTTAATATATCACCAATCAGCCTTCGTACACATAACATACTTGCTTTCTTTCGAAGTGAGCTAGATAAGTGGATTGAAGATTTTGGTATCAAGAAAAAATTTGCTGTTTCCAGATAGGGGGATGTCACGCTGAAAAGTAAACTATATTGGGTTAGGGGAACATGTAATGTACATATTTCTTATATTTTATTTATACTTATTTTCTTGAATTAAGTTTAATCTTCTGTCTTTTTGTAGACCTTTAATAAGGAAGAGAAATTGTGCTCTAATGCCTTTGAATAGATTTCCAGACGTACTTTAAGTTCAACTTCCATGATCTACACATCATCTTGTTCATATCAATCTCTTTGTTTTATGGGTCTAAATCCTATGTTTATTTGATATGGAAAAGATAACCAAATCACACTGGCACAAGATTATAATCAAGATCGAAAAATGCTATTGAATTTCGATTGTTTATCTACCATCACAAGTTGGGATAGCTGATGAAAACGTCCCATCTGAACCGCATGTCACCATGGTACCTCCATTAATGGTATAGCCACTCATACAGCTATAGGTGCAAGTGACCTCTACAGCTGCTTCACCTCCTGCTGTACATCCAGCTACTTCAAGCCCTGTAGTTAGCGCTGGAACCGAGCATATCACTGTAATGAAAGAGTTTGATTTAAACCGATTTATTCCTTCTGCAGAATAATGCAACTTACTGAATGTTGATTTTATCAAAACATGACAATTTCAGTTACAAAAAAATTATCAATAGCCATTCAATACATAATTGTCACTACCTTCCTCTGTATCTATGCCATCTTATGGACATATATATTAAGAAGTTTAAAAATTTTGACTAGTTGAATATTTATAAAATAATCTCTCCTGCAAAGATATTAATTACACCTGAGGACTTAAATAATTTTCTCTTGCTCAAACTTTTACCAACAACATGCATTTACTGTGGATTAAAATGTATAATGAAATATGAACAGCCTTTGTAGACCTAACACACTTGCTTGATTTTGAAATGACGTAGATAAATGGATAGATGATTTGCATGTATCAAGAAAACTTGTGCTGTTTTCAGAAATGGGGATATAATACCAAAAAGAAAAGAAAATTATGAGATGTAAAGTATCATTGCCATAATAAAGGATTAGGGCAGGAAGAAAGAAAGATGTACCGGTAAATATTTTTGTTTTATGATTATCTTATTGAATCTTATTTTATTTTCTGTCTTTTTCTAGACCCTAAAGAAGAAAAAAAAGACACTTATAATGCCTTTGAATTATAGCATTCCGGTAATATTTTATTTTGAACTTTTCTCTACACATTATCTTGTTTTTATGTGTTTATCTCCTACATTTATTTGATACCAATAATATAACCAAAACCAAATTGGTGCAATATTATAACTAAAATTTAAAACTACTATTGAATTTTAGATGTTTTTTTACCATCACAGGTCGGGACAGATGGTGAAAACATCCCATCTGAACCGCACGTCACCATGTCATCTCCATTGATGGTATAGCCATCCATACAGCTATAGGTGCAAGTGCCCCCTACAGCTGCTTCACCTCCTGCTGTACATCCAGATACTTCAAGCCCTGTCGTTAGCTCTGGAACCATGCATATCACTATAACAAAAGAGTTTGATTTAAATTGATTTATTCCTCCTTGAGAATAATGCCGGGGAATAACGTGAATTACTTGTTTTTATTAAGACATGACACTTTGAGTTACAAATATTATTGACCGCAATTCAATTCATAATCGTCAATACATTCCATTGCTTCTAATACCATGTTGAACACATGAAGAGCTTATTTCAAAAAGGTGCTACATCCATTTTCACCACAACCAAGATATTAGTAAGACTGGATGCTTGTTCCACATGCGCTTAATATGATTCCTTTGAATATTTTTTTACAAATCCGGAAAGTAGAAAAAAAATTGGTGAAGAAATATGTTTATTTCCCCAAAAGCGCTAAATCCAAATTCGTTTATTTCCAGAAGTCGCTAAATCCACTTTACATGAATCAAGGATTTTTTTGTTGTTTTGAAATTAGATTCAACGATATATAAACTATAAAACAAATGAAAAGACAAAAAAAAAAAAACAAAAACTGCTAGTTGATGCCCTCCATCATTATGAGCTTGGTGTTAATGAACCAAATAAAGGTTGTACAAAAGGAAAAAGAAAACACAACTTAAAATCTTTTGTTGTTTTCAGAGGGATTATAACCTAAAAAGTAAACTGTGTTAGGGAGGTGGATCACTGTGAAGTATCATAAAGGGCTACTGGTATGTCTTTTTTTTCTTATGTTTTGTTCTATACTTATTTCAATGAGTTTAATTTAATTTCCTGTCTTTTTATAGACCTTAAAAAAGAGACACTGATACCACTTTTGAATTATAGGCCTGACTTTAAAGAGTAGGTTAATTCTAACATCTAAAATTTCTCAAATTGTCTCTTCATTCATTTACATACATATGCACATGCAGATACATTGTAGGAGCAGTGTATTCCCTGTCTACCAGTGGCAGCAAAAGAAAGGGCACGATTTTCTCCCTATCAAGGGCGGGGGGAGCAAGTCATAGATCTTTGCCCCCCCCCCCCAACTCATAACACCAAAATTTAGTGTATAATATAAAATAGCTTGAGAAATGCAAGTTTTCATTATCTGTCATGAGACAACATCTCTGTATGGTATAGACACTCATACAGCTACAGCTGCTTCACCTCCTGCTGTACATCCAGCTACTTCAAGCCCTGTAGTTTGCGCTGGAAGCGGGCATATCACTATAACAGAAGGGTTTGATTTAAATCGATTTATTCCTTCTTCAGAATAATGCAAATTAACAAATTTCATTTTCATTAAAACATGACAGTCCGAGTTACAAATATTATTAGCAGCAATTCACTTCATAACCATCACAATGATGTCCAATATTCTAGATAAGTTAACTTCTGATATTTGTTCAATAATCTCTCCTAAAAAGATATCATTTATACCCTAAGGAATTTATCATTTTTCCGCTTACCGGAGTTGGATCAGATGCGAAGTATCATAAAGAATTACGTATAATTCTACATATTTCTTATCTTGTAAGTAATAATTTTTTTTTTACTGAATTCAATTTCATTTCATTTTTCTACATGTTAAGGAAAGATGGACTGTCGACTGCATGCGGATGAAATTAAGCCTCTGTCCTTAGCAAAGTCTGAAATATATCACACATTCATGCTGAATTTCCATCAGTTTTTAATCAAAGAATTTTCTCTCTGTGGAATGAGCTAAAACAGTATTGTCAATACAATTACTTCCTGTATATTCATGGATTGCATGACCAAACATTTACGCACTAATAAGTGCCAAGTTTGAAGTTGATCTCTTACACTGTTAAAAAAAAAAAAACAAGTTATTTTGAATTAACATTTGTTTGAGGTAATATTTGAATTGCAGTAAAGCATCATGTATGAATTTTAATTCGATATAATGTACCATCACAAGTGCGTCCGTCTGAATTAAGTTCATATCCAGCATTACAAGTACAGGTGTATGATCCATCACTGTCTGTACAACCTCCGTTTGTGTCATCACATGGGAAAGGGTCAGCAGTACATTCATCCACATCTAAAGTAATAACAGAATAGAACAAAAAAGACTATCACTGCAGAATCCTTGAGCGTGACAGGCCCACAAATAACCAAGGATGACCGACCTGATACGATCTGTTTGTAGGACTTTGAGAAATATCACCCATGGAGGATGTAAGCCACAGTCTGCTCTAGGTTGTGGTTTATTATTATCATTAACAAAATATTAAAATTATGAGAAAAATGCTATGGTAATAAATTTTATTTTCTCACCAGAATGTGGCATTATACAAGCCCGCTATTATTCAGCACTGGTTTTGAGATCACTGCGTGGTGAATGCTTGCGAATGTTGCTAAGGTAGGTTGTGTCAGGGTTTGTAAAAGGTCAAGAAAGGTTGCAAAAAACATTCACAGTTTTAATTGTTGTTAATAGTTTTTCTTGTCATAAAGAAATTTTGAACTTGATAGGATATAGCAATAGGATAAGAGCCATTATAGGATCAAGGTTGTGGTAAATTATTATATACCTCATATATAGATTCTTATTCAATGACTGGTCAAAACTATAACACAGCACATCTCGATCTATCATTCATCCTAGGGTTTTGGGGGTTTTGGTGTTCTATCATTTGCCCTAAGGTCAATTGATAGAACTCCCAAACCCTGTGATAGTAAACCCTCCACGACTTTTGCACACGTTTGTACTTACATACAAATGTTCATTTACAGCTTTGCGCATATGCACATTAACAGCTGTTTATTTCATCATGTATGCCTGACAAAACAATCTGTTAATTAAAGTTTAGTTTAGCTACATGTTTTTGAACTCTCTTGGAATTTTACATTTGTTGGAAAAGTGAGATATATAGAAGAAATATTGCTCTGTACTATCGGATGGTGGTGGAAATTATCACTCCCTCGGTGCTGTTCATATACGGCCCTGACCTGGTATGGACAGGCACCTTATAGGAGTGATAATTTCCACCATCATCCTTATGAGCAGTCAATTTTGTATATCATCGAACAAAATATAAGAATTGTGAGAAAAATGCCTATTATACTAAACAAATATACCATGCTCTCATATTTCATTGAAATTGTGCATTTCGAGGTGCAGGAATAATTGGGTTTTTTCTGAGGGGCATAGCTCCGAATGAAATAGTGCTTTTTCTGTCACCGAGGAATCTATACCATCACTAGTGACTCAAAACATTATATTTGTTTCATATCCTTGCAACCAATTTTTAAAAAGTTAATAATAAAATGTTTTCACTCACACTGGTCTATGAGGCACTTTTCACACGCTACCAATGAAAACCATTGATCGATATTATGTATGACAAGTTTCATGGTTTAGTGCACCATGAATGACATCTCGGTATAGCTCAGCATTTGTTTTCAACATCATCAACATCATAGCAATGTTATAATTAGTCACATGACACTAAATAGACCAATCACTGAACAGGATCACAAGGATATAACAATATACAGCCATATTCATCACCGGTTTTGTGATGGCAAAATGCAAAAATTGCAAATTTCGGCTTTGTCAGGATTTGTAAAAGTTTCAATTATCCTAAACAGTTTTTCTTGTTGTTAAGAAATTTTCAATATGATAGCAATGAGTGCGCCTCAGGGGAGACATTCCACAACTTCAACCTCGCCACCAGGCCACCAATTTACGCACGTATGTCACCACCAACCTCGCCACCATGTACTTGTAACGAGCCGATCCAGTCTCTCTCATTCATTTATACACGGCGCTGTACGTTTGGTTGCTTACTTGTACTATGTACAGAGTTAAGTTCGCACTGCACTACCGTACTGTAGGTAGGTGTACGCCCGGGGTGTACGTAAACTAGCTGAGTTATTTGCCGGTTATTTGATCCAATATTTGATCCAAATGAGATTCATGATGAAATCAATTATCAGAATCCCGTAGAATATAGAATTATTCGAAGGATGAATAGTCTTGAAGAATGTTAGTTTGTACAGATATTGAGATATGTGATGAATACGAAGTGAAGTTGTGAAGTTTAATGCAAGTACTACATTGCAGTGACTTTACGCGCACTCGCGTATGACGTAGCATTATTCTCAAATCTATGCGAAGCAAGAATTGCAAGTTTGAATTGCTTATTATAAAAGATTGTTTTGATGTATAAAATTGATAATTATATATGTCATTGTAATATTAATTTATGCAAATATCATGGGTTTTTTCAACCCAACATTCAAGATAATAATGATAATGATGTTAATAGTGATGATGATGGATAACAGATGTGTTTGTGTTGGAATGCATCTTAAATCTTCATGCAATTCAACATGGAATTAATTAATAAGACTAACAGTTAGGCCTAATCATTCATTTGATTTTCCGCTCACAAAATAATGCACCCCTTTATCAATCACGAAACTCAAAGCCCACCCATTAACAAAATGCATTTCAGGTAGGGCCTATTTGATGCATGAGTTTTGCATCCCCTTGACACTTCCGAGTGGATCCCACGGGCGAATCGGAAGACTTCGGCAAGTTTCGGGTGTTGTGGAATGTCTCCCCTGTGCAAAATTCGATAGCAATAGGATATGTGCTGTTTTGTCGTACATGGTCTCAATTATTATGATTAAATGAACCATTGGTTCCAATTTTTTTCTGACTTGTGATTTTCATTGCAGATCGAACATACAATCTTTAACACCGAGAGTATGAAGCCGAAAATTTGTTAACAAATTATAAATTTCTCACAGCAAGCTTCTTCATTTACTAACCATTGACTTCGTTAGTGACTTGCAATTCGTTAACTGAATTTCTCTGTACACTTGCTCATTATCGTTGTGATGGATCAGTGGATAGTTCCATGACTGATTCAGGGTTCGATTCCCACCAATAGGTCCTTTGGCAAGACATTAATCTACATCATGTGCCACATTCCACCCAGGTGTAAATGAGTGATCCTTTAATGCTGTGAGCACTGAAATTTGGTAGCCTAACTGAGCTGGGGCAATACTGGCAGTGCCTTGAGCTCCTTGTTTGGTTAAAACAGGCGCTACATAAATATCCAATGTTAATTTATTCATTTATTTATTTATTTATATATTCATTATGTTTTTATTTATTATCCATGATGATTTTGAGTGGCAATTATTTTCTATATTTTGTGTTCACTGATTTTGCAACAGTACCATATTTTCCCTCTTCCAGGTTTTCCCATTGACTTTGGGTGTAAATTAGGCATGCAGGGGCAATATTCACGAAATCCGGTTTGAAATGGTAAATTGAGAAGCAACGCAACACATGCAAATCGCGATGACAAAGATGAAATACATGCATTACATACAATGCGAAAAATACATAGGGCATAAAAAGGTATAAGTCATAAGCCTACTTGTGTGATTAAAATTAATGTCCGAATAGTTGGAGAGATGATCATTATCAAATTTTACTTTTACTTCCTGTAGGGTATAGTATTGACTGCACTGAATGAGATACAACCTATATTGCCCTCTCTGAATCCAACACTGCCTGCGTCTTTGGCTTGGCCAATATTGGATTCAGATCGGGCAATCATCATTCAGTGCCAGTGTACATGTATACAATCATTAGCTTCCAAATTTGCTCATGCTTTAAAACAGACCTACTGTTTATATATTGGGGCTGGATCAATTATTTTTCAGCAAGAAACATCTTACTTGTCGCACATGTTGTACCCGTATAGCCAGTAGAGGTACAACTACAGGCGTTGTCAACACAGGAACCGCCATTCAGACATGTTACATCACCGCAAACATCTGAAATGATTTGATAAATATTACAGTTAGAAGAAATTTGTTTAATTTTAAGTATACTTCTAACAATGTCAATATCTCCAATTACTCAAATTGACTAATTAAAATGTGTAAAATCATTTCAAAACATTCAATCATTTTAAAGAGAATCAAATCTTAAAGGAGAATGCAACCCAGACATCAGTTTGCTTCCAGTGAATGAAGAAGAAAAAGAAGAGTTAACAGTGAAAGTTTGAGCAAAATCGGACAATCTGTTCAAGAGTTATGAACTTTGAAAGTTTAAGTAAATCCTTATTATGGAGATCCTTGCATTGGCAATTTTGCCAGCATCTGTGATGTCATCGTGGACAACTCTCCATTCATTTTGTACACAGAATTTCACATTTTCTTCATTTTCAAGAAAAATAAAAATTCTTTGGATTTATTGTTTGAGTATGATATGGCTATATCAATTCTTCAAAAATTTTTGGAAGAATTATGTTGATTCCTGACTTGAAATTTCATATAAATCATTTTTTTGGAAAAATTATGTACAAAATGAATTGAGAGTTGTCCACGATGACATCACAGATGATGACAAAGTTGCCAACTCAAGGATCTCCATAACAGGGATTTACTGCAACTTTCAAAATTCATAACTCTTTAACGGATTGTCCGATTTTGCTCAAACTTTCACTGTTTACTCTTCTTGGTCATCTTTATTCACTAAGAGCACACTGATGCCTGGGTTGCATTCTCCTTTACGGTAGCCTGTCCCTTTTGCAGACCTAATTCTAAAAGTCCCCTGACTCTGTCATCATTTGAGAGAGAAAGGCTATATAACCTATCCCTGAAATTGCCAAAGCGTGAAATTCGGTTTTAAGGAAACAATCTTTGATAATTTATCAGAGCTTTCTTTTTTCGTACCACGAAAAAAAGACCTGAAGATTCGTGATATCGATAGCACACAACGAAAGGATTCACATAATACAGTGCTGCTATTATGTACGTTACACGGTGTGGTGGCCGCAAGCTGCGCGCGGCTGAGCTAGCTAACTATAATTATAGCTGGCTGCACTACGAGCTGATCCGACTTGCTTATTCAAGGTTGGGTTATACAGTCAATATGGAACACACACACACAACTGCCAACAATATTTTTCACTCGCGAAAAAGTTGAGAAAGTTTGGTGACCGTTGCGCTCTTGTACCAAGAGCTAGAGATGCGCTTTCGAAGAAGAAGCAACTAGGGGAGTCAGCGAACATCTCAGAACCCTATATATTGTGACTACAATATCCCCATTACCACACCGTTTCTTAGTCATTGTAAACAGCATACTTTCTTCTGATCAAAATTTTTAATATATCACCAATCAGCCTTCGTACACATAAAATACTTGCTTTCTTTCGAAATGAGCTAGATAAGTGGATTGAAGATTTTTGGTATCAAGAAAAAATTTGCTGTTTCCAGATAGGGGGATGTCACGCTAAAAAGTAAACTATATTGGGTTAGGGGGAACATGTAATGTACATATTTCTTATCTTTTATTTATACTTATTTTCTTGAATTAATTTTCATCTTCTGTCTTTTTGTAGACCTTTAATAAGAAAGAGAAATTTTGCTCTATAATGCCTCTGAATAGATTTCCAGACGTACTTTAAGTTCAACTTCCATGATCTACACATCATCTTGTTCATATCAATCTCTTTGTTTTATGTGTCTAAATCCTATGTTTATTTGATATGGAAAAGATAACCAAATCACAATGGCACAAGATTATAATCAAGATCTAGAAATGCTATTGAATTTCGATTTTTATCTACCATCACAAGTTGGGATAGCTGGTGAAAACAACCCATCTGAACCGCACGTCACCATGTCATCTCCATTGATTGTATAGCCATCCATACAGCTATAGGTGCAAGTGCCCCCTACAGCTGCTTCACCTCCTGCTGTACATCCAGCTACTTCAAGCCCCGTCGTTAGCTCTGGAACCATGCATATCACTATAACAAAAGTGTTTGATTTAAATTGATTTATTCCTCCTTGAGAATAATACCAGGGAATAATGTGAATTACTTGTTTTTATTAAGACATGACACTTTGAGTTACAAATATTATTGACCGCAATTCAATTCATAATCGTCACTACATTCCATTGCTTCTAATACCATGCTGAACACATGAAGAGCTTATTTCAAAAAGGTGCTAAATCCATTTTCACCACAACCAAGATATTAGTAAGACTGGATGCTTGTTCCACATGCGCTTAATATGATTCCTTTGAATATTTTTTTAAAAATCCGGAAAGTAGAAAAAAAAATTGGTGAAGAAATATGTTTATTTCCCCAAAAGCGCTAAATCCAAATTCGTTTATTTCCAGAGGTCGCTAAATCCACTTTACATAAATCAAGGATTTTTTTGTTGTTTTGAAATTAGAAACAAATGAAAAGACAAAAAACCTGCTAGTTGATGCCCTCCATCAATATGAGCTAGGCGTTAATGAACCAAACGAAGGTTGTACAAAAGGAAAAAGAAAACACAACTTAAAATCTTTTGTTGTTTTCAGAGAGAGGGATTATAACCTAAAAAGTAAACTGTGTTAGGGAGGTGGATCACTGTGAAGTATCATAAAGGGCTACTGGTATGTCTTTTTTTCTTATGTTTTGTTCTATAATTATTTCACTGAGTTTCATTTCATTTCCCGTCTTTTTCTAGACCTTAAAAAGGAGACACTGATATCACTTTTGAATTATAGGCCTGACTTTAAAGAGTAGGTTAATTCTAACACCTAAAATTTCTCAAATTGTCTCTTCATTCATTTACATACATATGCACATGCAGATACATTGTAGGAGCAGTGTATTCCCTGTCTACCAGTGGCAGCAAAAGAAAGGGCACGATTTTCTCCCTATCAAGGGCGGGGGGAGCAAGTCATGGATCTTTGCCCCCCCCCCCCAAACTCATAACACCAAAATTTAGTGTATATAATATAAAATAGCTTGAGAAATACAAGTTTTCATTATCTGTCATGAGACAACATCTCTGTATGGTATAGACACTCATACAGCTACAGCTGCTTCACCTCCTGCTGTACATCCAGCTACTTCAAGCCCTGTAGTTAGCGCTGGAAGCGGGCATATCGCTATAACAGAAGGGTTTGATTTAAATCGATTTATTCCTTCTTCAGAATAATGCAAATTAACAAATTTTATTTTCATTAAGACATGACAGTTCAAGTTACAAATATTATTAGCAGCAATTCACTTCATAACCATCACAATGATGTCCAATATTCTAGAAGTTAACTCCTGATATTTTGTTCAATAATCTCTCCTAAAAAGATATCATTTATACCCTAGGGAATTTATCATTTTTCCGCTTACCGGAGTTGGATCAGATGCGAAGTATCATAAAAAATTACATATAAT
>CM057164.1:4008865-4064516 GCA_029962745.1 Echinometra lucunter | reverse complement strand
TAGCAGAAGCATTCAGTATGATGGGAGAACATGTGCTATCAGTCAAACTGCTCAAAGATCACAAAACAGGGTAAGTAAACTTTTTCCTCTTCCCTTCAAAGGGTTCTGAAGTGGCTGGAGGAATGAATAAATCAGTCTTAATTTTTGTTTTCAACTTGCAGGTGTCCATTTTGTCCTCTTTTTATTACTATTATTATTATTATTATTGTTATTATTGTTATCATTATTAGTAGCATTGTTATTGTTATTATTATTATTATTGTAAATGAGTCATTATTTTAAGTGAATGAATAAAATAATAAATAAATGAATAAACAAAAAATAATAATCCTATACTGATAGCCAAAGTGTAGTTCTATTAGCTCCTGGGAGAGCAGGAATAGAAGTATATCATGAAGTAAGCATTAATAAATTGCAGCAAGTTTTTTTTTTATTGTATCATGTGTTTTTCAGGCAGAACAGAAACTATTGCTTTGTTGAGCTAACCAGCAAGGAAGCAGTAGCTCTTGCTCTCAGAAGACTGACAGGTTTGCCGCTACCAAACTATCCTGCAGTGAGTCATCTTTCCCTTCTCCTTTCTCTAAAGTATCATCCATCTTGTACATGTAACCAGTTGAATACTTTCCCCAAGATAACTCGAGCTGGGCCCTGTTTCATAAAACTACTTATCAATAACAACTTGCGATAACTGTTATAAGCTACTGAAATCCTTGCATGTGATTGGATGAGAGCAAATTTGGCATAGAAATGTGGCAGTTATTACTGATTACAAGTTTTATGAAACGGGGCCCTGATCCCTGATGTCTGTCAAAACTGTGTGTTAGGTATACCAAAATCCAATGGTGCTCAGTGGGTTGATGTAAATGGAAGTTCGATGGTTATGAAGTTTAACAGGAAGCAGAGCAGTTATGACCAAAAAAATTTGTAGGCATCCATATATGCTTGTTCACATAAGCCATGGTAAACAACAAAAAAAGAAGAAAAATGGTGGTTATTCAAGCACAATATCCTTCACCTTTCTGTGTCTCATCGCACACAGGTAAGTAAGAATGTTGCATCCCACCTACCATTTTATTCAAAGGGCCCCCCTTTTTTTCTTTTTGCTTTTATGTTTTTGGGTTGTTTGTTCTTTTCTTTTTGGTCATGGTGTATAACAGCATGTGTAAACAAGCCTTAACTTGTCTAGATTTTGTGTGATATATCATCTTCAGTAATCAGTGATAAATTCTATGCCGAGTCTTTATGGTTTTAATCACCTTTTCCTATCAATATCACCGTTTTCAACTGTAGAAGCGGTTCAAGTTGAACTATTCACTGCGTGAGCAAAACCAAGGTCCCCCTCAAGGCATGGGCCAGGGTGGTGGTCCTGCTGCTGCTGGTGGTCCTTCTGCACAATTCCCGTATGGGTAAGCAAGTCCAGTAAAAAGTGCGTTCATACGCGACTTTGTGCCGCCACATTGTGCCACCACATCTTTTGTGTACAGGTCTATGGGGTATGGGGCGACAAAACAATGTTGCACAGATAGGACACATTTTAGTTTGCTGCCTGGCTTCAAAACAATGCGCACCAAATTTAGCTTTTTCATGCTGTTGTGGCAATTCTTGCCCTGGAATTTCTGTGTTGAAATATTTTTGTACTAGATATTTATAAAAAAATCCATACTGCAAGTTTGTGAGTGACATTTGCTTGAAATACCTGGGGTCATAGAAGGAGTTAAATTGAAGAAAGGGAGGTCTAGGCTTGCCTTAGTTAACCCATTCGTGACAGGAATTATTTAAAAGCCTAATTTAATCAGCTTTTATTCTTCAAATTGGCAACACCAACATTTTTATTTTATTGCTACATGGTTCTTATAAAACGTCATGTATCTGAAATGAATATAAATTGACAGAAATTATGATGAAAAGTCAAAAAGTTGCCAATTTGCAGGGGAAAACGGTGATTTTAAACTTTCTATTACATTGCCAATTTAAGGATTTTAATGCTCATTTTCCTTTTAAAAAATTTCTGCATCAAACAACGAATATTTGACGCAACCAAAATGGGCACAGTTTGTGTAGAATTTTTTGCTCTTTCTGCTCATGTATTTGGTATGATTTTTAGGGCTTTGCATCAAAAGATACTAGGCCAAACCACAAAATGTGGACCTCTATCATGAATGGGTTAAAGTCTAAAGATATAGTTCTGGTCTTATGATCATAATGTGAAAGAAACTGTTCCAAAGCAACTGGGAT
Organism: Echinometra lucunter; assembly: GCA_029962745.1. NCBI lineage: Eukaryota > Metazoa > Echinodermata > Echinoidea > Camarodonta > Echinometridae > Echinometra > Echinometra lucunter. Next base: position 4,062,281 of record CM057164.1, on the reverse strand, counting down.
AGTTAGATTAGTTGTATATAATAAACACATGAGCCTAGTGTAAGATTTGGAGATTATCAAATTGATAAGATATTCACTTACTTTCCTCAAAAGGTACGCGCACTGCACAAAGTATATGGGACTACACACAAATCTGGCATGAATTTTACCCCCTGATCTTTTCAGCTTTTTCTTGTCATAATGCATTTGAAGAACAATCCTTTCTAGGGCACATTTTTGCTGTGATATTCTTCCTAATTGACATGGAAAGAATGAGAAAGCTCACAAATTATTTGTCACCTTTCCCAGAACTCGAGCTTCTCTCTAAACATTGGTGCTTTGTGCTAGGTGTAACTGAATTAGTAGAATACTGGACTAAATGTTCTTCACCCATTCATGACAGAGGTCCACATTTTGTGGTTTGGCCTAATATCTTTTGATGCAAAGCCCTAAAAATCATACCAAATACATGAGCAGAAAGAGCAAAAATTCTACACAAACTGTGCCCATTTTGGTTGCGTCAATATTCGTTGTTTGATGCTGAAATTTTTTTAAAGGAAAATAAGCATTAAAATCCTTCAATTGGCAATGTGGTAGAAGGTTTAAAATTACCGTTTTCCCCTGCAAATTGGCAACTTTTTGACTTCTCATCATAATTTCTGTCAATTTATATTCATTTCAGATAAGTGATGTTTTATAAGAAAAATGTAGCAATAAATTTAGAATGTTGGTGTTGCCAATTTGAAGAATAAAAGCTGATCAAATTAGGCTTTAAATAATTCCTGTCATGAATGGGTTAACTAAAAATGAATAATGTCTACCAATCAGTTGTTGAAAGTGTGTTGTACATGTAGCTTTCATCCATCCATGTATTTGAAATGTGTTTTGTGTATATTAAACTACATTAACTTCTGTAGTATTTTAAAATGCAAAATAGTAATATTTCTAATTTGAGATGAATTTCAGCTGTTCATAGAAGGGGTTTACGGTTCACCATGTGGTAAGTCCTAAGGGACTATAGATAAAGTGGATAGAGATGGAGGTGAAATAGAGCGGCGAGATAGTAGGAAAGTTGGAGGGCAGAGTTTCTTTCGAAAACTGAAGACGGACAGTCAAGCTGCCCGAAACGTCGAGTCTTCTCTCCTTCTCCGCCTGCCTCAAGTCTTCTTCCCTCTCGCCGACTCAAGCCTCCTCACTCTTCGCCAACTCAATCCTCTCACCTCTTCTGGTTTACAGTCCTTTTCAGGACTTCACCCAGTTTTCGAAAGAAACTCTGCCCTCCAACTTTCCTACTTTCTCGCCTCTCTATTTCTCCTCCATCTCTGTCCACTTTATCTATAGTCCCTTAGGACTTACCACATGGTGAACCGTAAACCCCTTCTACGTATATCCGTACCACCATGCAAACCTTCAAACATCATCCGAATTTCAGCTGATTAACCAGATGTTTTCCCTCCCTCTCAATTTTTAGCAAAGAATACTCAATCTACGTGGGCAATCTCAACATCAGCACAACAGATGAGGAATTATTAGCCCTCTTTGCTCACTACAAGTCAATCAAGGAAGCTAAAAGTGAGAAAAAAAAAAATCTTTCTATTTTTGTTCAGATATGATGCAGCAACCCCTTGTGACAAACCCCTGCGGTTTTTGTGTAGTAAGTGAATGAGATATGAGGCGCAAAAAAAATTACGCTGAAGCAAGAGGCATATTTTTTGCCACCCGGTGGCAAAAAGCTGTGGACCAATGAAATTCTAAAAAAGTTTGCGTAGAATAGGACGTCATGAGTTTGTCTGCTCAACTTTTGATAAAAATCTTGTTTTATTTGAGCGTTAATGGGCATTCATTAACATAAGTGCCGTGGTTTGCCGTGCCATATATGAACACTAAAATAAAGTGGGTGTTTGTTGCGTCATATATGAACAAGCCTTTATTTTGTTTAAATTCATGATTCCATCACTATTTCAGTTTGTGACATTTCGGGGGTCACTGTGATTGAGTGGTTCTTTTATTTGACTCTCAGTCACAAGTTTGAAGATAAAGAATATCTGCCCCAAAGTTATACAACATGGAAGAAAATTCATATATTTTACAACTTCTGTTAGCCATGAAAAAAATAAAACATGACATACTTCTTATGGTATGAAACAACAATACTCCCAAGAGTAGAAAATGTTGAAAAGCCATCAAAATCAGTTTAAATACATCTTTGCACAAATGCATAGGTGCAAACAATAGATATAATTTGAAATTCTGACTAAGATAAGAAGAGTTGAAAAGGAAGGAACTCAAGCACTGGTCTAGCGCCATCTTGAGTTAAGATCAGGACAATAATTGAGATTGTACAATATAATACACATCATTTTAGTTGATCAACAGCTTGAAAGCTGAAGTAAAACGAACTATGAAAGTCCAAAATTTGGGGAGATAAATTTTGTTCAGGGATATTGTAGTGAGTGTGTGATGAATATTTCAGATATTATTTATGATAATTAGAAATTTAAGCAGCTTTTAAGGCCACTTTTGAGCATTTTTCTCGTGATCTCAAAAACTGAGCAGTATGTTTCATTTTGGGAAAAACAGGTATCAATTATTTCTTTGTCACAGGACTTGAAGCTCTTGGGCAGGACCTAGATACCCAGATTTCAGTCAAAACCTACTTAATTTAACCAATTATTTTGGAATGAATAAGTACTAGTCTGTATGACAATGTGGGTTTGTTTGAATTGAATGTTTTTTTTAACTTTTATTTCTTTTGTTTCTTCTTGTAGAGGTCTGTCATAATGCTTTAAGTACACACTACCCTAGATTTTTGTTCATGGCTAGTTTGTGTGACTGATTTCAGAAACAACTGAAGTAAGAAAAAACATGAAATAAAGTGATATTTCTTGGAGCAGGTTTTTTTGTTGTTCTATTTGAATATTCAGAATTTTTCCCCTATTTTCCATCGTTCCATAGTTGTCCGAGATGATTCCCAGAGGTCAAAGGGCTTTGGTTTTGTGCGTTTCTTCAACGAAATGGACCAAGAGTCGGCTATCTTGCAGATGAACGGTGCTGTAGGTCCTATGGGTGTTACATTGAAAGTTGACAGAGCTATGCCAAAAAGGTAAGTAGTTTTTCTCTTCCCATCTCTCTCTCTCTCTCTCTCTTTGTCTTTCTATTTCCACCCCTCTCTCTGTCTCTCTCCTCACTCTTTATCCCTCTCCTAAGTTCTTTATTTTTTCTCACTCTTTTTTTCTCATAACTATCTTCAAGACTTCATCTTGCTATCTCTCTTTGTGTCGTCATAATCCGATGAGAAACCATATCAGGTTTTTGAAGCATTGTTATTTGATGTTTTTAGATGTATAGATTACCCACAGTAGGAACAAAAAAAAATTGAAAACTTTTCAAAGAATTTAAATCTACTTTTCAGCACTGAATGGTGAAGAAAATAAAGATAATTCTTTACTCATAAAATGTCCCTGATTTTTGTAAAACTAAAGAGAGCTGAACGTGGCAGCTGGTGCCAGCGGTACAATGCCCATGTCAACAGGAGCAGCTGTAGCAGCCTTAGCCACACAGTACCAGAACCCCCAGTACCCCTACCAGAGCGGAGTAGATCCCTACACAGCGTATCCTCAAATGGCCCAACAGCAGCAAGCCCCACAGCAGCCGGTCCCGCAGCAGCAGGCCTATCAGCCCCAGGACCAGGCGGCAGCAGCCACAGCGACCCCACGGACACCCACCCTACAAGCTGTACAGCAACCTGCAGCAAAGGTTGGTCTAATATGCAGAAGTTTAGGTGAAGGGAAGAATTTGGAATGTAAATGTTTAATATTGCCTTGATGTATATTTTTGTATTAAGACCTAAGCATGCTAGTGATATGCTGCCCTCTCTGTGTGAAGGGAGAAAAGCTGCATTTGTTTATTGTTTCATGCAGAAGTAAAAAGGTTTAGTTTTAACAATGACCATATTGATTTAGGTCTATGAGGTTTTCTTACAATCTGGCATGTTTTGATGAGTGATAAAATCATGTATAATGAAAATGATAATGAAAATGTTACAATATTAACAATAAAACAAACAAACAAACAAAAATGAGTAGCTGATTTGTATATTTGCACTTGTTTAGTTTGTAATGCTTTGAATTTTTTTTTATCTATTTCCTGATTTGCACTACAGAATGAAGAGGATGATGAGACGTTAGAAGGTAAGACATCATTCATAAAAAGTAGAAAAACATTTTTTCTTTTTCTTTTTGCTCATATGCTGTGAAAAACATAGAAATCACTCAGGTGACATTTCACTTTGTGGCTATATGTGAGCCTGATATTTTTTAGTGATCTTTAGTTGCATTTGAGGTTTAAAACAGAAAACCTTGACCATGTGATATGTAACTACATATTAGTCATTGTACATCAAGAATGGAAATGATTACTTTTTGTCTTGCAGGGTTTCTACCAATTGAATACAAATGCCTTGTAGATAACAATATGTAGAGGAGGATACATTTCAAAAGTGACCATCCTAGACCAATTTGTCTGATTTAGTGTGTAGTCTATTATTTAAATTATTTTTAATTCATTTTTGTTGAATATGCTTGGTTAAGATTACACTTTGTCCTTGCAAATCACACCAAGTCAAGGTTACACCATGGACTTGATGATTTTTTTTTTATCCTTTTGCATGATAGTCATCAAACTCAAGGCAATTATTAATTTCACTTTCTCTACCCTTTTTCCTTCCCTCTCTTTGTTTCTCTTCCTCTCCTTCCCGTTCCCTTTCTATTCCTTTACCCTCTTTCTATCCCTTTCTCTCTCTATCTTAATTTCAATTTCTACACCATTTTTCCTTTCCTCTCTTCTCTTTTCTCTCACTTTCTCCCCCCTCTCTCTTTCTCTCTCTCTTCCTCTCTCTCTCTTTCTCTCTCTCTTCCTCTCTCTCTCTTTCTCTCTCTCTTTCTCTCTCTCTTCCTCTCTCTCTCTTTCTCTCTTTCTCTCTCCATAGATCACAGTGCCCCGGTCAACATGGTAGCTACCAACCTAGCCTACATTCAAGCCAACCAAGATTTCTACAAGCAGCTGGCTGAGTCTCGCTGGCATCCCGTCACCTCCTACACGGCCACTGTTGAAGAAGTCTGCAAATAATGGGGCATCAGCAAGCCCTTTCCCATAGCTAAATCTCCATATTGCAAATACGAGATTCAACCGTAGAGGGCGACATTTCCTGCATAGCAGGTCAGCACATGTGCAGATACAAATCCGGTACCAACAATTTGACAAGATTTCTTCTGGCTTCCATAGAAAATGTACAGCCAGAATAACAAATCCCTCATTCAACAAAAATATTGTTCAGGTTTCATAAAGTCTCCTGATAATGTATGAGATCTATGCAGGTAGCATCAGAATTTTGTTGCTTGCATTTTCTACGCTCAGTTTTATGAGATTTGTTAAGACTCAACCCATCATGTTTGTATGGAAAAGCAGAAGTGCCTGTGTCTGCACCATGTGTTGGAAATATCGCCCTCTACTGTTGAATCTCATATTTGAAATGTGGAGAATTGAGTGAGATAGTTGGGACACCGAAAGTCGTGTTATGGAACTCTGGATGAATCTCTCTCGTAGAGTTTGTGTGTTGACAGGAACTCTATTGTGAGCCCTTCATTTGATCTTTGAACTCATGCAGATCACACTGGTGTCAACATGTCAAAACTATCTCTTTCAGGATCTTTTAAGTTACAAACCTGTTTTCACATACTTGATATCATCTGTTAGGAGCCAGAAGGGCATTAAGTGTGTACAAAATGATAAAATGATATGAGTGAACAGCATTCTGGCTCTGAACAGACGATATGTGCCTGTATATATGTTGCCCCAAACCATGCAAAACCTGCCATTTGCCTGTACAAGCAATGGACCTGGTGCATTTGCAACCTTCCTGCTATTATGTTGATGTCACTACTCTGTTAGATCATTCTGTTTTCTTATTATTGTCAAACTATGTCAGAGTCACAGTACTACGTTTACCTTGTATTGGTATTCTACTTTTCTTCAGTAAAGAAATGATTTCAACAATCATGCTCTTCCACAGATTGCATTTTATCAGGATCAAGGCTATTCCAATACCCCATTGCACTGCCTTTTGAAATCATGTCCAGGGGGGTGTTTCCCAAAGCTATGTGTAAAATTATGCATGACTTTAAGAACAATTTAACTACGAACAGTGAAATGGCATGCCCACGGTTTTTCCTGTTGTTTTAACAAATTGTGACTGTAGTTCCCATAATCTAATAAGATTGTTGCCAAAAACTATACTTCATATTAAGATGTTTTGTTAATGATAAGAATGTTAATCTACATATATATTTCAACTTAAGCTTATGCGATTAAATATGATTGGGAATCCAACATGGCTTTCCATATTCAACTCATTCTTAAAGTCATGCGCAACTTTGTGCATGTCTTTGTGAAACACCCTTAAGTCGTGTAATATTATATTGTAATATTTGCACATTTTCAAAAGTTGTTGGACAAGGCTATTGAAATGGGCTTGGAATGATTGTGAAAGTCTTTGCAACAGTCGCAAATTCCAAAGGGGTATGGGAAAAATGTTGTGCTATAAGCTTTATTAAATGAGCCAAATATTTTTCCTCTTTATAAAAAGGTACAAACAAAAAATAATTAATTCTCATTATTTTGGAGAAAAAAAAAATAGTTTGTATTGTGCCCAAAACTAACATTTTTGATTTACTCCTTTGCCCGTTACCAGTGCATGAAAATTCATATTTTCAGAGTTGATTTCTCAGAGTTTGAAATACTGCATTTCATGTAAAAGGAATGGGTTGAATTTGTTTACTTAACTCCTCAAGCTGCAAACATGTTTGAGACTTTGGACCTTGTACGAGGTCTAATTTTTCTTTCTGTTTTTTAATCAGTGAGAACATATTTTTTTTGTTCCATGTATAAACATGTACATGTAGTATGTTTGTCATGGTTTTCATAATAAAACTATCATCTGTAAATACACTGAACAATGCTCTAATAGAGTTGATATTGTGTCATATTGATTGCAAAATAACCCTTCATAAGAATTTTGCATGGATAGAAACATACTACAGTAGTAAAGTTTTCAGTAAACTAGGACAGAAAATGAGATGTGGGGAAATTTTTAAAATTGAGAACATTAATAACATGGGATTCTCTGACTGGCAATTCACTCGTGTTCTGTCATATCCTAAGAGTGCAGAAATCTGTCATTTATCGTAATACACGGTATGATATGAAAATATTGGACAAGTAAATGTAAAATAATCACATTTTGCAGGTGCAATTAGGGAAGGAGAAATGAATTGATATAGATAAAAGAAGAATATGATGATGAAGATGATTGTAATGATAATGATGGTAATGATGGTGATCATGATACTGATGGTGATCATGATGATGGTAATCATGATTGTGATGATGATGGTGGTGGTGATCATGATTGTGATGATGGTGATGATGATCGTGGTGGTGATGGCGATGATGATGAAGATGATGGTGATGATGACGGTGATGGTGATGACGGTGGTGGTGGTGCTGATAGTGATGATGGTGCTGATAGTGATGATGGTGTTGATGACGGTGGTGGTGATGATGATGGTGGTGATGATGGTGAAGGGGATGGTGATTCACAATGATGAAGAAGAACAAGAAAAGAAGAAGTAAATCAGCGATAAAGAAGAAGTAGCACTAAAAGAGAGAGAGAAAGAGGACGATTTGCAAGTTTTATTCACTTCCCTCTATGTATTCACACCGGACCCTAACATTCCAGTACATCTAATATTCCCGGTGTTCACTTAGCGGAAAAGAAAAAAAAAACGAAGAAGAGGAATAAGAAAAGAAGTAGAAGTATATCAGTGATAAAGAAGAAGAAGAAGAGCTAAAAGAGACACAAAGAAAGAGAAAGAGGAAGATTTGCGAGTGTCATTCCCTACCCACTAACCGACCCCTAACATTCCAGTACATCTAATATTCCCGGTGTTCATTAAGCAGATCCGGAAAAGGAAAAAACAAAAAGGAAAACGAAAACGGAAACGAAAAAGAAAAAGCAAAAATGTGAGAAAATAGGAAAATGACGACCTTATTGTTATATGTTGAATTAAATCGTGCCGTCAGATTTCCTCGGAGAATATGTAGAAATTTGAATTACAGAATTAGGGAAAAATAAAACAGATAAGGTATATAACTGTATAAGGTATTTCTTTTATTATCCTTTTCTTTCCTTCCGGCAAACCCGGATAGTAATTGGGAATTTACTCAATTTGGGTAAATCCTGAAACGAATGTACTCATAGAAACTTACGACAGCGCAATAAAGAAACGAATAGAGACATGAGTCAAAATAAGTGCACATATATGGTAGCATATATATTGCAAGTGTTCTGAATATCTTTTGAATTTCTACATTTTGAATTGATAAATTTAGTAGGCCTACAGTGAAACCTATTTATAATGACCACCCGAAGGAAACAAAAGGTTTGACCTTTATAGACAGGTGGCTGCTATATACAGGATCTTAAACACATAATCTATCTCCCTGGGAATCAATTTTAACGGTCACTAAAGGAAGGTGGCTGCTCTAGAGAGGTGGCCATTTAAACAGGTTTGACTGTATCTTACAATCAAAATCACTTTACCCAAACTACATATCATGATGCTTTTATTAGCCCTCTCTCCAATATTGCAGGGTTCTGTCCTTGTGAGATGTTCTGTTGTTGCTTGAAAAACAAACAAACAAACAACAAATAAACAAGCAAACGAATGGACAAACTAAGCATAATTATGATAATAATAATAACAATAATAATAATGATAATAATAATAGTAAAGTAATAATAATAATGATAATAATAATAATGATAATGATAATAACAATAATGATAATAATAATAATATTAATAATAATAATAAGCATTTTTGTGGCCCCGTCCATATAGTTTATTTCGAGGTGACAAGAAAATAAAGAAGAGATAAGAGAGTTCAGATGAATGTCCTTGTGTCAAGTACCGGTATTGTTGAAAGAGATTTCAACTTGTTCTCTTTTTAAAAGATTTCTAAGGATGTTGTGATTCTCAGCATCATTGGTAGATTATTTCATATAGAGAAGGTGCTGCAGCTGAGAGAGCTCTTTCACCGCAGGCTACTCTTGTCTTGTGGATCTTGAGGAGATGCTGATGTGATGATCTCAGACTATCATGACTATGAGCTGGGGTGTAAGGCATAACGAGATCTTGCTGGTAGCTTGGTGCCAATTATCCATTTACAGCCTTCTATGAAAGGAGAAAGACTTTGAATTCTCTGCACTTGCAGATTGGCAACCAGGCAACCAGTGATGGAGTCGAGGCCGGCAGTTCCGAGTCACGAGGCCGCTGGATAAAAATTTCTCTCAGTTGTACACGTGACTCGGACCGAGGCCAAGGCCAAGGCCGGCAAAATGTGGCCTCGAGGCCGGCCTTGGCTCCATCCCTGCAGGCAACCAGTGCAAGCTTCTCGAGAACAGGAGAAATATGTTCAAAATTGAACCCTGATAACACTATGAACACGGCGGACAAAGAAAGCGGACAAAATAAACAACCTCTCATTCTACCCTTCACAATGGTTCTGGTAGTCAAAAGAACATCCCTTTACAGCTATTATTTTTAATCACGTAGTTCCAGGTGAATATGCATGTGACACCTGTTCCACATATTTTAGACAATAGCAGTGAAGGGATGTTCTTTTGACTACCAGAACCATTGTGAAGGGTAGAATGAGGGGTTGTTTATTTTGTCCGCTTTCTTTTGTCTGTCATGTTCATAGTGTAAACCATGGCAGCTACTTAGCATGTTCAAGTGTGTCAAGATATTGCGTGAACAGAGAGAAGAGTATTATCCAGTCGAGATAGAACAAATGCATGTAGGAGTAAAACAGCAGACTTACGTTCAAAGATTTTTAGAATGTTGTTATAACATTATGCATGTTTATATTATTTTTGTACACTTTTACACTTTTTTTTTTTGGGGGGGGGGGGTGTTTTGTTTGATTTTGGTTCCACTTATTCATTGAGTTTGCCGAATATGTATACTTTTGCCTCAATTATGTATATGATTATGTATATCCTTTGTTTGTTTGTTTTGCCTCAATTATGTATATGATTATGTATATCCTTTGTTTGTTTTGCATCAATTATGTATATGATTATGTATATCCTTTGTTTATTTTGCATTGTTCATATTGATGATAATCCAAAATTGTGGATTGAATATCAATAAAAATTTGATTTGATTTGATTTGATTTGTTATTCTTGATGAATAGGAAAGCCAAGAGTAACTTCAAATCTTTCAATAAGTGTTCTGTCAAAATGAAACCATCCTCACCCGACTTCGAAAAAAATGCAAATTTTCCAGGAGTACTTCCTTCAAATTCACGCTAACAATTAACCTCAATATTTCCTTATTCTCCCTGTTCTTTTCCGGTTTCCTTTTTACCCTTGTGTGTCAGAATAGATGACAAATTATTTTTATCGCTTTTTTTTCTCTCAGAGATATTTTCCGAAAAGGTCATAAAAGTCTCATTCCCAAAAAGAACAACAGATCTTCAGTTTCCTAATGAAAATTCCCCCTCCCCCTAACAAGAGTACTTCTTTCGATATTTACTCTCATATTGCAATATGAGAGTAAATACCCCCTCCCCCACACACACACACCCCTCACAGATTACTCTCTTCTTTTCCAGATATCATCTCACACTCTATCATGAAAGTACATTCCCAAAAGACCAACGGTGCTTCTTGGTTTCGAAACAAAAATGCCACCGGCACCCCTCCACTTGAGTCCAGTTTTTCTATAGTACTTAATGCTTTCCAATACGCTGTCTTGATTCACGTCATTTCTGCCATTATTTACTGTATTATTTGGAGGGTTTTCATTGCACAATCTTGTATTTGAATGATGAAAAAAATTATTATAATCATCTACCACCCCCCCCCCCCCCCCAGAAGACAATGAGGAATGGTTTCATCATGATAACCGCTTCGGGGAAAACACATGTAAAAAAAGCACTCTATCCGGGTTTGCGCCCTTCTTTAAGTTGAGCAAATACATATTTGTTTCCACAAGTGGCACAATTTAAGAGGAAACGGAACGCGCGATCTATTTTAGACTTTTATTTCCTCTAACTTTGGATATTTGGTTAGAAGAGTTTGTTGTATATAGCTCGTTATGGTCTAGTGCCTCTGAAACGCAAGGTAGTACAATTAGTTGTGTGTTTTTTTTTCATTGCTACGACCTGTAGTGGTTGATGCATAGATTAAGGGGCAGTGCTAGGGTACTTTGATAGGGGGGCAAGATGACCCATAGGTGAGATTATTTACTTTGTAGATGAACAAATAGGAGTGCTTTATAGTTGCATGACCCAGCCCTCTCTTTACACTTTTTTTTTCTGCTTCCTCCTTTTTCTTCTTTTTCTCCCCTTTCTTTTCTTTTTTTTTTTTTAAATTTTGGATCAATTGAAAATTCATAGGGGCAGTTGCCCTCCTCCCCCCCCCCCCCCTTCCCCTGTAGCGCAGCAACTGTAGTTTCCCATGCTGGAGGTACGGGGAAGAAGCAAGCTTGTGTGAAAAATTTGACAAAGGGAAAATAAAAACTAAACAAAACAAATTAAAAGTAGAAGTTTAAGACAGGGGCAGCAATAAAAAATAATAATAATAAAATTTAAAAAAAAAAACGCTTGTCAATATACCAAGGGGTATAAGGAAGGCTTTGTTTTAAAATACTTGACAAGGAAAAAAAAAAAAAGACGGCAAAAAATCCGCTTGTCATAATCATAGCGATTATGTCTGACAGGGGAAAAAGAGTAAGACCAAAAGAAAAAAAAACAGAAGGAAGGAAACGGTACATTTACATGACGATTAGCTTGATAAATGTGATTTTAAAAAGGTTCTTCTGAAACTTATTGCCTTTAGACTTGTAATAAAGAGATAAAGTTTTACATTATTTCTTTTCAAGAGCCGTTGACTTAATGACTTTAGAAAGTTTGAATTATTTGTAAAAACACTGTATAAATTAAACTATAATGGATGCCCAAAAAGCCTCTGATTTGACTTTAGAGAAACACATCGAATATGCTCTGAATCTTTCTTTACTGAAATTGATTGAAATCTCTTAAAATATCACATGAAAAATCATCTCTACTTTTACAGTTAAACTCATGAATTACACTGAAATCACATCAAAATGTTTGCTTTCGAAATGAATCTTTTTTTTTCTTTGAATTAATAACACTGAATGTTAGGGCCTCTCTTTCTAGAAAGCATGAGTACGGAACGAATTTCGTTCTCATGCTTTCGAGAAAAAAGGGCTTAACAAAAATGTACATAATTTTTTTTTCCGTTTAAGAATAAGCCCAGAAAAAAGTGATAGACCCTCTCGTTAATATTGCTCTTTTCTCTCCCACCATGCTTATGCTTGTACTGTTTCTGCTAAAATAACTCAAAAGAAAAGTTGAAATCGTTCATGCTTTGAATAGAATATAAATTACCAGAAGAAGACAGCGTTTAGCGATGGTACCTTTCAATAAACGGGCAAAGGAAAGAAGCGAAACGAAAAAAAGTAGAGAAAGAAAAAGAAAATAAAGAATAGAAAAGAAAAGAAAAGAAGAGTTAAAAGAAACGAAGAAAAAAAAAAGAAAACAAATACACCAGGAAAAGAGATAATGATTGTCAATTTAGACAAGATGAATGAATTCAATTAGAGTAGGGATTCTATTAAACATATTAAAGATAAACCAACCTCCCTTATAGTAATAATGATAATGATAGTGGTTCTTGTATAGCGCCCATGCCTGTCAGAACTGACACTCTCGGCGCTCTACTGTTATTACCCCGGCTTTAGCATGGCGACCATCAAAGCGCTCTTGCATTTCAAGGAAATTCTTCTCACTGGGTACCCATTTACTATACCTTGGTCCTGGGTCGAGAGTGGCAATCGTAGAATGTCGTGCCAAAAGACACGGGTGCCAAGGCGGGACTCGAACCGTTTAACCTTATCTAAAGTCCGGCGACGTATAGACCATGACACCTCTACATTTATCAATAATCCCCATTTCCCCCTTTTTTCCCTTTGAATGGAGCAACTTGTATTTTCCCATCCTTTGCAATAAAATTATTACAGCAAAATAATTGAAAACGGAAAATTCTTATTGTACTTTAATCGTTTGCGAAATATCAAATAATTCCGAGTATGACTTTGGGTTGCTATTATTCACGATTAGGGAAAATTGAAAATTAGCTGTGTTCTTGACACACCCAAAAAAAATTGCCTCTTCCGTCCCACCCCCCCCCCCACACCAAATATTTCAGTTATGTCAATCCATTGGAGTCTTGGCTCGATATTGTCACCGACTTGTTCCTATTATGAACGCTAATAAAAGAATACGTATTTACGCAATTCAATGTCGAGTTTCCCTAGATAATACGTGTACCTCTATTGTGTTATATCATGTAAGCTAATTCCAGGCATATTTCCATTATGGAATAAAGTTTATTTTTATTATTAGAGCTATCAAAGGCCGTGATCTATACATTTAATGACATAGGCACATATTCTGAACTTCGGATTAACTTGGACGGGAGTTAAAGTTAAGCCAGTGTTTAACTAAACCTAACAGTAGGACTGCAAGTAATTTCTAAGTCAGGTTTAACTCCATTTTTGTGTTTCTGAAAGAACCAGAGTTAAACCATATGGCTTAGTTGGTATGGAGATGTAGTCTGCTGGTACTGCACGTGCTCAGTAGGCCGGGACTCACATTGTCTTCAAGAAAAATAGAATTTTCATGGTTTTCGTTTTCAAAATAATTATGGGATCCCGAAATTCCATAAACATCCCTGCACTATTTTATGCCTAAATAAGAAGCATACTAATCAAATATAGTTGCATGCTTGTAATCCTGCAAAGGTGCCCCAAAATGGCAAGTGTAGGAGTTATTGCAACATCTTGTCGGTTGAACCTGGTATAAAAATTATCACAAAAAGGGGCAATTCCAGTATTTTGGTCATAGACATTTTAAGACGAGAGAAGAGCATGAGCATATACAAAAAATGTCAGAGGAAAGACAGGAGAGAGACAGAGAAAGAGAGAAAGGAGGAGATGAGAGACAGCAAAATAAAAGAAAGAGGGATTAATAAACTCTATTTTCTCTCTCGTCTTTGTTCCTTTTTTTTTTTTTTTTTACATATCACAGTGTAGTTATTTCAAATTTGCTATACTTTCATCTTTATGCAAGACTTCATCTGCCTGTATTTCACAAGTGGTAAAAACTATGCATTATTAAGCGCTTTGCAATGTAATTTCCGCTTTCGCTGGTCCATTTTACTCCGACTCACCGGCTTAGCTTCTTCTCTTCTTACGTTCTCTCACCCTTTTTCTTCTCGCTCAAGCTTTTTTTTTTTTTTTCCTTCTTTTTTCTTGGTGGTTTTTTTTTTTTGTGGGGGCGACCGCCCTCTTCGCGTGCTCACTACGCCCCCCCCCCGCTCCTGTAAAATGAAATCCTCGCTATACGCCGGTGCGAGTCCGACTTGGACCATCCCACCATCCCCCATTCTTTCCCTCCCCCCCCCTCCCCTCGTCCTCCTCCTCCCCTCTTCTTCTTATCTTCTCTCTTCTCCCTGCATGACCATCTCTATAGTAGAAATTTCACTGTGATCTTGAAATTGGATTAGCTATTAATGTTCTCTATTCTGAATTTAAAAATTCTTGCAAAGCAAATACCATTTCATCAACAGTGGGGAAGGGGTGGGATTATGATACCGTCGTAATTCTGCTTAGCATTATTTTCTTGTACCTTCTAATATTGAATCTTGAAATGATTTTTACTATTTTTTTTTTTACTCAAATTCTCTTTTCTTTATCTCAAAGCCACGTTATTTTGCATTAATGAATAATGATGTAAAATAAAAAGAAAATTGATCCATGCAAGTTTATAAACTAACACGTCATTTCCTCATTCTCAGTTAAGGAAAGGAAAAACATGAAGAAAGAATGAATGAATGAAAAAACATGAAAGAGAGGAGGAGGAGATGAAAACGAAATGCGCATATTTGTATTTTCTCGAGATGCGGTTGACTTTCGTTAAGTATTGCCTGAAACACTGTGGAAGATTATGGTAACAAAGAGCCAATGTTCCATATCGGTTCCAAAAGTTCATACACACTTCTAAAAAATGAAAATGTGAATTCGTTCATCTTTTCCAGGCTCGTCTAAACGCGAATGGTGTAAAAAAAATATAGCCACAACGATCGCTTAGTTATCCCTTGACAGTAGGTGAGATGGAACAATAATTATTATCGTCACGTAGTATAACCTCCCGAATGACTTTACCTGAAGCGGAAAATTTCCACATTCAATTCGTCATAAATTATTCTAATATTTTTCAAATGAGGCAGGACATGTAGAAAAAATCCAATACCGATGAACTTGGTCGGTAAACATCCGTGAGATTAAAAAAAAAAAGAAAGCTGAGCATCAAAATTTCCCAGAGCAGAAGATATAATTTCATCAATAACCACATTTTTTTCTTTTTTTTTATGTAGGGAAGGTGGGCATGATAAATATTTCCACTTGTCATGCTAATGGGAAGCCTTGTGTTTAAAATGTAGACAGGGTGGCAAATGAAAAAAAAGCACCAACAATCAATTGCAACAGAATTATTCCTAAAGATATGATTATATAGTAAGTTATCTTATAGCTTAGTCATTATTTTGTGCATGTGATAATGCATCTATTCATGATTTGTGGAAAATAAGAATTTGGTTTAATTCGTCGATAAATTTTCGTCAGAAATTCAGGATTGATAATACGTGCACTACAAATTTCTAAGTCAAATTGCAAAATGATTGACCTCGATATTCATGAAATTACCTATGCCCATGTTAACAATATGAAATAGTACAATTAACTATCGAAGTTATTAACATTTTACACAACTCTTTCTGATCAAAAGGGCCTACAGTGGGTGAAATGAGACGGAACAAAAAACATTAATCACTTGCTAAAGGATTTTTTTATGTAGGTACAGCAACTGTGCCTGGAATTTGTCACGCCTTTTCTGAATTTAGAAATGTCTGATAGAAAGTATTAAATCTACAAACTTTTGTGCTATTCAAGTCCTCATGGGATCTTCGCATGTTTTATTTTTTATTGAGTCACCCTGTACCTCATCCATGATTGCGTTATGACCAAGGCCATTCTTTTACCGCTACTCCTTTGTTGAGCATGATCAATGAGGCGCCATGCTCCGAGCTGAACGAGACCCCCAGAAAATGGTATCGGGGATTTCCCCTGAATTGCTATCACGTGACCTCATAGCATTTTTCCATTCCAGCTCGACATGCATTCGCACCATCCGACGGAAGATGCTAAATTTGAACAAGTGATGCGGATTTCTTTTATCTGGTAGTGCGGGTGGTCGATAAAAAGGGATTTTACACGTATTAACACCTGTAATTTTATTTCATCTTTAGGTCTATAAATACGTGTGATAAACTGCATTACTTCACTAAGTTATCCAGCCGCTATCATCTCAATTTGAGAGTCTCCACAAAGGGCTAATCCACAGAGTTGTACGTCTGTCTGATCTGAAATCAGCATTTTGCAAAGAGTTGGGATATTTTCCGACATTCACTGGTGGCTGTTTGATACGCAAATCAGTTGATTTTCAACTACTTCGATTTCCAATCTGACCAATCACGAAAATGGCTGTGGTAAGTTGCCAAAATATAAGAACTTTAAGAAAAATGATTCTGTTTTCATCATAAAAACGCTATAATCAAATAGGAATTTGTGAACTATATTTTTCCATCCTCTCGCTGCTTCTCTTATTTCCATTTTTATCAGCTCTGATACTTCTGAATTGCACATAAGTACTTACTTTCATAGTCATGTAATCAACTGGTAGAGGGCGTACTGTTTTCTTTTTTCTTGATGGAAAGCCTTTTTCAGTCATTTTTTTTATTACTTACCCACGATATTCAGTCAAGCAGTTGGTGAAAATATCATGATTACAAGGTGGTATCAATGTCATTTTGTCATTCAAGCTTATTCATTAAATGAAATTATTATAATATTTATATCTCTTTTCAAAAATCTTTGCAACAAACAGCAATACGCACTTTTTTAAAAACATGTTTTGAGTAACAAATTACTAAAACTTTGAACATGCTGTACATTTTTTCATAAGTTTTCGATCTTCCTTTTCGATATTATCCTTTATCAGTTAAAGGCAACTAATCAGCCACTTATCTTATGCTCAACTTTGGTATTCCTTCATTAAAATACCAATATGTATTATCTCGTGCAAACAACCTCTGTTTTCCTTTCTTCTTTATAAAGTAATAACATTTTCTGTAATTTCTTTAAGCCCTAAGGGTTTTTTTTTTTTCACTTCTGATCTAGGCATGCTTTTATTAACATCATTTTCTCCACGACCTATACGTTTACTAACCCACTCAAATTATTCAATATCTTCTCTCTTCCTGACCATGCATATTTTTCTATCCCCTCCGCCTTTCCCCCTCTGTCTGACTGTATCTGTCTCTCTATTTCTTTCTCTCTCTCTCTCTCTCTCTGCCCCCCCCCCCCCCCCCCCCCCCCTCTCTCTCTTTCTCTCTCTCTGCGAGAAATTTGGAATCTTTGCGGTGATTGGTCGTGCGCGTATCATCTCCCTTTCTACAAATCAGTCCCTGCGGCATCTTTCAAGCACTGAAGAAATCGCATAACGGTTAAGTATCTATACTCTTGACAGTCTTAATTACCTGTTAAGGACACCACTTAAGCTAAGAAGTAGCAGCCCTTCAAAGAGGAATATAGATATATATATTTTTGTTCCACTTATCTCCATAGTTTATCCTAAGGCTGAATTTTCATTGCCAGATGATTTGAAGTATAATGATCATTATCTTTATTTCCTTTCATATACTTAAATAAATAAATATATATATATATCAGTTATTCCTTCATTTTTTTTCTATTCATTCACTGACTTATTTATCTATTCATCTATTTTTGTCTATTTTTTTTAACATATTCGCTTTTATTTATATTTCAATATTTGGCTTGTAAATTATTTCGTCTTGTTTGTTTGTTAGTAAGTAAGTTAGTTAGTGAGTAAGTTGTTTATTTGTTGAATTATTTATCTTTTTATTCAATTTGGAGTGGCTTCTCCTCCATGCCTTATCAAAATGTGGGAGTATAAATTTGTATTCCTGATGATTTTTCTTATTACCTTACATCATCTAACATGGATTTTAGATCAGTGGATTCAAAGTGATTTTGGTGAATTCAAAACGATATCATTGTACTGATTGTGAATGTCTGGACTATTTTGCACCGCTGTTATTTTTTTCGAAGAAGGAAAGACTATACATTCAAACTTGTCAAAACCCAATGATCAAAATGCAGCCTTCAAATTTAGAAGAAAAGGAATACACTGAACAAAACTCTGAAATTTCGTTCCCCTTACAGAGACACCTTTGCCTGATCTTCGTTGCTGCTATATGCATTCAAACGGGCATATCAAACCCCCTACAATTCCCATCGTCTGGTTCCGGCGGACTCCCTGGCCTCCCCATCAGCTCGCAGCAGCCTTGCCTAGCCGATGATCTGACGGAGAGGGTTCGAAGACAGCAGATTACACAATCCCTGTACCCATTCCGAAACGTTTATGCCTTGCAGAGTTTCAATTATTCAAGTCCTGATGCTTACGCCGACGCTCTGCCCGATGCTAATTGCCCCATGGACGGCCGAGGTAGCTCGAAGAACTGCGCGAAAGGTACGGAGCAGTGATGCTCATGAAACTTATACTTTCTGACCCCCCCCCCCCCCCAATTTCATTTAAGAGTTGTCGTCTTTATTCACTCTTTAACAAGTTGATTTAGTTCTACTCAATTTGCACTGAGCCATTACTGAGGATGTTTGGGGGTTTTTAAGCGAAATGCTTGCAAAAAAAAAAAAAGAAAAAAACGATTTTGGAAAAAAGAAAATAGATTATTAATATTAAGGGGGTTAATTTCGAATTTGAAATAAAGGACACGTTAGAATCATTCCAAGATCACAAGGCGATATAGAGGTTAAAATCTCAAAATTATAGGCAAATCTCTTTTAACGCCCTTGAACATGTTGAAGTATTTTTGCTTCTCCATCATCATGTGTGTGAGGGTGTGTGTGTGTGTATATATATATATATATATATATATATATATATAAAATAATCAGAGTTGGTAGTAGAATGCCATAAAAAATAAAATCATAGATTTCAAAAGAAAACGGAGCATAGCTCTCAAAAATGAAAGGCGAAGTCACACTCTTCGTCAGTGCCCACGGTGTGACAAAAAGATGTAAATCAAAATCCGTTTCTGTTTCAGAAACGGATTTTGATTTACATCTTTTTGTCACACCGTTTCTGTTTTAGAAACGGATTTTGATTTACATCTTTTTGTCACACCGTGGGCACTGACAAAAATGAAAGGCGAAGTCACACTCTTCGTCAGTGCCCACGGTGTGACAAAAAGATGTAAATCAAAATCCGTTTCTGTTTCAGAAACGGATTTTGATTTACATCTTTTTGTCACACCGTTTCTGTTTTAGAAACGGATTTTGATTTACATCTTTTTGTCACACCGTGGGCACTGACGAAGAGTGTGACTTCGCCTTTCATTTTTGAGAGCTATGCTCCGTTTTCTTTTGAAATCTATGATTTTATTTTTTATGGCATTCTACTACCAACTCTGATTCTTGTATTATCTAGATGCCAAGCAGACTCATTTTCATATATATATATATATATATATATATATATATATATACACACACACACACACACACCCTCACACACATACACACGCACACCTACACACACACACACACATTATGTAATCTTCGTGAGTTTTATTCCTGTGCTTCCAGTATCTCTTTTACGTCGGAAATGGGAATATATAATGCAAATTATCTTAAATAAACGGGGTTTGGGCAGACAAATTTACTTGTCTCCGAAAGAACACTCTCATTCAGCAATGACTGACGTCATAAATTCACCCACGTCAGTATTTCTGATGCTCATTGCAATCATCGTTAAACATGTTAAAAACAAGCCACAAGACCTCTTTAATACATCCCTTTTCTTAATTACTTTAAAAACCGGCTTTATCAATCGGCTTGCAAGTCACTCACCTTAAAATGTAGCCGCTCACTTTAAGAGGAAAGGAAAAGGTTTTCACTTGTATAACTAATTGCAGCCCTAATAGATGCATCCATCATAGTTTGCCCTTTTCAAAGTGTTCTTTAGGTTCAAAGTAATCGTTATTGCCGTTTTATGTCACAGTCTATTTACCAATAAATGTTTTATTATTTGACCACGCTAGATATCACATTTCTCACGAGTATAGTTATAATGCAATATACCCTTTCTCACTCTTGAAATAAAAACAAAGTATTATGGCAACCTTTAAGAAAGTAAGACAGGTCATTTTTCAGGTGACTTCATCCCCTGTTTTTATTGGTTGGTTGTTTTTTTAGTTTAGAGGCGCTTATCACTTCTAAATTAGAATATTTGCGCCTAATTTGTCTGTGTCTATTTATACCTTTACGGACCAACGAAAATAATCCTCAGGGGCGGTGCTACAGAGGGGCAGGGGCGACCGCCCCTATGATTTTTGCAAGTGACGAAAAAGAAAGAGGAGAAAAAGAAGGAAAAGGATGAGAAAGAAGAAAGGGCAGTATGGGAAAAGAGAGGGTTGGGTTATGAAACTATTATAATACCTCTATTTTTCATTAAGTAAACTCACCTATGGGTCATCTTGCCCCCCCCCCGTCAAAAACAAAACAAAACCAAGCGATATCAATAACAAATTAGTCTTGGCCATATGGAGTATTAATTTCTTGTTTCGTCTTTTGTCGGTTGGTGGCGATATGTCCGTGTGGATGGGGTTCAATGAACAAATGATTTGTGTTGACACTTGGCAAATTCTTTGTTTTTCCAGAAATTGAATGTTGATTCAGATTCTTGGCGAATGTTAGGTCTGAGTAATGATAAAATAATGATGGGGGGGGGGGGGGGGAAACACCCCAACACATTACACATTGGTATCAAAATGCATATATCACATCGCTTTATTTGATAGACGATAAAACAGCAAAGTAGATAAAATGCCTTGCTCAAGGGCATAAGTGCCGTACCAGGGATCGGACCCCGGACCTTCGCGTATCCAGTCAAGCGCCTTAAACCACTCGACTACGGCACCAATATGATGGTCGTATGTTTGGGTATCGATCGAGAAAATGAATTTGAATTTGAATTTGAAATTACGATTTGAATTCTTTTTTTATTCGTCTTTCATCCACGGCATGTAGGAACTCCACCAGGCCATAAAGGGGACGTGAGCCAAGATTCCACGTGTCCGTTTACATACGTCACTTGTTACGACCCCGACCGTATCCCAGCCCGTATCACCGTGGCGCAGTGCGAGTGCGCCGCCTGCCTAGACCCATACACCAACGAAGACGACGCCGACCTGCTATGCCAGCCCGTCGAGTACAACATCAAGGTTCTTAAGAGGAAAAGCTGCAAGAATGGCATGTATCTATACGAGGTGAGTTATCTTCCCATCCCTTCCGCCACCCCCCCCCCCCCCAACTGTAAAATGTGACAAGTTTGTAAGGTTTATTTAATTAAACCGCTTAAGATGACTCCTCTACCACTAAAAATTAATAATGATTATTAAAGATACACTGAATAGAGGCAATCATTATGGGTAGATTACCTCCCACCCCCCCCCCCCCAATAGTGAAATATCAACATATCCTTGTATTCGATTGATTATCATTCCAAAACGGTGGGGGGGGGGGGGCTGCAAGAAAAAGAGAGCGAGAGGAAAAAAAGGAAGTAGGGTGATGGATAAGTAGAAAAAAATGTCTTTAATAAATACTTGGTCACTCACATGCGCTTAAAAAGATGTGTTGATATAAAATGAACTGGAATAAATGTTTCTTTATTTCCTTATTGTGCATCTGTAATTTGCTTGTAAGCAATTTGATCTTTTCTCCTCGCCTGTGGATTGTTATCATGAAAACAGTGAACTGTGGTTAATTTTTTTTTCTTTCACTGTTCCTTTTTGTGTTTGTCATCTTTAGGAACAAGATCTGCGTGTTCCAGTCGCTTGTGCCTGTATGCGTCGAGCTGTGAATAATATCTAAATAATTTCAAAATTTTCTAGGAACGACGCTAGACTCATCCCAAGACCCTACCTTGGTGAGGATTAATTTATAATGTATAGTATCAATGGCTCGCACAAAATTATTCTACGGAAAACTGCACGAACGATAGTCTATAACTCTTCGGATATCGACATAAATGCAAAACGGTAAAGGAATTACCGAACTTTTTTTGTTCTGTGTTTGAATAGTACTTATCAGCATTATGTATGTATTCTTGGTGATTATTGTATTTTCAGATGATACACTTGTTAAGGAATGAAAAAAAAAAAGAAAATAAAAAGTCCAATTAAAACAGTAATATTTGGAAGGTAAGTATCGACATGATCGACATGTCGATACTTACAGGAGTATGAAATATTTCTATGCATTCACCTAGTAGAGAAATTTTTAAAGTTAATTTTGCAGTTTTGTTTATAGACTTTCTTAAAATTGCCTGTACATGTCCTACAGTGCTTGCGATGCTTTAATTTTGACCCAGACAAAAAGAAATGGAAATTTAGTCAAAGAATGATATAATTCTTTTCAACCCTGTTCAACGTTACCAAAGAGAACGAACTCGCCAAAAATATTCACAAAGTTCCATTAAGATGAAAACAGAAGAGGTTATTGTTTTGTTTTGTTTTTGTTTTGTTTTGGGTTTTTTTTTTTCGTTTCGTCACACGTTTGCAATTGACTGCATAATCATGATACAACCCTGATCAAATGTTTATTGCGTAATATCTCGGTATGAACGCGAGTCAATTACCTTAGAAGCAGATTGAAGCACAAAAGTTGTGTATATTGTTTTTTGTCTCTGGCGTCACATAGATTTTGGGTATGCCAATTTCTTTCCTTCTTTTTACTGTCTTCTGATTCTATTTTCTTCTCTTTTTTTTTCCTTTCTTCCCTCTTTCTCTCAAACTCGCTGGCTCATAAACTCTTTACACTGACCGGTATAATAATTGTGACCGGCCCAAAGCTCATAGTTTCATGATTGTCATCTCTATTTCTTTTCCGCTCTCGCCCTCTTCTCTCTCTTTTTCTTTCTCTCTCTCTTTCTTTCTGTCATTTTACTGGCATTACCGAGGTAAAAAAAAAATAGCGATTAAGACTGTTAAACAAAGCTTCTTTGGTATGACAGGCATCTGTGCAGTAAGCAAAGGTGAAGGCCCCGGTCATATTTTACCGATAACGATACCGATGACGAGGGTTTTTTTTTTCTAGTTAAAGGTACACGCCACTGTAATATGCGTACTGTGTACGCGAGAGTTTATGCTAGTATATTAACCATAGGCCAGCTCTAGGGTGAAACTTTATTATGTCTTTTAACACACACGCACACGTTGGAATTAATATGCCCATGACACGATGACTTTTCTAAAGTACGATGTAAGAGCAATGTAGATAAAATTCCTTGCTCAAGAGCAAAAAAAAAATGCTATGCCGGGGATTATTGAACCCACGATCTTTGCTTTACCTGTCAAGAGCTTTAAGCCACTCAACTACTACACCTCTATACCTTACTGAAAAAATATATCATTATCGCTATCGTAATTGCTATCGTTAAGGAGGTGTCGTAGTCTAGTGGTTTAAGGCACTTGACCGGAGACGCGAGGATCGGGGGTTTGATCCCCCGGCAGTGCATTTATGCCCTCGAGGAAGGCATTTTTTTCCACATTGCTCTTTTATCGTAAATTGAATAAATTGTTGTGCTATAGGCATAT
The DNA here is from genome assembly GCA_029962745.1 of Echinometra lucunter. Lineage (NCBI taxonomy): Eukaryota > Metazoa > Echinodermata > Echinoidea > Camarodonta > Echinometridae > Echinometra > Echinometra lucunter. Next base: position 4,038,334 of record CM057164.1, on the reverse strand, counting down.
TGATACCAACGGGTGAATGCGTGTTTCTCCAAAAAAAAAAAAAAGGAACAAAAAAGTATACTGTATACAAAATGTATACTGAGGCCTGATGGTGATATCAAATATTCCCCACATCTCTGTTGAATATTGTTAGAGTTGTATTCTGACTTTTCACTCTTCATCTACAGTATCTTCAATAAGTAATTGAAAATAGCTGTAGCTATTATTGGATATAATCCTTCAAGAATTATATGTTAGAAAAATAATATCATTTACCTTTGCAATTAACATGTGAATGAGTCTATTTTTGAAACAGCCTGGGTGTATTTTCTGGAGTGGATTAAAAAAGCTATTTCACTTTTGAATGAATTGAACTAAAAAAGAACGAACTATGAAAATGATTGTGATAATCATTGAGAAAGGTATTTTTTTTCAAGTTTCATAATTTCAAGAACCTGCTCTCGACACTTCAATTGTTCTGAATTGATACTACTAGATCCAGATGAAGTGCATGTGTCATATAATTGTGTATGTATATTACATATATATTTTTACATCACATGGCAGTGGCGACGGCCTTTAATTAAAAAAATACCAAAGATTTTTCTCAGTTGTGTGACGCATTTGGTATCGAGATAAATCTTGAAAGTGGTTTCTTTTCTCGGGGTATCAACTGAAATGAAAATGAACATGTTTATTAGCATTGGTCAGGCTTGATTCCCCCTTTTTCTCTCAAAGCGCAACGGTTTTGTCTGAAACCATAGCTTTGAATGGACCCTTGTTTTGGAATATCATTCAAGTTTATTTCAAATCAATATATATATGTACTTTTCCTTTGATATGTTTAATGAAGTTTTTATCAACACATGGTTTTAAAATATATGTAAAGTGATATTTTGTTATTACATTCACATTATTGTCAATCCTGAATCTTTCACGTGGCTTGTAGATGTGAACTTTGAATTTGTTTCCACAATCACATGCAATAACAGCAAAAGATGAAGAATTGTTTTGTTATTTGACAGGGAATATTTCTCTCTCGTTCACGTTTTATGCACAACAAAGTATACTAGCCGGAGTACAGCGGAATAGCAGTAGTATCCACTATGTGGATTAATATCATATATTCTATATTAGAGAGTATGAAGGTTTTTTTTTCTTTTCTTACATGCATAATTATATATTGTTCACCATATTATTTGCGAGGTTTGTCTCTTTTTGATGTCGTATTTTATTCATGTATGTACGTATGGTCTTTAATTCATCACGTAGCGTAGTAATTAGATTACGATAATCTGCTTGAATATTGAATGGTATATTATTTGTATCGAACAAATTGGTATAGTGGATTTCTGCTCGCTAAATTTTGTATGATCTAACTGTAATGTAAAATGATATGTTTCAGATAATATTTCATGTAAATTTTTATCAACAGTTCATAGAAATGTATATGCAGAATTAAGGTGGGAAAGGATATGTGTTAGATATTTTACAGTTTTAAACTAGGTGTATCATACGATTTCTCTACAGTTCAATAATTTCCAATATACTATTCATCTACAATATGCTTTAATTTTGTCAAAAGTATATTTAGATTAACATTCATGACAACGAAGGGTCGAATACGCTAAGTACACAGGCATATTTTTGTGATACGTTGTACCAATCTAATCTATCTTTATGTCATAATTATCATTTATTGTATAATAGGTAAAAGGCAGAAGATATTCAAACTTGAGCTCGATTCTGATTTCGATTAATATGCAGCTTTCTTTAAAGATCATGAAAAGATTTGTTGTCTGTGATGAATAAATTCAAACAACTTGAAGAAAACAGTACTTTTTCGTCTAATCTTGTTATTTTTTGATGTATTCTGTAAGTGTACCAGTCACATGCGAAAACACTTTGTGTTCAGCTTGAAAGAAATATCCCCTTAAAAACCAATAACAAAAAACAAAAACAAAAATAAAACAAAACAAAACCTTTTCCCTACAACCTAGGGGCAAACGGTTAAGGAAGTTGAAGGACATAAAGGATGACAGACCACCGTCAACGCATGGAACTGAACTGGCATTTCGATTCTGTACATGTTCTAATGACTAAATACGCCGCGTTGAGTAGTCTACTTACTAGTTGCTTTTTTTTTTTTAATTAACTGATAGTATATTTTCAATCACAATATATTTTTTTTATAGAAGTAACATTCGAAGCTCACATTTCAATATACACACTAATTGAATTGAATTGAATTGAAAAGGTCTTTATTGATCTGACTTGCGACCAACGGTCGAATTGCACAGATTTACATTGAAATTCAAATTCAAATACATATACAGAAGTTGTCAAAATATACATGTAAATGTACAAAGGAAAATGACACAAATTCAGTGACAAGATATGAAAGTACAACTTGAAAATATCATCCCACGACCCAACAAAACAGTGATCCATAAAAGAACAGAAAGGTTCAATTTTGCACCCTTAAATGCAACACTGGCAAAACCTTTTGGGGTGCAATCTTGCACCCTACATGAAAAAGGTGCAAAGATGCACCCTTTTTTACCTGCTTGCACCCGAAAATGCCACTCTGCACCCTTAGAGGTGCAATTTTGCATCTTTACGGGTGCAGAAATTTTTGGCATTCAAAGGGTGCACATTTGCACCTTCCCTATAGGGTACACTCTGCACCCTTAAGGGTGCAAAATGCCTCTTGGGTACAAAGTTGTGCCTATCAAGAAGCCCCCAGTGTTGCATTTGAAGGGTGCAAAATTGAACCTTGTTTTCTTAGCGTGTATACATGGTATAGTAACATGGAATAGTAACATGGAACCCGGATATAAACAGATCAGATTGTCTTTTGGTAATCGGTACACTAAATATGATTTTTCTTCTTTCTAAGAAAGCTCTGTCCAAAGAGAGGCGGAACATATTTGCAAAAGGGGTTTTAAAATCTTTTCTTTTTTCAGTCGTATTTCCAAATAGTCCATGCAGTGGACTGCATTACACACTTTATCTTATCGATTATATTTCATCGCCAAAATGTATTGCTTGATAGATTTTTTAAAATAAATAGATAAAAGCTCATGAGTCACCATTTAGTATTCAGCACATTTGTCTGTTTTGATGTGCTGAATTTTTAGAGTCTTTATCAAAATATGAAGAAATAGAAAAGATGGAAAAGTAGTTTTGAAAAAATCACATTGTTTTGCACATGAAATCAATTCTCAGTGAAATTCTATTCTTTTGTCAAAATCTGTATGTATGATTATTTTGAAGGAAATCGTCTTTCCGAAAATTCGTATTTCCAAAGGAAGATAGCTCCAAAGGTCCATAAAATCCGAAAAACATTTTTTAAAAAAGGGGGGCGGTCATAATTCCAAAACATAGAATAGTACATAACTCCGAACATATTTGCATCATTGCGAAAATTATCAGAGCGTTCAAAATTCCGAAGGCTGAATGGAGCTCATTGTCAACGAACAGGGTTTAAAATCATTTTCGGAATTATGGGTTATCGGAATTAATGGTGAATCCCATTTCATGGCCTAAAGTAGTTTTGAAATATTTATGATTTAAACCTTTACAACATTGCTGTTTTTATGTTTCTTTGTTTCAAAAATAAAATCTCTATTCAAATTTCCAAATATTTTCAATTTAACTCTGATTTTCACAGCTATAATACAAGATCATGTAAGAAATATCATTTTCCTCAAACAAGAACGAACAGCTCAAAATTTTCTATTTTCTTTAAGGGCCCAGAAGTGTGGAACAATATAGAAGAAATTATAAGAGAAAGCCCAACTCTGAATTCATTCAAAAGGAGATACAAATCTTTTTTATTGACATGTACCAAAAAATAGGCTTTCTTGCATGTGTGTAGGGTGTGTGTATGTGTGTGTGTGTGTGTGATTGTGTGTAATTGTCAATTATGTATTAGTGAAAATTTGTTGTCTTATGTATATGTGTACTTTTATGAACTCATTTGTAAGGGGGTAACCTCGATAAGTAATTGTAATTTTGTTATCCCCCCCCCTCCACTTTACGATGTATATATATATATATATATATATATGTTAATTTTGTACACTTTTACTTTTTGTGGAAATTCAATAAATTCAATTCAATTCAATTCAAACCTTTGGAATAACGAACTTTTGACATTACGAACCTCAAGTTTCGGGGCGCATCCATGACTGTTAGAAAGGGAGCGTGCATGGGAGGGCAAAATATTTGTAATCTCTTTTTATGAAAATTAAAAAAAGATTAACATGAGTAACACAAGTGAAAATGTCAGTGTTATTTCACTGCACGCTGTTATAAATGCATTCAAATTTCTGTCCGGCTATATAATTCCTTGTACAAAAAGAATGACATTTTTACGAAAGAAAATAAATGAGAAAAGTCGTTAAATGTGTCTGTACTGAATTCTTTTATATCTTATAAAACATAGAGCAAAATGGAGTGTCAAAAGTATTTTTATCTACGTAATGTTGCTCATAATGACACAGAAATTACGTGTATTCCAGTTGATATCTATTTTTCGAATGAAAGTTAACATTTTATTTGTAATATGTGGCTTCATCTGATTCTGTTTTTTCCATTAATTCACCTCAGGGCGATCATAAGCATTATAAACATGATTAATGGGGCTCTTTCGATCAGATATATGCATGTGAATGTAATTAGTCCGAAAAAAAAACTGTCTTCATTTTTCTCAAAGAGCGTGCTGACATATCAAAAAAGTTCATCGTCCCATGTAAAGCACGTCTGTGCCTGTCTTGATATCTCCAAAGTGTCATTATGAATCCCACCCAAGCAGTGGAAAATTTAGACAGTAATTAATATACCAAAAAGCGATCGGACCTACGCAATTGCCCTATTTTCTCCTGATCACTGATGATGACACGCTTCAGAGCCACAACGATTATTGCGCCGTAATGCAGTTTACCTGGTGGTTTAAATCGTTTTCTTACGAGTCACAAGAACAATTTCACAAATTTAAAGCTTTTGATACTCCCTCCTTCGCACGTAGTAGATATTTAATGAATCCTCGTCGCGGTTTTTCCACCTCCCATGGCAAAGTACTCCGTTCAGGGAAAGATCCAACGTAGGCGGGCAGATACTTCTGAACAAAGCCCGAAGATTTAAATAGAAATTAAGAAGCTGTTTGTTGCTTCAAATCTTTATTTCACGCTTTACCTCTCTCTCCGTCACTAGGCATGGTAATGCGTATATCGTTAAACTTTCACTTCGCATCATATTTTCTTTTTAAATAGCACCACCTCCTCTGTTTTACCGCAAAAGACCTGGGTGCCGTTGCATAAAACTTGCCATTATAAACACAAAAAAAAAAAAAGTAATTCCCCCTAATTCAAAACAGCATAACTTTTTAACGAAAAAGTTTTGAGCAAAATAATTTGACAGGAGTGTTCCTACACTTACTGACTAATTTCTGTGTGAAAATGAGATTGATCCGTCAAGTCATGCATGAGTGAGTAGAAATTAAAGGCAAATAATGTCACTTTTCAAAAGTGTTTGACCCAGTGATGCCTATGTCTGACACTTTTCATGTTTATGACAGTTGGGTGAACACAAGTTTTTGAGGAAAATGATTTTCAGCCCTCCTAAATTTACAAAATCCATTCAATTTATGGAAAGAACTGGCATCAACCAACACGAGTCAGCACATTATGTGAAAATACCGGGTAGTCATTTTTCCGGCATTAAACAGTAAATTTTTTGGATTTATTGCTTCATCGTTAAAAATTTTCTCACTCAACCATGGCGCAACCCTGAAAAACATCAACAGCAGTTAAACAAACACCAGAAAAATATCGTTTCACAAACCCCCCAAGATGACTCTTGTGACTTTTGAAAAGTGACATTTTTGCCTTTAATGTCTGCTCACTCATGCATGACTTGACAGATCAATCTCATTTTCAATCAGAAGTTAGTCAATAAGTGTAGGAACACTCCTGCCAAATTATTTTCCTTAAACAGTTAAAGCGTCTTCGTTAAAAAGTTATGCTATTTTGAATTAGGGGGGAGTTACTTTTTTTGTTGTGTTTAGTAACTTTGCCATTAGTGGTAACTTTCATGGAATACTGGATTTTGATTGGCTGTTGAGCAACGTTACCATGGTAATTACCATTGATGATAAAGTTACTATCATAGCAAGTTTTTATGCAACGACACCCAGTTAAAATCAATAACTATAAGATGGCCGTAGACGGTATTGATTAGGATTAATATTTCTAATGAATGACGTTCTAAGTGTCGCTGGATATTTTATGAAATATTCAAACGACACCTTTTGTGAGCATTTGCATAATTTCCATATATCTTCCTTTTCATCTTCTCGCAGTTAGATAAATAATTGTTAACCATGGTAACACAATAATAGAATCATCCATGATAAGCAAAGTATAATACATTCAACAATAGTTTTTGGCCTTGGAAAGAAATTGTCTTATAAAGAAAAATAAATGAGAAAAATAACTGAGAAAAATTAATCAAAATGTGATGAATATTGAAATGAAAATATAAACCTTTGAAGTTATTTAACTTTCTAAATCTGAGTCATCTTTAAAATGTCTTCAAACAAAGCATGTGCCCGAAAATTATTATTATAATGTCTATGAGTATGCCCATCCACACGTGAAGTGGCATTCACGCACGCTTTCGTGGATTTTAATCTTCTCTCAAAAAAGGCTTTCGATTCAGTTGACAGGTCATTGCTCTGGTATAAAATGATTAGAAATGGAATTAATGTGCAATTATTCAGAGTTATACAAAATATGTATAATGACGCGAAGTCTTGTGTAATGGCTGAAGGTGAGAAATCTGATTTTTTTCGGTTGCAACATAGGGGTCCGACAGGGAGAAAATCTCTCACCTTTTCTGTTTGCTCTCTAGTTAAACGATTTTGAACTTTTTGTGTGTGATAGATATGAAGAGATCGATTTGGTACCCAGTGTTTTGAAATCATCTTTGAATTGTTTGGGAGTTGACGTGTATCTCAAGTTGTTTTCATTGTTATATGCAGATGATACAATAATTCTGGCAGACTCTGAAAAGAGCTTGCAAATTTATTGCAATATTATATTTGCCTCTCCCTCCCCTTTATTTGTCTTTTACTTTCTTTTGCTTTGTCTGGGGTTTTCAGGTTAAGTATCTATTTTTTCTTATGTAATTTATGTATTCCATTTTTTTTTTCTTTCATTGGGGATTGACCTTGATAGATCAATATGGCCTTTGTCAATTCCCTCCACATTTTGATTTTCTATGTTCCTTTTATGTATATATTGTTACTATTTATACCTGTATTTGTTATTATCTATGTATATACTCGATTGTAATGTTTATTACATGTTTTTTACTCAATATGTGGAAATAAATTGAATTGAAATTGATCTAAATGCAATATATGATTATTGCGATCTTTGGTCTCTGAAAGGTAATGTATACAAAACAAAAATAGTAATTTTTCGAGAGGCAAAGTAAGGGAACATGCTACTTTTAAATTTGGGGATAGTGAAGTCCAAGTTGTTGATAATTAGGTACAACCTTTAATTACAGAAATGATTTGAAGAAAGCTCAAAATAAACAAATAAATCAAGCGAGAAGAGCTATGTACTCGTCCATTGTCAAAGTTAGAAGATTAAAGCTTCCTGCTGATCTAGAATGAGACTTATTTGATCGGCTTGTTGTTCCTATTCTTTTATATGGTTGTGAGATTTGGGGATATGAAGACCTTCACCAAATAGAGAAATTGCATACCCAGTTTTGTAAACACTTGTTACGACTGAACAAAACTACTGCACACTGTATGGTGTTGGGTGAGCTGGGGAGATTTGATCTATGTAAAATAGTAAAAGAAAGGATGCTGGGCTTCTGGCTAAGAACCATATCAGGAAAGGAATTTAAGCTTTCGATAATTGCTTGTAACATCCTAAAAATACTAAGTGATTCAGACATATATTCTTCACCGTGGATTCTCAAAATTAAACAAATTCTTAATTCTCTGGGGATGTCAAACTTGTGGTATGAATATGGGAAATTGAATAAGAATCGGTTTAAAATAAATATCAAGTTGAAACTTAGCGACATACTTCTACAAAAATGGCGGGAAACGATACAAGAGAGACAAATTTGTATCAATTATCGTATCTTTAAAACTGACCTGAAGCTAGAATCATATATCTTAAAGATACCAGACCCTTATAGAACTACCTTAACAAAGTTTAGGTGTGGAAATCACCGACTTCCCGTTGTAACTGGAAGATTTAACAGAATAAATAGATCAGACCGTTATTGTACAACTTGTAATTCTGCCACTCCGTTGATATCGCATATTACCAGAAACGTTTTATAATTCATCAAAACCGTTAAAGCGCATCACAAATTAATAATTTAATTAGACTATTCGAGGAAAGATTAATGGCAAATCGTTTGCATTGAGGTTTTCTTTGTTTTTACTTTATATAAACTTAAATATTATGTTCAAATAAAAAAACATATATATTTTTATGTATATGTATAAATATAAACTTGCCTGAAGCAGAATTAAAGGACCTTTTTTCTTGGAATAATGGTGGAGTAGAAATTGCGTCGGCAGATAATTGTTCGTCTGTGGTCAATACTTAACACCGAATTGTCTAACACATTAATCATAAAAATTTCTTTGGTATTTAATAGAAGCATTTCAGCCAGTTACTGTCTCTGAACGCCTGACTTTAAAGAGAGAGCCACTTTTTGAGAGGTGACCATTTTGTTACTCTTGACGAGTAGGGGCAGACCCCGTACTGGGGGAAGGATTTAGGAACAACATAAGCAGCAGCCCTATTCGCTGACAGATAGAGAAGAGCAGTAAAAGGGGACACGTGACTCACGTTTCAGCACAAAAATGATAGCCGATATATGTTTTTCTACAGCATTTGTAAGTATTCATATTTTGCAAGATAATAGTTATTAAGTTCTTCGAATGATTCCTATTCTATGCAGGCTATTATCGGAACCTTTCGAAATAAAATTCGATTTCAAATAGTATTTTACAAGATTTTTTTTTCTTTGCTGCTTGAGTGTACTATTCTTTCATTTTATGTTATAGTCTTAGCACGCTTAGTATTTACCAATGTTCATGATGATTTCATTCAATTCTTATATACGTTTTTGTAATTTTCTGTGTTATACTTGACTTTTCTGTTTGTCTGTATTTAGCTTATATTTCATTTTTCTTTCTTATCATTTTCTTCTATTTTCTAGCACTTCGAAAAATTTGTATTAAGTGCATTATAAATACAATATATTATTATTATTATTATTATTATTATTATTATTATTGTTATCATTATTATTATTATTATTATTATTATTATTATTATCATTATTATTATTGTTATTATTATTATTATTACTAGTATTATTATTATTATTATTATTATTATTATTATTATATTTTGCGCTAAAGATACAAACCAAACTTAGACCTACATCGGCTTGTAACTAAATTTAGGCGGGATTTAAATGAATGAGAAAGTTTGAAGTATTTCAAATGTTTCAGACACATTTAAAATGAACAATTTAAAAGTGAATTAAAGCATGAAAAAAAATAATGTATGCGAAATATGAACATTACAAACATTGCATAATTGTACATACTTCAGCTTTCATTTTGGAAACGACACTTTTCCTTCAGATAAGACAAATTTTTTTAATATGGCTATTGTCTCTATTTGATAGACTTCTTGATCGTAGGCCTATATTCTTTTGCATTGCCTCGAATTGAAATTAAAACTGCATTTCTGTTTCAACATGATCACTATTATGTACATGTAGATGAACAAGGGCTTGTGTACTCTCAAAGGCATATGCAATTTGTGCTTTACCGTAAGATTCTAAAACACCTGTGGATCTCAGAAGACAAGTGATGTAACGTTTATATTAGCAAATATAATGCATATTCCAAATGTTTTCTAGAATTCCCAAAATATTTTTTATTTCATTTGGTTATTTTTTTCTCTCTCTTTCTCATTTTTTAAAAATATCATCGTTTTTACTAGACCAAAAACCTGTCAATATACTTATACTGATATTGGGCATGTTGGGGTTAATTCAAAATAAAAAAAAAAGAAAGGATAGGTGATATTCATACTTCTTTTTTTCATGAAAGAGTTATGATTAAGTGACATGATAATTCACGTCGTTCGTTTGTCTTTTGGTCGTTGTTAGTTTTGTTTGTGTTTTTCAAGTCTTGTAGTTTTACTAAAACACTAAAGTCCAGTATACTAAGAATGAAGGCCTACTCGAAATAATTATTGAGCAATAAGAAATCAAAGTGATTTAATACATGTAATATCTTACATCTTGGATCCAGCACTTTTTTCGAAATGAAATCTTATTTTTCATTTTTCATTAGCAGTAGCAGCCTCTCTTCAGCTATCAATGGACAAGCATCATGAAAACTTTTGCTCCCCCTTTTAGTTAGGCATAGAATATAATGATTTTTGTCGAAAATGAGGCAAAGTCAGTCCACAATCTCTCATTAATGAAACATAAATATTACACATGATGAAAATTAGATTTTAGGAACACTTGATCTAAGCCTGGATGTAAAACGACTTTTAAAAATAGAAACAACCTTTCGAAAAGTCATTAACACTTAACGTTACTTTTAAAATGTTCGAAAAAATGATAAAATATAGTGCTTGAAGTAGTTTGGGTTTTCTTGCGTAAATGCGCATTACGTAACGTCTGCCGAAAGGTCGAGTCCCCTCAGAAAATCGAGCTAACCAACGGAAAGGATTAAAATCACCATGAGAGATTTATGATCTATCACTCGACTTCCGAAAATTGACAGAATAAGGAGGGTTGATTCGAAGATGTCTGCTCCTTATAAGATCGTTGTTAAACCTTTCAGATCTGTAAGCAATTCAATGTCACCGAGAGACAATAGTACGGCTAACGCTGGGTTATGGAGGATATTTTGTCGCGTTTGCTTGTTGGTTTGGCTTTTTTTAACAGCTTAAGAACATTTTCGGTGTAAACGTGGCTCATTTAAAAAAAATTCACTTGACTTTTAAAACTACTGCTAACATCCGTATACTTAAGAGTAGTATCCATTATCTGATTGTTTCCCTCTCTTCTGCCCATCTTTTTCTTACTTCCTCAAAACTATTCATCCTCTTTTCCACGCATCTCTACCATTCTCTATTTAACCCACCTTTATGCGATTCAAAGGCCGCAGTATTCTCCCGGGGGCCATGGAAAGTGTTCGCTTTTACATCACAAACCCTTTGCCATGCCATGCTTATGAATATCTTAATGCTGTATAAATATTTTTATTAGTTAACTATTTCCTTCCTCTGTTCACAGATTGTGAGTTCAGGACTTGCGATGTCTCTGGTACTCACTTTGGTCAGTAGCAACCCAGCAGGTCGATATCTCAACGACCACCCCGATCTCTGGTCTGTCTCTGACACGATCACCCACGAGCGACGTCGAGCGTTCGACCCGACAGCAGAAGCCGCCGCGCTTCACCAAAGCTTCCCTGTTACAGCCAATAGTCTAGCAGGTGCCACCACCAATTGTCCAACGACGGATCTGAGCTCGGAAGAATGCCCCGACGGTAAGAACATGATGCTGATGATACTTAAGCCCACCGCATACTATACGATCCGACTGCGATCCGATTTTCGAACAAATGGCATTTTGCCTTCAATGTGAAAGTTTAAACAAGAAAAAAAAAATCTTATTTGAGGTTCGGAAGAATGCTAGGAATACTAAAATTGAAATTTTGGTTAACTGCAAGCCTTTTGGTCGGAGTAAAGGCCAAATCGGCTTTGTTATAATCACAGCCCATAGCATGGATTGCTATAACGCCACAACGGTTCGGAATGAAGTTCGATTTTTTTCCTAGAGAGAGGCTCGCATTAACCCAGAATTTCGATTTAAGTATTCATATGACTATTCGGAAATTTGATCACTAAGATTTTACATGTTTAAATGTTCATATCAAATGCTATAACCAAATTTCCCAAAATCGGATCGTAGACGGATCGTACAGTGTGCAATGGGCTTTAATCTTGGGTCAGCTCTCAGGAGGTGCGTCTTACGCCACATACGATTTCCACACCATTGCTGGAATGTGTGATAACTTCCACTTCACTGCATCTTGCCACAGCCTCTGGTCTTCTCCTAATCTTTGATGCACAGTCTATCTTGACACAGTCAAGCCATACCTTAACTGGCCTTCCCCGTGATCTATTCCCAAGTGCATCTTCTTCTTTATATCAATTCACAATTAAATTCTTAAGAATCTCTTTCACTGTTCAAAAAAAAAAAACGCTTACTAACATGACCATTAGTTCTAGTTTGGCTGAATTGAATAAAGGCCACTGATATTGTAACTAACGTCACAGATGTTTGCAAAAGAATCGGTGTATGAAACGATTGTAATGCAAACAACGAATGGAAAAGCAATATAATTCTTATCTGGGCTTAGGCAGACTACATGTTCACTTGCCTTTTCGTTCTAAAAGATTAATCAAAATCTTTGGAAAATCTGTCAAGCCGTTTCGTAAAATGGCAAATTAATACTTGTTCAGCTTATGGCAAAATAATTCTTGAAGCCGCATGTTGAAGGAGATGTGTTTTGTACCTTGAATATCGTACGCATAACACATCCATAATCCTATTTTAATATCTCCGTAAGAGCTTTAATCTGCGTGGGCAATATATCCATTGATTTAGAGCAGGTTTGGATTTAATTATTGCACTGAATTTGATCAATGCCCTTTGCCTCCCTTGGCTGTAATTACGAAATAAGCCGAATCAGTTGGGGCTCGCTTCCCAATCTGTTTTGTAGGCGTTTTGATAGGATTCATCCATCATTTACCTTCATAGTGAATTGTACTCTTTTGTTGATAACTTATTCCGTAAGATGGCACAGTAACCAAGAAATATTTCACCTACTTTCTTGGAAAAAAAATTGAATATAACCGTGTCTTCACTCTTCCTTAGAAAGCATAATTTGGACGTGGTCATTAATGGATTCCGATAAGTGCCACTGCATTCAACGTGTGGGGGAAAAAAATCACATCTTACACTAGTCTGCGTCACAGTTAATTACATGGTTTAATGTTTTAGCCACACTGAAAGTCACTATTAACCACACAGTACGACAACAGGCACTATCGTGAACGCTCTTTTCTGTTTTGTGAGCAACCTTTTAAAAGTTGAATCGCGTCACGGTACTTTCTTGTAATCGCCCAACTGTTTTCTCCTTGGGTCACGCCGATTGAAGCTTCTTTCCTGTAGTGTGAAATCATACGTGGAATCCAGGCATGTGTCAAAACAATGATATTGCGTTCTTTTTCCTAGCCGGGACTATTATTTTCAAAAAAATGAATGTGAATGTTATCTATAACTTCAATTTAAAATGGTGCTGCCGATTTCATCTAGAAACATTTTAATGGTTGTTATGAAATTACTCTCCAAGCTCATCATTATGCATAATATGGTTTATAAACTTTAATCTAGTTTATACAGTGTATACTTCAATAGTTTACCCATGGAACAGCCAGTCGGCAGGTCTGTATGCTAATGAGCAAATAAGCAGGATTCATGTAAATGCTCTCGTGGCCAAATCTTCCATCCTATCAATCTCATGAATTATGAGACTTTCTTTCTGGAAGAATTTAACTACTTTATCATCAAGTGAAATCATTGGTTGATACACCATTGAAAAGAGTAAATATTACACTTTAACATTTTTGCATTCATTTTGATAACATATCTGGGGAAATATGTGTAAATTAGGGTGAAAAAAGATGCTTCAAAACACAATTCTCTTCCTCTCACTTCTCTTGCAGATTGTGCAGAACTTTTTATTTTGAGCCCAAATAATATTTACATGAAAATAAAGCTGAAAGTCTGTATTTTCTCAAAATACCATTCTTAATGTGGGGCACCTTTTAATCGGGTCAAGAGCACACTTCTCCCAACGAAGTTCAGGACGAGATTTCTTGATTTTTTGATCAGTATGAAATCCAGTGTTCTGATTGGCTGAATAAGGTCAGAATCATGCCAGCGCGGTTGTTTTGAACAGATTGCCACATGCGGAATGTGACCTTCAGTGACTCAGCAGGTGACCGTTAGGATTCCAGGATGAGTGTGTGGTCTTAATGGACCAATCACAGAGCAGTATTTATGGTTTTGGGCTGATAATTGCACTTGGTCTGTTTAAAGTGTGCTCTTGACCCGATTAAATTGCATCATGTGTTAAAATTGGGATTTTCATAAAGCATAGATATTCAGCTTTGTAGTCATGTAAAAATTATTTGGGCTCAAGTATAAAAAGCCTTACAAAATGACAATTTTTGGCAGGGGAAAAATAATTTTTGTATTGTTTTTTAGATCAACAATTTCACCTCTTCTTCCAAATTTTTCATTTAATTCTAACACATGACATAAGAGATTGATTATTCGTCTTTACATAGATACCAAAAACACCGAATTTGATAAAGTATTAAAGCAGCAAGGGCCATAATGAAAGCGTTTTTCTGACAGGTTCTAACTAATTAAATATGCAGAGCCTGTTCCGTTCATGCATACCAGTTACGTGAAAGAAGCCACTTTTTGTGGACCTGCGGACTGACTGTGGAACTGGCACTGCTTATGCATTTCAGGACTGATGACAAATAGAATCATTTTTGTACTTTGTCTTTTTTCCCATCGTGACGCAGGTGCTAACGTCACTCATCCGGATCACCACAATGAGAACTCGGTCTGCCCATGGACGTACATCCACTGCTCGGACCCGAGCCGTATACCCGAGGTGATCGCCGTGGCCCAGTGCCGCTGTTCGACCTGTCTCGATCCCTACACACACAGACCAGACCAAAACCTTGTCTGTCAGAGCATCGTCTATAAAATGAAGGTCCTACGCAGGACACCACACTCATCCGGACAATACAGATATCACGTGAGTTGAAGTGGATGGCAGAGTGGTGATAGTGGCGGTTGTGGTGGTGGTGGTGGTTGTGGTGGTGGTGGTGGTGGTGGTACGGTAGTAGTAGTAGTAGTAGTAGTAGTGGTAGTAGAGAAGTAGTAGTAGTAGTAGTAGTAGTAGTAGTAGTAGTAGAAGTAGTAGTAGTAGTAGTAGTAGTAGTAGTAGTAGTAGTATAGTAGTAGTAGTAGTAGTAGTAGTAGTAGATATAGTAGTAGTAGTAGTAGTAGTAGTAGAAGTAGTAGTAGTAGTAGTAGTAGTAGTAGTAGTAGTAGTATAGTAGTAGTAGTAGTAGTAGTAGATATAGTAGTAGTAGTAGTAGTAGTAGTAGTAGTAGTAGTAGTGTAACAGTAAAATATTAGCAGTAATACGAGTAGAGGTATTAGTAGTCGTGATAGTAAACTTTCCGTCGTCGTAATAGGAGGAGAAACAAGGTGCAATAGGAGGAATGACAGTAGTAACAAAGTAAGAAACCCCTGTTGAATTTGAACTAAAAAAAAACATTTTTCTTTGTTTCTGTCGTTCTTCTCATAGGTTGCTACGGAGGACGTACCTGTGGCATGTGCCTGTCTAAGGAAACGTACCGCTGTAGGCAAACCAGGCTTGGACAATTCATCATCAGTCGTCACCGAAGTTGTAGAAACTTTTGACTAATCTCAATTATTTGATATCTACTCATTTTGACTGCAGCGTAGATCCATGACTCATATTATTTTTTCAATTGCATAAGAATAATTATTTGCCCTTTTGTCAAAATACTCGTCGATGTGAATGGTAGACAATCTAATACTTCCAGCGAAAATATCCTTGCAGATTTTGAAGACAAATTAATGATGTGAAATGCTTGAACAATTTGTTAGTGAAAAGTTGCAATCACAATGTATCTTTTGAGGAGGAAATTTGACTTTTTTTATCGTTCTCGTGTCTTGTCCTCTTTTCCTAGGGTTAAAACTACTAAATCACGAGAAGAGAATATCACGTGCGTGTGTGAGTGTGTGTATGTGGAGTCAACCACGTGACCTTTTCGCTCTTGCCAGCGCGCCAGATCATTTTTTCTTTCTATTATCTACATGAATGATATAGGCAATTCCATTACAAGGCAAGTGATATTTTAAAGGGAAATTTAGCCTTTTAGGTATCTTATAAATTAAAACGTGAGCTTGTTCAATCTCAAAGGGTCGTGCTTGGTATACATTTAACTTTATTGAAAATAGAATATTTTGGCCTGTGCGTGGGGCTACGGCGGTAAATCGAATTTCGGTTAGGAACAGTACGAAAAAGGACATGAAAAGTGAGGGGTTGTCTTTGGTTCAGCATTAAGTGCTTTCACACATGATGCGACAGCGTGTCACCACATATGCTAATGAACGCGCATTAACACGTCAACTCTCAATAAGAGAGCATATTGTCAAACTTGCGCAAGCAATCTCAAGGCAACAATTTTTGCGCTAACTTTTTAGAAATTTGATTGGTGCGCATTTTTTGTATCTAGGCAGCAAACAAAAGTGTGTCCTGCCTCGACGACATTTTTTTGTAGCCCTTTACCCCATAGGCTTGTACACAAAAAAGTGTGGTGACACAGCGTGTTACCACACTGTCGCATCATGCGTGAAAGCACCTTTACAGGTATAATGAGCAAAGGTAGATTATAGGATATTTCTTTGGTTAATTTCCAAGTTTTTTCTGTACTTTACTACAATAAGTTTACATGGTTAGCTATCCTAAGACCGATGATCAGTACACATAAATTACTTTTAAAAACAGGAAATTGAAAAAGAAGATCAAGGAAGAGTCGGAAGAAAATTGTTAAACCAACTTCACTAATCACATGTGCTCCCATGGGCTTAAGAGAAGAGGCTGAATATGAATTCTTAGAATGAGGTAGAAAATTTAAGTTTGACTTAAGTCACACTTATATTCCTACTTGCGTGTTGTATGTTACGCATTACCGCATTGGTCAGAATCATGGTCAGGGGACGCGCGCTGTCGGGAAGTCTATCAATGAGATTACGCGTTAAATACCGGATGTGCATTGGTGCTTAAGCACGACTTTTAGTCAAACTTAATTCTTTGTGAAACACCCCCAGCCTTTTTTTAAATGCAAAACGAAGACAACAGTATGCGTGAAATTATTTTTCTTTTCAGTATACTGAGCTGGTCTCAGAAATGAGTGGAAAACATTGATGAACCAAGTATAATTCGAGGATAAAAATACATTTATCATATAATTGTGTGTTTCGTCATAATGTTTATCTGTTTTGCAAAATTTGTGCATTATTGTGTTTAACTTATTTATTGTCCATTATGCAGTACTTACTGTTTCAACACTTTTTATCTACTGTCATGACTGTGATACAAAGTGTTAATTTGAATTAAAGTATAGCAAGTAGGAGAAAGGAGGGAAGGGCTCGAAAAGTTTGGGAAAAATCCAATTGAATATTGAAATTTCAATAAAAGTCAATACACAAATTTGCAAATGAGTGCTTTTATAAGCTCTCCTTATTTTGTATAAACAGAAAATTCAGGAGAAAACGATGCACAGGTAAAAAAAAAAAAAAATATTGCCATTAAGCATATCAAATAGAATATGTGAAACTTCACTGCATAGTTCTTTTTGCCATCATTGCAGGTAATAAATCTATAGCAAGATAAAAAGTGAGTTGATGTAAGCACAGGACTTTTTATAGTCCGAGGCAGAAATATTACTTCTTCGTTTCCTCCTAGAGTTTGTGATTAATGATTTTGTGATTAATGACGCAACATGATTTTATTTTCCAAAACAAAATAATCTGTCTTAATGAAAGGCCTGAATCTTTAAAGATGACATATTACTACTTTGTATCTCACTTTTCTGAATCATTTATTTGTTATTTATTAATTCATTTACTTAATTCCCATCCATAACTATTTTATTTACTGGATACTTATCACATCGCCTTAGACATGTTAGCACGTACATATACACAGTATTCAAAAAATCCCTGGTCTGATGTTAATTGATATTAATTGCTTAATGGTAAAACTGCTGGTGTGTAGTAATTTGAAGGTCCGAAGTTCAAAAGCAAGATGATTATACATGGATTCCCAGAGTTAAAAATTGCATAAACGAATTCGATAATACAATATTCAATTTTTTTTTTGTTTTCTTTCGTTCAACTAATCTCCCACATTGTCCCACTTGATTTTTTTTTCTAAATCTTATTCCTCATTTCAAGCAACTCCATTTTTGTAAAGCATTTTCTCATTTTCAACAACAGAAAAGAAAATGTCAAGCAATCGGTTGCTTAAATGTTTTAGAATTCAATTATTTTCAATGTGTTTGTTATTTGACTTCACTCTTTATATTGCTTCATTCTCTGACTTTGAGATAATGTAGTTTATCTATGGGAATTCCATATGAATTATAGGATTAGTAACCACGATTGAAATTTGTGCAATGCTTTTTCTTCTTTCAGGTTATAGGACTATGACTGTAGAGGACGTTTCTTTTCCGAAATATCATTCCCCTAAACACTAACGATTTTTAGTGTTGTTTGTTATGTAGTAAACGTTTTGATTTGATTAGAGTTGTAGATATAAATGCTATGCCCGCATGGGGCAGGGCCCCGAGAATAAAATGCAAGAAAAAGTGTTTGGGTTTCTTCCTGTATTAATTTTTTTATCGTTGCTTGATTTCATGAATTCTTTATGCGCGCGGTATATCGATGTCCAGTGAGAACTCTTAAAGTTTAGTTTGGGGAAATCTAAAAAAGGTAACTTTCTCTATTTGAATTAACTGCCAGGTGAAATTTCATTTCATTTCATTTATTCATTCTAATTTCCAAACAAAATGAATATTTTTCCTTAAACTATTAAAATAATGATCCAATAACTCCCCTAAAGATTTTGTGTACACATATACACAATTAAAAGTGAAAGGAGCTCAATATCATTCGTTGCACTCTAGACAAACCACGTAAAGGAAGAACCAAAAAAAAAAGGGGGGGGGGACAAAACAACAGTTTGCACCTTTCCTTTGTTTAAGGGATACAGTCCGTTTGATAAAAAAGTTTGCTGGTTCCATTTTGTACCATCAGGCGTGGTGCTTCGATCGCCGTCACAAATCCGTTTCGAGGAGTGGGGGTATTATCCAAATCTTTTGCCAAATTTTCTAGCGCGAACCCACAAACGAGTACACACACACACACACACTCAACCATGCACCCGCACACACACCCACACACATACTCTCCCATTCAATTTCTGTTGTTTTTTTCATGGCATTTCAAACAAACTTTACTACTATACCGTCGTTTAAGGTAGATTTACTTGTATTTGTACTTGCCACCCCCCCCCCCCCTCTAAAAAGTGGGGATATATATATATATACCCATACCCCCACCCCAACCCCACCCTCGGATTTACGGCAATGGCTGTGAGGGGCCTGAAATTTCTTTTGCCTCAGCATAAACTGGTATTTACTGAATACCCTTGGCTGAAGAGAGACGAGCGGGTATCTTGCGCAAGGATGTAAGGAACAACATGAACAAGGGGATCGAGACCCAGGGACCTTCATAAAAGATAGACAAAGAGAATAACGAACAGTGCACCACTTTGCTTTCGATAAACATGATAAAATGAATGTATGTGTCAATTTCCTGTACAGCCTTGATTAGCTTAGGGTCATAACGAAATCCAAATGTATTGAGTATTGAGGAATTAGACAATATCAAAATCTCCTTAGACCATATAGACCTATTTCTACCTCCGTTTTGATTAACTTGCCTAATCAAGGCTGACTATGATACCAATACTACTTGGAAGGATATGGATTTCTGTGCCATGGATTTTTGGCCGTTACACACCTCCTTGGTTAACGTACAGCAGACGTCAAATTGCGTTATTACCTGCACTCATTACGCTCATTGGTTAACGTACAGCAGACGTCAAATTGCGTTATTACCTGCACTCATTACGCTCATTGGTTACCGTACAGCAGACGTCAAATTGCGTTATCACCTGCACTCATTACGCTCATTGGTTAACGTACAGCAGGACGTCAAATTGAGTTATTACCTGCACTCATTACGCTCATTGGTTAACGTACAGCAGACGTCAAATTGCGTTATTACCTGCACTCATTACGCTCATTGGTTTAACGTACAGCAGACGTCAAATTGAGGTTAGTACCTGCACTCATTACGCTCATTGGTTAACGTACAGCAGACGTCAAATTGCGTTATTACCTGCACTCATTACGCCTATGAATAGGCTACAGTTAGCCATAAGCCAGTAATTCAACACTGATTGCATATGAATTCACCTTGATAACCTGAAAATGTTGCGAAAGCGCTCCAAAAAAACCGTCCGCAAGTTTATGACGCACCATCCTACGTAAAAAATGTTTTACGATTATTACATAACTTTCGCATCGCGAAACACTGGTTATTTGCAAGAGTAATGAATGGGCCAGGTATCACTTAGTTCAAAACTTTCTTCCGAAAAAAAGGTGATACTTGGAACTGAAATAGCGGGAATTCTTAGACATAAAGACGTGGTATGGAGTACTCCCTTATCCTACATGCCTTATCCCTTCATATATTTCAAATAATTGTTCAGTATTATCTGTAGTGCAAAAAAATAATAAGATATATGCACGCAAGTCACTTGCCAAGAGGGGCCTCATCGCGACTGCCTTAATGCCTGCGATAATCAAACAATTATGAAGGCATTCGTACACTTAGCCAGTCATTAAAACAACTCTTGCAGTATTCTATAATTGCATTAATACTTTTTATGACGCCATCCTCTAAAAACCCGCAACCTTTAACGGAAAGTATTTTGCTCCCCACTCCTACGATGGGTGAAAAGGCAGTTATTTTTGTTTTAGCGTAATACTAGAAATTGTGTTTGGCTTTCATTGAGGGGAAAACTGAATGGACGGACGTATGCTGACGGAGTGCAAAGTCAACATATGCATGGATTTTACGATGGAATTGATGAATGTAAACTTCGGTAGATATGAAACACGTCCATTAAAGGTAGCAAATTAACAAGCATTTTCATGACTTTAATCTCACCAACATGACCAAGATTTATGAATACTTGCGGAAAACGTAACCATTCATTTTCCTAATTTCACCTGCATATTGAAATCGAAAGTGAAATTATGATACTTTGCCGGCAAAACATGTCTAAACAAACTAATATGGCATGCATTTCTATCTTTGTGATAAACTTTGGATTAAAACTAGTGTCGAGATGTAATTACCTCATAGATTAGAGTTTATCTCCCGGAGGGTTAATTGCCTCACTTCGCCACACTTTAAAGTACCTTTGACAACCATCCAGTGCAATCTTGATCCAGCTATAGGTTCCCACGCTTCTTAGATGTTAAATCCCCCTCCTCCCAGTTTGTTTCTTGTTTTTCCTCCTGGTCGAGAACTTTTAACTTAAATTCTAAGCGATCCCCAAGAACTTAGGTTCTCAGGTACATTCTGAGCAATTATTCCTAAAGAACTTTGGTTCTCTGGTACATTCTAAGCAATTCCTCAAGAACTTAGGCTCTCTGGTACATTCTAAGCAATTCCTCAAGAACTTAGGTTTTCTGGTTCAATTGATCAGATGATAGTTGCTGCTTTTTTTTTCCTTCTTACCAGATCAATAATGTTATCCTTTCAACTGGCAGCCGCAGAGGTGTGGAATGAATTGCCTAGTAATTTTAAACAGGTTGATACGGTACACAATCTCAAGATTCTCTTGAAGATGCATTTATTAAATTTGCTAAAACAGCACAATCATATTGTTTATGACATAGCAAGTTATTCTTCTCTTCCGTTATGTCTCTCTGTCATTCTTTATTCCTCTTCTTTCTTCCGAGTGCATAGGGACTTGAATCTATTTCTGGGATATACGCTTGACAAGAATGGATCATTAATATTATTATTCCAAATAATTATCATCGAGAAGCCCCTATGTTCTACGTTGTACACTCTTAGAAAGAAAAATGTGCTGATTAGAACCTTTTCTTGTCACAGAACCTTTAAAGGTTCTTCAAAGAGCGTTTATAAAGGTGCAAGTTTGCACCCTAAATGCAACACTGGCAGCAACTTTTTGGGTGCAATCTTGCACCCTATACGAGAAAGGTGCAAAAATGCACCTTCTTGTTCTTGTTTGCACCCGAAAAAGCCCGTTTGCACCCTAAAAACTGCAACTTTGCACAAAAGGTGCAACTTTGCGCACAAAAAGGTGCAAATTTGTACCTTCCATAAAGGGTGGAACTCTGCACCCTTTAGGGTGCAAAATGTAACTAACTGCACCTTTATAGGTGCAAAAGCTTGTAAAGGTGCAAACTTGCACCCAAAAAGGTGCTCCCAGTGTTGCATTTGAAGGGTGCAAAATTGTACCTTTTTCTCAGTGTGTATAAAGGTTTCCTAAAGGGTTCTAAAAAGGTCTCTAGAACATTATTGGTTGTACAAGGTAAAGTTACGAATGACTTTACGAACGATTTGAACATGTCAAGCCAAATGGGATTCTCAATCATTATAAATCACTTCAGTTAAATGTGAAATATGCAGATATATGTTAACATTACTACTATATACAAACATTTCTATTGCAAAGAATATTTTTGCAACAATTTAATTGAGATTATGGGAATGCAGTCTCACTTCGTTAAAACGTCAGGAAGAATTTTGGGCATCCAATTTGGCACTTCATATTCAATTAGTTCCTAAAGTCATGCGTAACTTTACGAAGTCTAAAACACAAATGCGCCCCCGAAATGCAACTCTGTATCTTTGACAAAATAACATGAAATAAAGCCCGGAACGATTATTGCAAGAGCATATATTGGAGCGCCCTATAGCGAAAATAGTAAGGAACAGCGCCCCATAGCAAAGGTATTAAGGAACGGTGACCTTTAATGGCTGTATATTCATTCAACAAAATAAACATTGGGATCCGTTTCAATTGAAGTTACAGACTATCGTAGTGCTCACGCACACTCTTGCTTGATCATTCCAAGAATACATATTTACCTTGCAAATAACCCATTGTTAGTTTCTATTGGTCACAAAATGTTTAATTGGATCATAACAATTGGTTGAAGGTGCGTTTTTATATTGTAATGACCAAAGTGGGAAAATTGGAACTGACCGTTACGGGGAAAGAAAACCCATATTCGATTTCTGACATCAGTTCCTGTGCGGGCACGAAGGAGCTACATGAGGAAACTCTATTATTATCGTGTTTATAGAAGGAAAAGATAGAAGATGCAGTCATGGTGACGAAATACTCAAATCTGAGGAAGATGCTACAGTTCCTGGGAGTATATGAAATACAAGAACGAGCGAGGTCCCTTCAAAATTCCCAAGTTCGTTGAAGGAAGAGCTAAATTTGGATCCAGTATTCGTATTTATATGGTGAAACAATTTCATCCAGCTCAACAGATGCCCAAGGCAGGTAAAGGAATTCGAATGATATTTATCTCCATCTGAATTGTTGGAATAAGCTGTTATAAAGAAATTATCAAATCGTCTAGATATCATCTTCTGTCGGTACAACTTCATTTATCATTAGAGAGCATTGTACACTATTAGTGCTCGCAGATATGGTGAGTGCCTACCTCTTGTTCAACTTTGATTTCCTTTTGGGGGGGGGGGGTAGAATGCTATTTCTTTCAGATGTTCAATTAATTTGCCTTAGAATTTCAGAATTTCTTTTCGTATTTTAAACTTTGTGTCATTTAGGTTTTGGGGTTGCAAACGAATGCTCAGAATATAAAGGGCTGAAGACGTAAAGCCAGTTAATTGAATATAATATAATGTAATATAATATTATATCATATAATAAAATGTAATGTAATGTCATATATATATATATATATATATATATACTGCAGGAAATGGAAATTTTTAAGGGAGTTGCTAAAGTTGTTTGTATTTGTCAAATTTATATATATATATATATATATATATATATATATATATATATACTCAGAATGAATAACACAGAAAGAGATCTTGAAGTTCGAATTTTCACTCATAGGGCTTCATCAGAAATATGACAACGATATGTGCGGGTGCGTGTGTGTGTGGGTGTCGGTGTGTGTTACTCTCTGTCGTCTTTTGACAGCCTGGGGAACAGACGGTGAACTAAAACAGCCCCCTGGCATGCGTAGGCTATGTTAGATATCTTCCAAACAACTACGCAGTAATACATGGTTTCACTATGCAGCGAATATAGAGTTGCGAACCTATAATCAGATGATTTATTTCACTATCATTTACAGGAATCAAGAAGTCTTGTTCTGTGTTACCTGGTTGTTCTTGCGGCCATAACACTAGTCCAATCCCTGCCAGCAAGCCGGCAGGCTCGGTCTACTGATCCGGCTCCTGTCCTTCCTCGCAGAGTCTTTTGGGCCAGTGCGAGTGAGGATATCCACGTACCCGTCCAGAGTCTAGCCGAACGGCAGGTCATGGAGGACGCAGTGAAGTCAGCCATCCTGGAGAGACGCCTTGAAGAGGGACAGTGCCGGCCAGCCCTGCACCCAGAAACCACCCTGCCGAAGGACCTCAGTCTCTGCCCTTGGTCTTACCACACAGAGGACCAGGACCCAGACAGATTCCCGGTCATGATCCCGCAAGCTTACTGCGAATGCCTCAGATGCCACTTCAGCAGGCTTGCGAACTACCAGGGCATCGCAGAGCTTCCTGGGCTTCGCGTAACATCGGCTTGCCGGGAGATTTACGAGAACCGAAATGTTCTGCGCCGGGCGATCCCGGGTAATTCTACATCACCTTACGTCCCCTATGAGGTATCAGTTTCGGTAGCATGTGCCTGCCAAAAACGATTAGCTTAAATTCTTTGTATTCGATTTATTTATTCTCAGCAAAATCGCCCATGTGGGACCCAATGATTTGTAGTTCTTTTGAAGAACGTATTGGTATTTCATATTGAAATGATCAATTCTTAACAATTTCGAATGGTGTACGCCTGACAGTACACTGTCTTTATTTATTGCTATTATTCATACCTTTGGTATAGGTTAACTGTATTTAAATGTTATTTATTGATATCGTTTAAGACGAAGGATTGTTAACAATTTGCATTAATAATCATTTCATATAGGAGCAAAAGGACAGTATCAATGTGTGTATATGACCATTCATTTCCATATTACTTTGGCATTTTTGTATATGTACTGGGGTGTTTTTATTACATTTGTCTGCATATCCGAAATGTGCAGTTATTTCACTACAAACCGAAATATTTATGCCCTGTATAAAATTAAAGCTGTTGAATCGTATCGCAACATTTTTTTTCATTCTTTAACCCTTAGTTTTACCGTATTGTTAGAATATTAGTAGGCTCGAGGACGGCACACTTTATGAATTGTACTTTCTTATGATTTTTCTTAATGGACGGAGATATCATGTTTCCGAATTTATGACAATTGAAACAGCCACTACGCTTACTTATCATTTGCATTATATTAGATTTCTGAGTTTTGATAATGCTTCAACAAATCAAAGATGCTTCAGTACAGTAACTATCATTACCTTATCATTTTTCCGCTAAAAGAGTGATGAGTAAGTGTAATCAAAGAGCAAGGAGGAAGTTCTTCAAAATCAATATCATTAATATCCCGAACATTTCAAAAGCATCTACTGACATTTTTATTATTGTACTCATAATACAAAGTACACGCTTGCTGAAGATCAATTTAGAATGAGTGTGAAAATCGATTAAAATTACCCGACTACATCGGAAGCACCTTCTAACCTGAAGGTGTGGTGGGAAAACTTTAGTCCACTCCCGAAACCTTAAGGCAGGTAGAGCTTAAAATATCTGTATGTTAAACTCTCCCATCCAATGGAAATTTCCTGTAGAATATTCGTCTGTGTATAATTTATCGCCCTCTTATTTTACATAAAGGAATGTTGCAATCACTCTTGTTGACTGTCATCGTGAGAACAGGATAACCTAAGGATAACGGACAGAATGTAAACTCTTTTTTGAAAAATTAAAAGTTTAGATTTGGCCACATCAGTTTCTTTTTCTGTCTTTTTACTTATGTTAAGGTAATGAACTTCCTTGAAGGAGAAGAAGGCCTGTGTAAATATCCATTTTTATGAAAAGAGAGGGTGGAGAGAAGCAGTTTTAAAATGAAGTTCCATCAAAATCGGTTATGAAATGAGAAAGTTATGAAAGTTTGAAAAGTTTCAACTTACTCTTTATGGCGCTCCTCAAATTGCCAATGTTGCTTCAAAATGGCATGTTTAGAAGGACAACTCTCAATATGTTTTGTACACAAAATTTCATATTTTCTCCATTATCTCTAAAGATGCTGCTTGTCTCTTTGCGAACTCAACATAATATTGTGTCAAATACATTTTCCCATGATATATCTCGAGCTAGGAAGGAGACAAGCTGTACCTTCACAGACTTTCAAACTTTCATAACTTTCTCATTTCGTAACCGATTTTGATGGAACTTTTTAAAGAATTGCTTCTTTCTATCCTCTATTTTCATCAAATTGGATATTTTCCCATAGGGTTTCATTCTCCTTCTTTTAAGGTTACGAACTTCCTTAAGGAACTAAGAGCGCATGACTTGTGCAATTTATGTGGTTTCGCTGTACGATTGTTTTGATAAGCCTATGTGTAAAAGATAAACAAAAAACTGTACCATAAACACTCGCTACTTGAAGAGTTCATACCAAGACATTACTTCAGAATGAAAGTAGAGGCTGATACCCACTTGTTCAATTAGAAAATGTCAGAAATACAGCAATTTCTATGTGGAAAAAAAAATAAACAAAACTGTACCACATTTCTATGTGGAAAAAAAGAAAAACAAAACTGTACCATGAACACTCATTCTCTCGATAATTGTATAGTTCATACTAAGACATTACTTTAGAATGAAAGTAAAGGCTGATACCTACTTGTTCAATTAGGAAGTGTCAGAAAGACAGCAATTCTGTGTGGAAAAACAAAGAATTTTCCAATCTTATTTATTTCTTACTTGTACTGAAATGCTATTATATAGGGTGCTGAATAGAAATTTATCTTTGAGACAATATTTAATACATTATGTTTAATTCCTAACGGTAATCATAACAAAGATATGATCGATGAAAATACATTGCGTGTATGAAAATACCTCTACTCTCAATGTCCCTTTCATCACACCAGGTTTAAGCTTTTTCATCTGCTTTCATTGTTATGACGTAATGTAAAATATTTTGATGAAGTATGAATGTGTACATGGGCGTCAAACCTATCAAGCTTGTCAGCAAATTTTTGGTGTATGTTCCTCCATAAAAAAAAGTTTATGTTCCCCCCCCCCACAAAATGTTTAAGTTTAGGTCTTTTTTTTTTTTTGCTAATCAGCAAATTTTTGGACAGTTTCCCCACCCCACCCCTCCCTCCCCCCCCCCCCCAAAAAAACCCCAACAAATTATACCGTGGATTGACGCCCATGATTATGTATGATGAATTTAACTCCAGTAGCGTTGATAAACAATGCAGTACCTATTTTATAATTGTGTACAAAAATATGCAATGTATACGTCTCAGTCCTTTGTGGTAGTAGATTCATTGTTGGAAACAATAAAGCCCAAGGCACCGTAACAGATTAATATTTGATTGCATGTATTCATTTTCTTTTCATTTTTCAAAGCAACAATTATAGACTTAACAATGGACGGATGTTATGACAAAGAAACAAAAGTTCAGAATCATGCTAACAGAACAACTACAGAATACATTGAAGTAGTTATACGGATAGGAGAATTAAACCGGAGACCAGAAAGAAGCAGAGCTTAAATGTCCCTGGCAAAAGGTACAACAGTCATTCTGGTCCACTGCGTGGACTGTTCTCTATGATCCGTGAGCGCACACATCAGCAACACCATGTATGTACACATATAAAGTGCACGTACGGGGAAGGTGAATTCGTGGGGAAAGTGAATTCGTGGGGATACCACATCAGCGCGCGCGCGCACGCATGCTCGGGAATTAGTGACAGTTTAAAACGACCAGCAGCTGGTCTATAGTCATTCATGCATTACATGAATAAATTAAAATAACGTGCATATACCAGAAAAAAACACAAAAACAAAAAAAGGGGGAGAATAGGAAGGTGGATACATGACCATGGCAAACAAACAAACACAATTTTTTTTTCATTACTTTGCCTTTGAAATAATAAAAAAAGTTTTTCACAGAGAAAGTAATGAAAACCGGTGTGAAATCAACGGCTGGAAAAGAGTCAATATTTTGAAGGATACACAGGTTCAGACACAATCATGTTCAGGGAATAACTACACTGCATGGTTGCATTAAAGTAGTCATACGGACAGGATACTTAGAACGGAGACCGGAAAGAAGCAGGCCTTAAATGGCCTTGGCAATAGGTACAATAGTGATTCATGCAAAACATATGTAAACTAAACTAATCTCGAAAACAAACATAAAAACAAAAAAGGAGAATAAGAAGATGAATACATGACCATGGCGAACAAACTTTTATCTAATTGTTTATCAAAGAGAAAGTTTTGAAAGCTGGTGTGAAAACAAAAGACTGGAAAGAGTAACTAGACAAAAGACAGAATAGGAAGGACAGTGTGACTCTGCAGTTCATAGATGTCCTCAATGGACATGATGAATATAAAATTATTTTTTTATTTAGGAATAAATTTGTCTATCAAAATGACAAAAAGTGCCATATTTTATTTTACTTATACTTGTAAGTCACCTTTTCACTTTTCCCCATATCATGAAACTTCAACGGTTCATAACGCTTTAAAAGACACAGTTTTTAAAGAAAGATTTATTCCTCGATTTAAGGCTTAATTCGGGAGTAAAATTGCAGACTATGACAGTCAAAACGCTTGAAATGTTTATGTCTTCGGCAAAATTTTGTAAGTAATCATAAATACAGTAAGAAAAGAATTACAAGAAAAGCAGTAAAGAGAATAGTTAGGTCCGTTGCACACTGCAGAAATATAAATCCATGACTTTTGAAATTATTCAACTGAAAGTTGCAATATTTTCACAGTTCTTTCCTATTTTGAATGTAGTTATGGGTTATCGTAATATTCATACTCTATTTACCACTCTATTAACCATTGAGATCATGGATAACTTCCTGCCTCGAGATGCGCACACACTCCAAAAATAAAACCATTGTGATATTCTCAAACTGACGTAAAAAGGCTAATCAGGAAAGAGGGGAAATTTGAATAAAAGATGAAAGAAAGCGTTTTTTACCTTTAGGGTCGAGTAATTCTGAACAAGAGATATTTTCTCAAGGGGAAACCAATGGGATTGCTCGATCGTCTCTGCAGTATTATACTGGTGCATGTATACCATAAGTGATCTATTCAGTTGTCTCAATTAACTCTCTCTCTCTCTCTCTCTCTCTCTCTCTCGCTCTCTTTATTCTGAGGGTCTGGCACAAAGAAACGATTTGTAAAGGTCAATGACTGTTTAAGC
>CM057164.1:3952535-4008365 GCA_029962745.1 Echinometra lucunter | reverse complement strand
AAAAAAATGAGAAAGATATGCCGAGTTGGTCTAGTAATGGTCTAGCATGGTAATAGGTATTCTCTTCTTGTGCAATACTGATTGTCTGTTAATTTAACTTGATAACATAGTCTGAAACAAATCATTCAAGTCCATCTTCATTATCATTTTTGCAAATTTCTTGTAATTTTGTCATTATTCAGTCTTGATTAATTTCACTGTACGAAGATTTTTGCTGTTTTAAAGACTTTATCTGACTCAACAGGCAGGCATAAAACACGGCAGTTTGAAATAGATTTCAGTAGGATGGGTGGTTTCAAGTGGTTTTGAGTGTAAAATTTTGTAAAAGAATTTCAAAAGGAAGTGTTTAAGAAAGCAGGAGAGAAAATGGAAGAGAGAAATATACAAAAACAATAAGGAAAAAAAGGCCTGATGACGGAATACTTCCGGTGTACACTTTATCATAAATCATAAAATACTTGCTCTCCATTATCTGATGACGTGTATAGACTGACGTTTAGCAATGTCACTGTGTAAGCTCATTTGATAGAGGATGCAATATTTTATATTGCGGCTTTATTTGACCTTCCACCGTCGGATTTATGATTCATTAATGTCATGATTATCGCAAAAGCCAAGTACATGTTTTTGTTGTTGAAATAAAAATGGTGTGCTCATTATGTTTAACTAGTACATTAGGGATTTATAAAGGGAAACTGGCCTCAACTGAATGACAGTTTGTGTCCTTGTCAGACAGTTTGAAGAAGATATTCGGGAACCCTCTATATTAACGTTTACTTTTGGGTCTGACTAGAGAAGACTGGGTCTGCATTAGAAGTTGACTGTCAAAACGAATTTCAAATTTTAAAAGGGATGACAACAAAACCCGTAGCATCGTCCTCAGTAGATTTTGCCCCCCCCCCCCCGCCTTTCTCTGCATATGTATCCGATCCGTAATCACTTTCAACAACAACAACAAAAAAACCACACACTCATAAACCCACACGCACCTCTCTACATGCACACACTTTCATGCACCTACATACGCGCACCTACCCCATTTTATGGGCACCCGTATAAAAACCAAATAGCGGGGGGAGGGGTGTTAACTATATTTTGCTTTTGTGATTGTTTTTTGTCGTTGTTTTTGTTGCTGCCTGGCATCTGAATCTTTTTTGATAACTTTTATTTTAAAAAAGCATCTCAGATAGATCTATTGCATTATGCACACTAATAAATACTATTTATCAAATTTTTACCTTTTTTTTTAAACCCTTCCCGAATACAGTCAAATTCCAATTCAGAAGTTTACAAGATATAGATTGATTCATTTTACGTGGAAAGTAGTTTTTAGAAATATGAATAAATCACACCTCTCAAAACATTAGGAGAAGCCCATTCCAGTGTAAATGAAACAAAAGATCTCACTGCATTCTAAAATTCTTTATTTAATGCAATACACACTTTAATGGTTAACACATATTGCAAAATTTAAGAAGCATACATTAACTCTGCCAAGAAAGCGCTTCGACAGTGATAACTTTTAAATAAGGAATAATATGTTTATCTTAACTTTTAAAAGACTGAATGCACCTAGATATAACCCAAGAAAGCACTTTCAAAAAAGACGTAATGCTGTAGTTTTCTGATGCATTTTCAAAATTATATGCTCTGCAACAATGTTCTGTGCACAAAAGAACTTGAATGTTTTACCATATTCCAAATATACTTTTACTAGAATTTGTTTGCATACACCTTTTTCAAGAAACTAAGATTCACAGCTGATTTACAGCTTCGTTGTACTTATAGAAAATCCGAAAGTATTCTTGCACCGTCTCTGTTGATAGTTCTGTCAAGCATAATTATGAGTTATAAAAAAACACATTTTATTTATTTATTTAAGCTTTGATAACAATGACGACAAATTAAATATAATGCATTTCGAAGCAAATTGTTTTTATGTTAAGTAGAAAACCGGTTCATTAATCATGTTAATGACGTGATATCTCTCAGAAAATGTAGAAAAAGCACAGACTATACACGAACATATAGAAAGCAATAAGAAAGCGCCCCTACATACCATTTTGCACACATTATGCAATGCTTTAAAAAAAAAACTTTTCGAGTACTACGTTTAAAATTATTTCTACAATTCTACAATACTTTAGCCTTCGGTTTACAATGCAACTTCAAATAGAAATCAATTAACGAACAAAAAAAAACTAAACTGATTTCGTGCAATTCCAGTGCTTCATCTACCAGAAATTGAGCTGATGTGATAACCGTATTGCTCCTCATAAATACCTTGATTCACATTGCAAAAACGTGTTCATCTTGTACTCATGTATAGAATTTAAGCCCCCTCACCCATAAATCTTAAAATCCGAAAAAAACCCAAAAAGTTATCAATTCTGCACTAAAAAAAAACAGACAAAAAATAGTTTTGATATGAAAAGCCCGAAACGGGTTCAACACAAATTAAAGAATATAAACCATTTTCTTCTGTTCCTGAAACGTTCTGTATACATAAATGCTATGAATATATAAATATGTGTATATATACCTTAATTTTACTCTTTGTTTTCAAGTCCACTAGAACGTGGTTACTTAAACGGCCCAAAATACTTTGGCGGGTTTTCATATAATTCTGCATATCTGCATATATATCATGCCCAAAACGACATGACATAATGTAAATGAAAGTCAACAAAAATAAATACTAATCTATTAAATATAAATAAATGTACAAAATATCTTAAATCAAAAGAAATATAACATAAATTAAAAGGTGATCTGTCAAAGTTGACAGACCACCTAATAAAACATCAACATAAGCAGCAACATCAGTACGTAATATATTAAGTAAAATCGATGGGACTATCCCCAAATTATACCACATAACACACTATACCAGGGGTTACATTGAACATAATATAAGAAATAAAAAAGTTATTACTTTTTATGACCCACCCCCCTTCCCACCCCTTGTTGAAGGAGCATTGTCAACTTCAGAATCAACTCCAATTACCAACTCGGAGTGAAAAGTACGAGGAGTGTCAATTTCTTTGGTAAAGGAATTTATCTTATTTCGAAAAGAGATATAAATGTTTAACACAATAAAAACTACTATAAAAAAATCAACTTAAGGAAACTTCAACAGCCCTGTCTATCACCTTTAGAAATGTGCGGACTTTACAACGGCTTATACGTAAACCGAACATGATTTGTATGGGCAGTACAATAGGTTTTCGAAATTGCACTTGAGTTGATTTTTCGAAAGTAGTTTTTACCGTGTTGTATTTCCTATAATGATACAGTCATCGAGGAAAGGGGCTCTTAAACCATGTACACGACGGAGATGGCGATATAGTTTCTATAAGAAATACACACATTATCACCATGACTCGTTCACAGAACGATCATATATAAGGCCGAAATACATAAACAATTCCAGCGACATAAGATCAACCATCATCATAAGCTCTACAAAACATTAACAAACGATTTTTTTTTTCGTGGGACCCATTAACAAATATAAATGAACTATATTGTCAACTCAGGTCCTTTGCCCTGTAACCTGAATTCATGACATACCCTGTCTGTTATACATTTATACATACATATGTGTATATATATATATATATATATATATATATATATATATATATATATATATGTGTGTGTGTGTGTGTGTGTGTGTATATATACACAAAAGGACTTTTATAATTCATTCTTCTTGTTATCTCAAATCATAGAAATCATTTAAGAACTTAAATCGCAAGTGTAACAAAATTGAAACTATTTCTGCAGCCTGACCTGCAGACGGACTAGCATTGCAATGAAAATTTCCTGTATAGAATAACCCACTTTTTTCCAAGGGTATAACAATTACTTTGTAAACACGTTTATTGATAACCATCATCACATGTTTTGTTGCTTTAAACGTTTTCCTTGCCGATCGTTATTGCGAAGTATTGTTATCAAACAGAGCATTATTGAAGACCACACCATAACTGCTGAAAATGTGCCACTCTGTATGAATATCTCAAATAATTAAATAAATGAATAAATTTCGGAGGGAACAATAATCGTGAATACAATTTTCGCTATTTCGAAAATGAAAACAGTTTGCTGGTCTTTGGATAAAAGATCTTCAAACAAGAGCAAGACAAAAAGGCACAAGAAGAAATTATTTCACTTTCTTTTAAATTGCACCTTGAAATGTTTTCCGACCAAAATTGGCAGCAGAAAGTCAAAACAAATATGAATGGTAGAGTTATGATCCAATGCAGCTCAAAATTCTGATTATTCCTAGTTTTGAATTACAACGTTCCCAAAACAATGCAGTCTTTTAGTGTGAAAATAGGTGATTTTTTTTACAAGACACAGTATAGCAGCAAAAATCTGCTCAAATGGCCGCATATCAATTTTTATCTAACCAGTCTAAGCAAAATGAGCTAGAAATATATTTCAGACAAGTGCACACTTTCTTTAATCAAGACAAAATTGTAGGACAAAACAGCCTCCAAGTATTCTGAGCTGTTTATCATGCGGTTATGTTCTTCCTTGTCATGAATGTCATGTATGTATTTTAACATGCATGAGTCGGGAAAGGAACCGTAGACCTGTATATTTGGTTCGAAATTAAGACCGATAAACTGTTTTTGTAAATCCTCTAAAAATGGAATTTTTTCATTCATGCCAGCTTAGCACTAGTAGTACTGCGAGTTCTAGTAATTTTTTTCTGTGAAAGACTTCCGTGATTTCCCCAAAATATACTTTGATGAGTATTAAAAGTAACACCGTGTCTTCGAGGAAAAGGTTCTGTGAAAGACTTTCGTCACAATGGTTTTCATACTATTTCAAACAAAAAGTATACTGAGCATATAATAGTACCGTGAGTTCTAGAAAAAGCTGCTATAAAAGACTTTTGACGCTCTTTTCTGACGGAAAATTACTTTAGATGAACATTCCGATTTCTGTGTCGAAAAGAAAAGTCTCTTTACCCCTTTAACTCCCGATGACGCATTCGCATCCGACGGACACATTGACAACATCCCACTCGTACCGGGCAAAATCACCGACGCAGCCGGCTCGTCTTAACACGGCAATCTCCCGCATGATAGACCGGCAGTAGCCCGCTGGTCGCTCTTCTGCAGGGCAGGGCGACCTGAATCCACGCCGTTGCAAATTTAAGTTGCATTGTTGACAACTGCATGCAGCTTCCATGATCACCCTCGGCCATCTTTGGGAGTCGTAGTTTTCCACCAAACTGGGAATGAGAAAAGCAATGATGACAATGATAATAGAGATAATGATAACAATAATAATAATGATGATGATGATGAAAATAATTATAATGATGATGATGATAATAATGATAATAATAATAATAATAATGATAACAATAATAATAATGTAATAAATATTATTATTATTATTATCATTATCATTAGTATTGTTATTATTATTATTATTATTATTATTATTATTATTATTATTATTATATTATTGTTATTATCATTATTGTTATTGCTATCATTATCATTATTATTATTATTATTATTATCATTATTATCATCATTATAATAGTAGTAGTAGTAGTAGTAGTAGTAGTAGTACATGTAGTAGTAGTAGTAGTAGTAGTAGCAGTAGTAGTAGTAGTAGTCGTAATAGTAGTAGTAGTAGTAGTAGCAGCAGCAGTAGTAGTAGTAGCAGCAGTACTATAGTGGAAGTAGTAGTAGTAGTAGTAGTAGTAGTAGTAGTAGCAGTAGTAGTAGTAGTAGATGTAGTATTAGTAGTAATTCATTTCATTTCAATTCAATTCAAATAAACATTCATTTTCTTCCACTTGATTTGCAGGAGTTAACAATCATTTTCCCCCTATTGTAAACAGTTTATATATAGTTATATACAGTTTACATAATAACAATAATATTGAAAATGATGATAATAATGATAATAGTTTACATATACATATACATAATCAACTGAATACACAAAATAAGAATAATTCTTCTAAGGCGCCCTAACAGTATTCACTGACCATGCTTATCAAAGCGCTTACTGTACTAGTGTTATTATTACACCGGTCATTTTACACTTCTTGAGAAGTATTCTAGCCAAGTCTGTAATGATGATGCTGATGATGATAAGAATAATGGTAATAAAATAATAATGATAATAGTAATAATAATAATAATAGTAATAATAATGATAATAATAATAATAATAATAATAATAATAATAATAATGATAATAATAATAATAGTAATAATAATAATAATGATAATAATGACGATGATGATAATAATAAAATAATAACAACAATAATACTAAAAATTATAATAATTCTGATAATGATAATCACCATCATTATCATCATCATCATCATCATTGATGGGATTTGAACGTAATATTCAGTGAGTCCACGAGCCAGTCATGACGGTACACAGAATGCTCACTCACCTGTGTATACAACAAACCAGGGTAATCGAGATAAAGGGAAATTCCCTCTTTTGCCCCATCTACACTTAGTCTGCTGAAATAGACTTTTTAAAGAAAAATTGATCCAAAACTGCTTAAGAATAGCAATCAATCTACCTGGATCATAACCAAGATTATTTTTCAGTTATTGTTTGTATCTTTTCAAAATTGTTACTGCCTCAAATTTTATTGAATATCTAGCCATTGGACCTTTTTTAGTCCGTTATTCCTCTTTTTCCTATTTTTCAAATTTTCTCATTTCCTTTTTTTTTTTTGTATTATCATTATTTTTCTTTTTTCTTTTTCTTTTTTTTCTGCTTTTTTTTTTTCTTTTTTATTTGCTTGTCAGCAGCTAGACCTTTCCTATTTTTTTTCGGATAGCGCACCCTCCCCCAAATATATATATATATTTGACTTATTCTGCCACTGGACATTGTAATCTATACTCTTTGCGTGATGAATAAGTCTATAATATACAGTTGAACAATCGTATTATTGACATTTCGTTACACACACTTTTTTTTTAATCAGGCTACATTTAGTTCAATGAACACAGTAAAATGACGTATGGAATTGCAGACTAGATACCGCAACCCTGCTCCAATGCACATGCATTGTTCATAACAAAAACACACCATTGCCGTTGTGTGGACTGTGCAACTGTGGTATCAAACCTGTTTTCTTCAGTGTACCCTGTATATCATAGTTTTTTCCCTTCTTCCGATAGAATCTTGATTTCCTGCTCATTTCTCTCCTTTAAAGATATGCCTATTCCCATTGCCTAAAGAAACGCTGTGACCCGATTCTCTCCTCACCTCCACCCCACCATTTCGCAAGCAATACAATTATATTAAAAAATCCAATTCTTTTTCACCTTTGAAATCCGGTATCACTAGGGCTTCATTTACGTCAGAAAAGAATCTTCAAAAATAGTACCCTAAGCAAACCCTGTTTATTGAGTAATCTTCGGAAATACATTCAGAATAAATAGATGTCCCCGAAACATTCCAACAAAGTATGGATTGTTGTAAGTTTTTGAGGTCAGCCCACCCTCCAATGGAAGCATTTTAATGAATAGAACCTAAGCTATCTTTAGATTATTACCAATAATCGTATTCCAAACGTTGGGTCTAAAGTTAAACACAGTTATAAAAATACAAAAGAAAAAAAAGGGGGAAAGACCTAGACGGAAATAAATTTCTTTCTCAAGGGGCGTTACTACGAGATAGCCATTCTAATTCGGCATGTTCGGGGCATCGATGAAAAGATGAACTTATCAATATAAGGTTGTATTTCAAGCTTAGGAAAGAAAAGGAATAGTATCATTTACGATGTAATTACTCATTAAAGACGGATTGTAATTGGTTGGTTTATAAATGATATACGTAAAGAGTTGCATACAAGTTAGCGTACAGCAAGGGGGGTATCCCCATGCAAAGGTTGACGCAATGAGTCAAAATGAGTCAAACACCCTGGTATGCAAGGGTAGCGGAAATGTACTTCCATTTTCTATGACACTCTTTTTTCTACTACTATGTCCCTTTTTCTTTTTCTGCTTCTACTTTTTTCTTCTTCATCATCTTCTTTCTTCTTCCTCCTCTTCTTCTTCTTCTTCTTCTTCTTCTTCTTCTTCTTCTTCTTCTTCTTCTTCTTCTTCTTCTTCTTCTTCTTCTTCTTCTCCTTCTTCTTCTTCTTCTTCTTCTTTTTTCTTCCGCTGCTGCTGCTACTACTACTACGACGACTACTATTACTAGTACTAGTACTACTACTACTACCACTTCTACTACTACTACTACTACTACTACTACTACTACTACTACTACTTCTACTACTTGTTATTCTTATTCTTATTCTTATATTTTATTCTTTTTCTTCTTCTCCTTCTTATCAATTTACTTCTACTCCTCCTCCTCCTCCCCCCCCCCCCCTCTTCCTTCTCTGTATCATTTTCAGATTCGTGTTTTTTTTTTGTCTTTCTTTCTTTTCTTTTGACGGTGCAAATTATCATTGGAAATTATAGGCCTACTCGCATGCACGTCGAAAGGTTAGGAAACCCTACAGTATCACACTTACTCGGAAGGGCAGGTGCTGACTCTCGGAGCCCCAACTGCTGTTGCGAACGTGACACCTCGGGGCGTGGGCTGAGCTGGGGTTGGCAGCATGGCGACTCCGCTGAGATTGGTTCCGTTAATACCGGCTTCATACTTTAGCCTCAAAATTTTCTTGTTCAGATCCGCGCAAGCTCCCGGCAAGATTACCTCATCTCCTCCAATAACTTCAGATTTCTGCTGCCTCTTTGATTGCTTGTTTTTCCTGGGTCTGTCCCTGTTGCGTGCTGCTTCGCTCAAGTCCACCAACAACAGTAAGCACAATAATAAAACCGCCGTGAGCTGCTGCTTCTGTAGTGAATGGCAAGAGCGTCCGAATTTAATATTTGGCGTATACATGGTAAAAGTAAAAACAAAAATCAGCCGAGGAGGGGGAATGAGACTTGTATGATCAAGAAATGTTGGAAGCCACCACTTCGTTCACTTCTCAAGTTTGAATGAAGCAGAAGCAAAATTGTGTTCTCACACTCTGATGCAAATTCAAGAATTGAGGATACACTATTAAAACTATGAGAGGAAACTAATAGAATGAACACTCAGAACAAAAATTCCAGATGTCGAAAATGAATTCTGAAATGGAAATGAAAGACTCTACCCCTTGTCCTGGCTATTTATGGAGAGGTTGGTGAATAGTGGCATGTAGCCCCAGCCCTCCCCCCCCCCCCCAAAAAAAGGAAGTAGGCCTGGTTAACATGGCGTGAAGAAATAGAACGAATTCGTAAAAAAGGGAGTTTTGTCCCAAATAAATGTCGAAGGTGAAGTATACTGATATGGTTCGGTGTAAGTAGGTGGAGGTTTGTTAAACTGATTAGCTGAGGAGGAAGAAGCGAAAAAATTCCCATTTTTCTTCTATTTTTCCGCACTTTGCGAAATTCAAAATAAAAAAAAATACATGACGTCAGAAACAGGATATGTTGGATGATGAAATTCTAGTAGGCCTATGTTTTTCGACAAAATGATAAGGAATACCCCATCTATCCCTGGTATATTTGGTTTTTGATAACGTTGTCACGCCCAGAACTTGCATCTAGGTGTGGATGATATTTAAGTCAACAAATGGGGGGGGGGGGGGGAGGGGGAATGACCCCTCTCTCTCTCTCTCTCTCTCTCTCTCTCTCTCTCTCTCTCTCTCTCCCTCTCTCCCTCTCTCTCTCCCTCTCACCCCTAAGTGATTAAATTGTGATTTTACCCATCCTCAAGAAATACTCCAGTGGTCCGATTTTTGATCTGATAAAATCGTCAAGTAGAGTTTGATAGCTCACCATTTGAAATTCTCTGCTTGGAATGGACTAGATCTGATTTGTTTTCTTTACCTTAAGTCTGTTACTCCAGATATTGATTTAAAATATCAAAAAAAGGCTCTTTAAAAGCGGTCTGTGGGTCACATTTTGTTATATGATAACATACAGGTACAATGTGAGTATGAGTATAGCATCTTAGTTACAGGCGATGAAAATAACACATTTTCATTACACTGTTCTATTTCTTAAGTTAAGTATTAAATCGACAATCCATAAAAAAAGTTATTCGTGAATTCTTTTTAAAGTGAACAATCATAAGCACAACGATATGAAATAGGAAAAAGGCCAAATAAAATAAAATTACACACTTCAAGTAGTTAAAAGGATGAGAATTATTATATACAAAAGGATGTGAGCCATAATACGCTAGGTAAAATTCTCTTAGAATAATATGGTTGTAGTCTTACCGTCGTGAATTTCATCATGTTCATGGCTAATGTCGGTAGTTTCTACAGTCCCTTTAGGAATACTTGTTAACGAGAACCAATCAGTCTTCTCCAGATCTAACACTACCCTTCAGAAGAGTGATGCGTTTTATATATACTATAGCTCCGTCAACTGGTGGAAATTATTTTTAGAACAATCCGTCACCTCGGTCCACGTGGGAAATGAATGGAGCAGTTTGGTAGCGCGCTTTCGGGGATTTC
The DNA here is from genome assembly GCA_029962745.1 of Echinometra lucunter. NCBI lineage: Eukaryota > Metazoa > Echinodermata > Echinoidea > Camarodonta > Echinometridae > Echinometra > Echinometra lucunter. Next base: position 3,997,844 of record CM057164.1, on the reverse strand, counting down.
CCTAAGAACTTTTTCGTGTGTGTGTGTGTCTGAATTGCGCCTGCAAGAAGAAAGGAAAAATACAGTTTATCGATTTGCGCTTGGAATCTGTTTAAAGAAATTGATGAAACTTGTGTGTATCAATGGATGGATGGAATTTAACTAAGATTTGATTAAATCAAGGATGCATCTATCCATGCAATGTGAATATATTGTGATGATCAAAAGTCAATGAGGACAAAATGGAGGGGGGGGGGGGTAGGCTGATGTTCATCATAAAATCAATTAGTATCTTCTTGAAGAATTGGGAGATACTATTTCCTTGTAACAATGACTGTACTTTCATTTATCATAATTATTCTTGTCATCGTAATCACCGTCGTCATCATCATCACCGTCATTGTCACTATCATTCATTTATACCGCCACCACCACCACCACCAACACCACTACTAGACTAATAACCACCACCTCTTACAGCACTACCACCGCCACTACCACCATGACCATTAACACTCATAACTACCACTGACACCATCACCACCAATCACCACAACCAGCAACAGCAACAACTCCAACATCACCCACCACAAACAATGACTAACAACAAAAGCGCTGACACCATTGCCACCATCATCACTGTCATCACACCACTTTATCCAACCAATATCCTCCAAAAAACACGGCCGATCACAACCCCATCACCATCACCACCACCACCACCACCACCATTAAAACCATAACCACTACCACCACCACTACCACTACCAACTATCAGCACCCACCACTAACATCATCACTACCAGTCAGCACTACCTCAAGCACCACCACTACCATCACCACCACCATTAAAACCATAACCACTACCACCACCACCACTACCAACTATCAGCACCCACCACTAACATCATCACTACCAATCAGCACTACCTCAAGCAACACCACTACCAACACAGATTGCAGTCGCCACTACCACCATCAATCACTACCAACCCCCATTCACCACCAGTACCCTGACAAATCTTTACCATCATCCCCATCCCTAACTCCACCAACAATCAACACGAACACCACTACCACCTGCCCTTCCCAGCTCTTTATCTTCTCTTCTTTAAATCTTCCTCAATCTCGTTCTCCTTCACATAATTTTACTCCTCTTTCTCCTTCTCACTCATTTATCATTTTCTTTCCATTTCTTTCCAATATTCATTATCTGTTTTATTTTTCAATTCTTCTTATTTTCCTCTCCAACTTCTATTTCTTCCTTATATCTTCACGTCGCCACAAAAACATGTTATAGAATATAGGTACATATACACTAACAAACTGCCAGTCTTATAGCAATGCCAAAAAAGAGGAACGATTTTATTGACATGCCATCATTATGACGATGGATTTTTATTGACGTCTCACCATTATGATATCAACAGCGATGAAGACTATCTTAATGATAATTATACATTGATTATATATATTAAAGATTTCATATTTATTTGTTTTCTGTGGCCAGGATTCAAACGCGGATTAGAAATGTTTGCTAAAGATCACCCTCGACCCATTACTTGTGCAGGCAAAAATATCTTCTTTTTTGTTGTTGTTGTTGTTGTTGTTGTTTTTTGGAGCATTAACTTACCTATCAGTCAGAACTTCCCAGTCACAGCAAAAACAAAAATTACTTCTGATAGCTTTCCATAACATATACACAAACATCTTTCATTTGTATGTATAACTTTCTTAAAAAGTAGTATACTAATAATAGTTTGTGGCTCACGGATACCGTCATATCAAAAAATAATGATAATAACAAACAAACACATGGGTTAACTTGTTGATTTGCATCTAAATGTTCGAAATATATGACGCACGAAACTCATGATATCATAACTGTGGTTACATAGACTATTGGTCGCATGCACTGGAATTACAGAGAAGATATGAGTCGGTGTGGCATGTTGGAGGCGAGGTAGCCTCAGAATAATTTCCTTGAAAGCATTCGTGTACTTTTTGATATCCATTAAAATTCACATTCTAGTTCTTTTATTTATTTTGATCACGTATGTTATCCAAATAAGAAAAATACCATTTTTTCAACAGCTTGAACAGGGAGACCATTTTTTCCAGACACTTACCCCCCCCCCCCGCCCTCCCGTTCTCTCGTAAAGGAATTCTGACCCCCCCCCCCCCCATCTTTCCTAATTTCCAAGCGGGTAACTATAATAGGTCACAAAACTCTTTTCTTTGACGACATGAAAAAAAGCTCATGACCTATCTGTGGTTCGGGGGGGGGGGGGGTTCTAACAGTCTCGGCTACGGGCCCTTTAGCCCCAAGTCTCTCCCTTTGTGCTATGTAAATCTTGCTAGTTGAAAAAAAAAACTTGTCAGTTTATTCGAAAATAATATTAAATCATTGTGATGCAGGCCATACGCAGAATTTTTTCCGGGGAGGGGGGAACCTAAAATGTACGAAGAAACATGTAAGCGAAGTAGCAAAGCAACCGAGCCGGTCACGAGGGGGCTTTTGCATTTTTAAAATTGAAATTAAAGGATCTAGTGCACACTTTTGGTGGAATTTGGGGAAATTTTCAGTAAAAAAAAATTAAGTCTTGAAAACTTCGGGGGGGGGGCAACTTCCCCCTGCCCCCCCCCCCCCCCCTCCCCGCTGCGTACGGCCATGGTGTGATGACTGGGAATAAAATTCAAAGTGAGGAAAATGAACGCTTTAAAAATTCGATGAAATACACTTTTGAAATTTAATTTTGGTTTGGAAAAGAATTTCCCCAAAATTTGGAGTAAATGCATATTATCAAGGAAAGACATACATCACGCGATTCGGGTTTATGTGATTCCTTTTTTTTTCTTTATCAACAAGATAGCCCTGATGTGTGACGTGGTTATTTTGTTTTTCGTTTGTATGTGGTGATTCATTTTAATTATTTTTTGTCTTGATGATTTAAATTATAATCAAAATACATAAACCAAATGCAATTGTCTAAATGGTGAGTTTTACGGAACATCCTACATGTCACATCCTATTTTCATATTTGCTTGTGTTGTTTGTTCATCGCTTGCCTACATATCCCTCCCGATGAAAACACGTTATTTATCTTTTCATACACAGTTTCGATTTCTATCACACGGGACTAAGACTATTTTTCGAGTAAAGGTTTGCATTGTTTTTATATTCACTGTATTTTTTTAACATTTGAACATTACTTAACTGAATAAAACATGAGCAAATGAGACTTTTGAATAAGTGTTGAGGGCAAATTACTCAAACTATGTCTAAAATGAAACATTTTTCAGTTAAGAAATCCGTTTAAATGCTCCAAAGAATTCGATCGGGTTATGAATAGCCTATCATAACTACTAGGAATAAAGTGAAAAGCTCCCGAAGGCTATTAGAATTTCACAATAACGAGACAAAAAGACATCAAAACTGACATGATCTGGCTTAATTTCATACAGAGGATTCGCTGACGAAACGTCATGCATTGTTAAAAAGATTGCGGTATTTACATCAACTTTCGTTTCTTTCTGGGAGATAATTATCTTCTTATTCGTCTTGTTCCTCGTTTCTTTCTTGTCAATTATTATATCTCGGTCTGAAAAAAAGAAGATATGATGCACATTCTACGCAACAAATATCAACCGGTAGATTGCAGTTATTAAAGAGGATCTAATCATTAAACGAGCCAGTCTTACACGAACCGAAAGCTGCATGATTTGAGATGAATGCCTTTTTGAAACAAAATAAAGTTTTTACAGAATTTTTTAGCATCTACCACATCATTTCTGTGTAATTCTTAATCTACCAAGGATGAAAAAATTTAAAGGCAAAATATATACTGTCATTCTTTTAAAAAAGGGGAAAGGGTATAAAAGTTGGAAGCATTGTTCATATCAGGAATAACTACCGAAGAAAGCATCCCTTATATGGTAATGCATTGTGGTTGGAACTCTTTTGTTATCAGTTATAAAGATTATGAAGATCGCGGTAAAATTCAGTCAACTTTCGTTTCTTTCTGGTAGATAACTGGCCTCTCATTCTTCTTTTTCATCGTCTCTTTCCTTATCGGTTATTATTACCTTGTCTGAAAAAAAGATATATTGGGCATTCTAACCACAAAATGAACGGATATTCAGTTCTGAAAGATATATTAACAAATCAGACAAGCATATGAGAACCGAAAGCTCGTCGAGACAAGTGCTTTTAATACTTCGGTAGAATTTTTGAGCCTTTTCTGTCTTTTGTCTATTATGATGCTTTGTCTACGGAGAAGGACCATGTTTTTTTATACTAATTAAGAAAAAAGAAACGCACACACGCACACAAAGCAAAAACGTATTTTTCCGTGGTTTTTTTTTTTTCAAGGGGGAGGGGAATTCAGAAACTGGTCTTTAAAAAAGAAAAGGAAACTGGAAACTAATACCATTCAAAGCATTCCACAAGGGGCAGGGGGAGAAAAAATGCACAGAAGTTACATTTTATTGAAGGAAAATAGAATACTTTCATTTTCAACAGAAAAATCAAAAGCAGGGTAATGAACTGTATAGTTCATAAGAAAAGATTTTAATGATATTGAAAAATTACAAGGATGAGGGGCACACTGTTAAATATTATTTATTCATCTTAGGGGGATGCCCCCACTTCAACTGTTAGCAGGGGAACAAGAAAATGTATGCACGACACTGCAAAGAAATATCAGTATGAAGGTCACATCTTTCCATCATTACTTATTCATATGAGGGGACACTTCGTTTTCACTTCCGGTGACAATAGGGAGCATGAAATAATTTGAAAGGCGGAAGGTATTAGAAAAATTCAAGATTCTTTCTTGTTAATGTATTTAGAATGTATTTAGTATATGTTTGATGAACAAAAACGAAATACGATATTCGTACCCCCCCCCCCCAAAAAAAAAAAAAAAAAAGAGAGAAGAGAAGAGTACATGCTTACTGTATATGAATCTTCTAAATTTTAAGAATATTTTCATCAATATATAACATTACATTATCTTGGATCTGTACAAGTCCCCATCTAACGTTAGGGTCAATATATCAGATAAGTAATATTAAAAAAAAATGAATAAAAGGAATTTTTGAAATCCATGGTATTTCAGCGATATTAGTTGCGATTTTGTTTTCTTTTTTGATAAAAGATTCCCCCTTTCGCACACATCCTCCTAATTAAGCACGTTAAAAGCCTGTAAACAGTGGAAGAATCAGTTCCAGTACCTTAGACATAATAGAAGAGGGAAGTTTGTATGAATAATTACAGTCTAAATGCATCACATGAACAAGATGGGAAAAGGTTAGCCACAATATGACAATTACAATTAGGGTAACATACCGTTTCAGTCATGTCCATTTTTTTTTCTGAAGATTTTTCTAGAGATTGATTTTTCCCGAAGTTTCATTATTCTAAAGGTTTTTTAGGTTCATGATTCAAAAAATGTTATTAGAGTCATAATTCAGAAAACAAACAACAAAAAATGTTCATTGTTTTAAAGCTTCATATCCCCCCCCCCCCGCAAAATATATGTACATGTAGATATAGTCTCTCTTTTTTGCAAGGGAAATATATATATTAATATATATGTGAGACAATTGAGAGAGTAATAGCGTAGCATGAATCAAAGTTCCCCAGAGCTGTCCTACCATTTTGGAAATTTTTGCAAAGTTTGAAAAAAAGTCTCCGCCGGGAATCGAACCCGGGCCTTTGGCTATGAACGCCTAGTGGTTAAGGCATTGGCGTTCATAGCTAAAGGCCCGGGTTCGATTCCCGGCGGAGACATTTTTTCATCCTTTGCAAAAATTTCCAAAATGGTAGGACAGCTCTGGGGAACTTTGATTCATGCTACGCTATTATTCTCTCAATTGTCTCACATGTATTTATTTCCATGAGAGTTGCCAAAGCTGTTGTATATGTTACCTGATCACAATATATATATACATATATATATATATATATATATATATATATATATATATATATATATATATATATATATATATATATTATAATCTCTTACATTTTCGGAAATACAAGAGAAGAAGATAGAAAGTGGAAAAGAATGGAAACAGAGAGGGAGGGAGAGAGAGAGAGGGAGAGAGATTACATTAATATTTGGAGGTGTTAAGTCTGTGAGTTAGAAAAGGTAACGCCAAATGATCAACCTTTCATCCATACCAAATAACCTCGGCGGGAGGCATCCAAATTACAATACCACGAGTGGAATCATACTGGAAAATGTATGGAATAATGGACTGATGGGTTATGCATATACGTATGTGTGTATATCGTTCTATAATGCATGAAGAAAATAAGGCGTGTGGAAATTTTTCATTGGGTCACGGTACATGTACATCCAGTCAACCATGGTATATACCTGGAAAATTAATAAATAGAATAACAGTGGTGATGTCATGTTGGATATGGACAGGACTTTGACGTCAAAATCAGGTTGTTTGTTCGTCTTATACAAATCATTGAAAACATACTCCAAATGATATTCATATGGGTATTTCTCATTTCGGTGAGGTAATAATTACATCATATTTACAATGCACTAAGGTTCAAACGTTTACTTTTGAACCCTATATCAATGCATATCAATTCAACTGTGGTATATACCTGGAAAATGAATAAATAGAATAACAGCAGTGATGTCATGTTGGAAATGGACAGGACCTTGACGTCAAAATAAAGTTTTTTGTTAGTTTTCTGCGATCTGTGGAAACATACTCCAAAGGATATTCATTTGGGGGTATTTCTCATTTCGGTTGGGTAATAATTACATGATATTTACAATGCATTAAGGTTCAAACGTTTACTTTTTCCCCTTTTTGTATTTTTTCTTCATTCGCCTTATGCTTCACTCCACTATATTTTTTTTTAAAGGTTTGTCTAGTTTAGTTTTGTGTGTGGGGGGGGGGAGAGGAGGGGGAGGGGGTATAGTGAAGACAGTCATTCTTCCCGAGGACCTTGCGTACGTGGAACTCCCTACCAAAAAGCGTAGTAAAGGCTCCATCGGCAGAAGCATTTCGCCAAACACTGACGAAATGCAGTGGCTAAACTCAAACCAGACTAAAAGATTTGTACTTGCACCATATGTAAATAGAACACTCAGCAATTCGTGTTTTTTTTCTTTCTTTTTTTTGTGACACACACACCCCCCTCTCATTTGCATGAATCTTCAGGAGGAGGCAGAGTAAACAGAAGAAGAAGAAGAAGAAGAAGAAGAAGAAGAAGAAGAAGAAGAAGAAGAAGAAGAAGAAGAAGAAGAAGAAGAAGAAGAAGAAGAAGAAGAAGAAGAAGGGGGAGGGGGGGGGACAAGGGAAAACTCCTATTAATTTCATACTGCACATTTTCAGAATATGAATTCTATATCTGGCTTCAAGTGCACACTATACCTTAATGTTTTGTTCCGAGAACGTCACTAAATTTCTTGACCTTAACAAAGATCTCAGCAATTCTATTCCTATTTTGGGAAGGGCACTCCAGCTGACAATAATGATTTTCAATAATTATTTCTGATAATTTAAAGTGGGAGCACTGTGGTATTGTGATAGAGGCCCTAGCCTCTCAAATGAGAGGTCCTGGGTTCGATCCTCGCCTGGTGTTAACATCATTGGACAAAGGGTCCCTCTGGACCCAGGTTACCAAGCATTGCTGGGGTTATAATAATTGCATGGCCTGCAGGAAGAGCAGTAGTAATACTGATGTAGCTACCCTGGGTAAATGAACCCAATTATTATTATTATTATTATTATTATTATTATTATTATTATTATTATTATTATTATTATTATTATTATTATTATTATTATTATTATTATTATTATTGTTGTTGTTGTTGTTGTTGTTGTTGTTGTTGTTGTTGTTATCATTATCATCATCATCATCGTTTGTGAGTATTGCTTTGTTTGTACATGTTGTATCCATTTTGTCTTATTTGAGCAGAAAGAAACGCTGTTCAGTCAGTTATATGTTTCAATAGTAGAGAGGAATTGAGAGAGGTTACGTGAATCAGGGCGAGTGGGGGGTGACACTGGTTTTTTTTTTTCCTCTCTTTCCTTTTTCTTGTTGGATGAAATGCAAATTAACAAGAATTTTATCACTGGTAAAGGAGGGGGTATGGTGTGTTCTTTTCCTCTCCCCTTTCTCTTTTTTTTTCTCATTTTGTTCCTGTTTCTCTTTCTTTATTTCACGATTTGATAGAAGTGCTAATTTCCCGTGGCTGATCTAAGAACCTTAATAATACTTACTGACGCTTAATGGATATTTCCATGCATGTAGCACCGAGGCAGGTGGATGGCGTCATGTTGCCATGCCAGCCAGCCTTGGAAGTCCCTGCCCCATACCTCTCTCGCACGTGCATTTCAAGACCGTTGCAAGTACAACCCGGACACACCGCTAAACCAATTCCAAAACGTCGGCATGTTTGTATGGGTGTTTGTTTATTTGGAACCTAACACAGGAAACAAGATAGCAATTGCACCTTGATATGCCTCAGTCACACGACAGAACCGAATCCACAACGACTACGAACCTATCACCTTTTGTGATTCGGAGTACTAGTAATGTAAATTTTTTGTTTGGTCTCGTTGTATGACGTATTAGACTTTGAACCCACCGTCCTTTGAATCGCCTCGGTATAACGTCCCCCTTTTCTTTCCCACCCCAGCTACTTTTAGACACATGCGTGTCAGGGTTGAGATCATCATATTATACGTACATTTATAATGTTCGGAATTACTGCATTGCTGTGTGTATTCCGCTTGGTTAGATGTGTTCTACTACATCGCACCCGCCCCCTCAAAAAAAACACCAAAAATATATATTTAAAATAGATTTTTTAAAATTGAGAAATAAATGAAAGAAATATGTCAGCTGGAAAATTTTTATTAAATCATTTGATAGGGAGACCTGGATGTGAGATTTCGTAATGTAAAGATAACCAACACGTGACAGAATAATTCTGAATTTACTTCAAAATATCTGTTTGTACCATTCTTATGGGATGCATTAATAGTGCGAAAAATATTCAGTATTTTGTGTCGGGGGAAACTAGTATAAAGGTTGAGAAATGTCAGTATAGCTAAAACGAAATACAAAAATTTTAGATTTGCTATTAAACGTTTGTTTGGTTTATTTGATCCCCCCCCCCCCTTTACGGTCCAAAAATATTCAAGAAATTGAATTTGGGAGAATTAGCTTGAAGCTTGCAACAAGGCAAGAAACAAACTACTTTAAAGAAAAAAACACATAACTACATGCTAAATTCCCTTAAATTCCCTCTTAAACTGTGTTTGCTTTAAACATGTTAAAGAAGTCTTTTCTGAGGACTGTGATCTAATAATGTAAATATCACATAGGAAGTAATGAATTGATGATACACGTGCCTGTCTGTAGAACTGAGTAAATAAGGGGAAGAAAGGCGCAACTCCATCAAAACAAATCTTGAGATATCTTGACAAGTTGGTGAGAAAGACTCTTTCAATTTCCATGTATTTAGAAATTTACAGTATGCTGATGTTTCAGAGGTTCCCTGCGATGGAAGATGAATAAAGACATTCTAATATAAATATGATACCGACTGGGTCTCATGTGATAAAGATACAACCACGTCAGATCTATACTGATTTTCCTGTGGGCACTGCAATTATTATTTACGTTCGTGAAAAGCGCTCTCTTTGAATATGAAAATAGTTTGTCTCATACTAGTCAAAAGAACAAGTTTCATCTCAATAACTAAAAAACAACTATGATGGAGGTAACCTAATCATTCTCTAGTTTGTTTGTTTTTTCCTGTCTACCACATTTTCTCCTCAACGTATTCCAATCACGCCATTTGTTTTGGAGTATTCCGAGTAGGAATGTCCTAAATTCAGCAAATGATGTAACATACCACACCTGCGGTCCGTCCAGCTAGGGAAGTGGGGCCTCGATACGGTACTTTGCGTTAAGGTCAAAGTGAAAACTAACTTATTTACAAATAAAGTACAAATAAAATCATAAAGAATGACCGCCCAATTAAAAGAAAACCACACCCTCGAATTATTTTGCCAATGAAAAGGATCTCCCGAACCTATACTCATTGAACAGTGGTGGATTTAGAGGGGAGGGGCATTCGCGACCCTTGCTCCTTTTGAAACCATAGTATACATTGCCCCTCCCCATTTAGAACTGATCGCGGGGGGGGGGGGGAGGGGTGTCAGAAAATTTGGGAGGACAAATCCCCCCCCCCCACACACACACACACACACGCACGCACACACACACAAAGGAAAAATAGTGTGACAAATTGTTTTCCTTCCCTATTTTTTTTGGGCTTCTCAGTAAAGTTTCCGAGATTTGTTCCAACACTCCTTTTTCTCAAAATTCATACACAGTGATCCCTAAAAAAGAGGATTCCTCCCCCCCCCCCCTTAATTGAGGATTCGTCCCCCCTTACTTACCACATTACAACTTTATTACCAAGTTACTACTTGGCAATCAACGTAAAGACTCTCAACGTGATTCAACCCTTGAAATCAAAACACTTAAACATTTCTCCATGACGTCACTGAAGAATCAATATTGCTTTGAAAACACACCCTCTTTTTACAATTATCATCACTTATTTAACGTTCAAATCACAGAAAGGAGCATTGATGTGTGCAGTAAACAGAATTATCTACATAAGGACAACATAAATAGGTGTTGAAAATTTCAGACATTGCTTCTCCCCGGTCCGCGTCCAAAGAAGCAAAAAGAGAATCAATATTTTTAGTCGTCAGGCGGGCCATGAAATTACCTTGCGGGCTATAGGTCAACTTCAAACGGACCCATTGAGGATGGCCGTCTATAGTTCACTGTTCGATCGCAAATACCTTCGTCATATTATTTACATATCAATATACTGCACGGGGATTTGATAGACTACAAGACAAATAAAATACTTACAATTTATCACCATTACATCTATCTAACACCCTTCCCACTAAATAAATGAAATAATGGCTGTAGACTTTAATCTACATTATGAAACAGCCGGTGAAACCTCGATTTAGAGAACACTATTGAAAAAACAACAACAATACATTAACATGAAATGAGACTGATACATGTAATACTGAACAGCGAGACTTTTGCAGGTCTCTGTCTTTTTCGTCCGTCATGTTCGCATTCGTATTCAAGCTGTTTCCCTTTCATATTTTTAATATGATAGCATATGAAGGTTCACATGTCTACCATAATATTCTTCCAGAAAAACTGACATCAAACTACTGAGAAAGTTCACAAATTATCTTCCACTTCCTCTCAGAACAAGATTCTCTTAACTTTTGTATTGATTAAACAAGGTTTTAAACAAGTTTAGTAAGCCCATAGTTTTCTTGATCCAAATATGTTTGTTAAAACGAAAATCCTGTGTTCCTGTGTGTAAAAAGGTCACTTGACGTTCAGCATCCTGTATACAGGTAAATATTTGCATAAAATTACGATTGCGTCATTTATGAAAGACATATTTTAGTGGTTACTACTTTCGATTTTGGACTATGGACACGCTCAGTCACCTGTGTGTCTAGGCTCAGGACCTGTAGTCGTAACGTGCGAATATCCTACTTTTGTTTGTAAATACAATGGGATGTAACCTATATGCCAGCAATCATAATGGACCGTGAGATTTTCTGGGGATGTCCTTTGGGATTGGGTAAGGCTTTATCATGCATGTGTCATCATCGTGATAACATCGGTCAAAGTTCATTTCAGGTATAGCTCTGCAGGGCCGAAAGAGGCTAATATCTGCACTGTCTTCAAAACCAAAATGTACAGGGGAGGATTTTCCCCCCAGTTTTTCGTGTTTGTGTTGTTGTTGTTGTTGTTGTTGTTGTAGTGGTGGTGGTGGTAGTGATGGTTGCTCTTGTTGTTGCTGCTTTCATTGTTTTTTGTTGTTGTTGTTGTTGAACTACACATGAAGTTTAAATGATATTGCAGCAGTCTGCCAGTATATGGCCCCACCACCCTTGTAGTGAAATAGAGGAAGAAAAAAAAAGAAGAAGAAGAAGAAGAAAAGGAAGAAAAGGAAGAAAAGGAAGAAGAAGAATAATTTTTCTTCTTTCGCTTCTCTTTTGGTACAGAGTTTCCTAAGAAAAATATTAAGAAGATGACATAAACCTAACGCATATTAAAGGTAGAATTACAGTGAGCACTCAATCTTTCCTTTCAAAGGGAAAATCGCAACCAGAAAGATAAATCACAGGAAATTGAGGGGGGAGAGTTGGCTCGTCATTCACACACCCACACACTAAACGTGCTTTTTTTCAACAAAAGAGTCGCCCTTCGGAAAATACGAACAGATTTTTATGAATGAACATGTCATCAGCTGATCCTTTTCTCTTCTCTCTCTCTCTCTCTCTCTCTCTCTCTCTCTCTCTCTAGCTGTTTATTTTTTTTAACTGGGAATGAAACCTGTGGCAGTGTCGTAGACCTTCTCAATTCACAAACAGAAAGGGACAAAAAGGACCAGCGAAGGATTGTTACATGTTACCATAGATCCATGATTTTACGTAATACTGCAGTTTTTCCCTAGTGTATTGCTAATAGAGATACCATTTTAGATATTTGACTAAAAATTGAGATCATAGAGCAATAACACGACGACTTTTTCCCCCTTTCGGTATATTCTCCTTTCATATTCCTTAGTTTCAGTGCTGTGTGCCATGATAGAGACAGGGAGAGGGAGGGAGGGGAGAGGGGAGGGGAGGGGAGAGGGGAGGGAGAGGGGAGGGAGAGGGGAGGGAGAGGGGAGTGGTAGGGGAGAGGATGTGGGAGAAGAGGGAGAGGAGGGAGAGGGGAACGGGGTGTTGGGTTGTGTCGGGGTGCGTGGTTGTAAAGCACTTTAATCTTTAAGAATATTATAATTATAATATTCGATCAGGGCATTTTTTTTTTCGGGGGGGGGGTGATGATATTCTTTTAGTACTCTCTTTGACCTGACGTCATTTCCTTAAACAAGTGAAATAAAAAAAATATATCCCCCCCCCCCCCTCTCCAACATCATAGGCCTTTCAGACCCTAAACCTAAACCTAACCTAAAACCTAATGAAAACCCTGACCCAAACCCCTTTTTTGGACGAAATTCCCCTTGTAAGAAAGTACCGTGGCACCCAAGGTACAATCATGGTAATATGATGGTACATGTTCAAATAATCATGGTGCAACATCAAAAAAAGAATTAGGTTTTACCATGGACCCTACCAAAGAAGTAGGGTCCATGGTTTTACCATGGGTACCTAACTGTTCAGGGACTGCACGGAGCATTAATTTCGCCGCCGGAGCGTTAGTCGGATCACTATCAAATCCATGTTCAACTTCAAGTTTATTCATGATTATCATGATAAAAAAAAAGGAATCCCCCTTCTGCAGTAACATCCTATCCTTGTTTCTGTCACCAGTACGGAGGGGTGGTCGCTTGCACGCTGTTTAGAACAAACACAGAAGTCGGAAGTTGCACCCTATATATCAACACAATAGATGGAACGGAGTAAACACACTGCAGCTATAAAGGGTTTTGCAATCCATGTCGTGGCAGTAAAAATAAAGGGAAAACACACGTGGAAATAGGAAATATTCGAACACCTGAAGAATAAGAATCAATAGAATAGTCTGATGTCCAGGCGCTAAGAATTGCTTCCGATGCATTTTCCCACCCTTATTCTTAGTTTACTTTAATTATAAAAAAAAAAAGTAGTAGATTCTTTCTGTTTCCTTCGCTTAGTATTACATTGTTACATGTATGACATGCTGTTGTCTTATATGCGTAAATCCTTGATGCATCAGCTTATTATAAGCTGCGACCTATGTCTTTTTTTCTGGGATAAGTCTTGTCAATTTAGTTCAGTTCAATACATGAATATGCATGCAAGACGTTGATTATCTTAATGTATTTTAAGAGAAATGGGCATGGACGACATCTCCTTATAAGAACCTAATACTTTATATCATGTACACAACTCTGCAATCACGGGAAGATAATATAGTTGTGGTTGGTTGCTTGTTAGTTTTTTGTTTTGATTTGGTTTCTTTTTTAACACATATATGCATTATAAGTGAAGCTTTAAAACTACAGTAATTATAGTCGCAAAAGTCCATCCACTTGTCATTCTTGTCAGTCAAATCCGTTATTATGTCGGATTGTAGCTATGTCAGGCATGGGGTAGACTTTACTCGAGTCAACAGCAACATGCCGATTATACTTTGAAACCTAACTTTAACACTGAGTCTTGGATTAAATGAAGCTCAAGAGCAGTTGTCGCCGGAGCTCCTTGATTTTTTTTTTTTTTTTTTTTTTTTTTTTGGGGGGGGGGGGGGGTTCTTTTAAAAGCATATGATTGATTTCTAATTTCAAGTGGGCCTCATCTTAGGTATTAACCTATATAGCCATGGCTCAGCCTATAGGAGCCTAATTCTAACCTTCAGTTTCCAAAAAGCCCGATGGAAAGGCAAGAAACTTTGGCGGAATTAGCCCTGAAGAAAAAAATAGCCCCCTGAGCAAATCATGCCCATTTACCGAAAATCCAGTTCTGACATTTGAAATAAGACTACTAGTACAAAGGGTTAACATCGGACACGCCCTTGCATCGTTGTTCATTCATCCATTCATTCTTGCACGTTGTGGTTTACACATGTGTTGATCTCTATAATCACATGTTATACAAATGCCTTTACCAATAAATCATTCATATATTTTTTTTCCATTTTCAAAAGAAATGCAAAAATACGTTACACTTCATCGACAAAATTGCACTTTGCGACTTTAAAAGTTAACAGTGACGTAATTAAAACTGGGTCGTATGGCCGGGTGTACAAACTTTCATTTTGCGAACTATCATTATTATTTGTTTTATGATCGCACATAACTGAACAAAAACATGTAGGACAGCTAAACATTTCCATCAGTCCAATCTGTCATGAAGTGCAAATGAAATAAAAATGAAACATAAATACATTTGGAAAAATACGAAAAATAGAGCAGTATTTTTTTTTCCGTCGAGGTGATTCCCGAAAAATAATTGCGAGATAGTGTAGAGGGAGACATTGCGTAAGAGTGAGGTACCACCAGTTACCTGTACCCGTGACCACCCCCCCCCCCTCCCCGACTAGTTTGCAAGCACTAACCCTGGACTGTCGAAACTCGTAATTCAGCTTATTGTGGATGGTGTATTATAACAGTTCGTATGTATTGACATTACTAGTAGGCACGTAGTCTAGGCATCTCTCAGGACCCATTGCATTCTAATAAAGTGTCGAATAGATTCTGTACCTGTCAACATTCCATAAATACATCCTTTTGTAGAATCATTGGGCAATGACAATTGCATAATCTTTTGCGGTATTAAGAAATCACTATCACATGGTCAACCTGTGATAATTTAATGGTTCGTGTTGTTTTCAAGGTGACACCTGCCTAGTTTGTACACATAACTTATAAAATAAAATTGAAAAGTTCTGCGTCGGTGTATATAAATAGATATCGAAGAAAGAATCAGTAGTCAAATAAAAGCATCGCAGGAGCAAAAAAATAAATAAATAAATCGGACTGACGTTTCCGTCAATGACCTTTATCAAAGTGAGACTGAAAAATAGATTTTTTTTTATAGCTATGATTTTTTTTTTCTTAATATTTTTTCTTTATATAGTAAAGAATTTTGGGTAACGTTTCGGTCAAAGAACTGTATGAAAATGAGACCTAATTTTTGGTCTCAATTTGATAAAGGTCTTCGACCGGCGCCAGGTTATTTGGACAGGGGGCAAGATGACCCATTAGTGACTTTATTTACGTTTTAAATGAAAAAAAAAATAGGTGCATTATATAGTTGCATGATTGCAGCCCTCTCTTTCCCCATACTCTTCTTTCTTCTTCTCCTTTTTCTTCTTTTCTTCTCTTTTTTTTTTTTTTTTTGTTCCCTCGAAAAATCATAGGAGGCGGTCGCCCCCTCCCTCCCTGTAGCGCCGCCCCTGTGTAATAGTATTTTGCATGGTTCTCGAAAGATGCTTTTCTTTCTGCGACAGATACCAGAGCCCCTTTGCATAAAACTTACAATTAATGGTAACTTTGTCATCAATGGTAACTACCATGGTAAAATTGCTCAACAGCCAACCAAATTCAAGGTTTCCATGGAAATTACCATTGATGGCAAAGTTACCATCAATAGCAAGTTTTATGCAACGAGGACCCGGAGCCCCAAACGGTGGTTTCCTTAAAGAAGAATGCAGCCCAGACATCAGTGTTCTCTTAGTGAATGAAGAAGAACAAGAAAGAGTAAACAGTGAAAGTTTGAGCAAATTCGGACAATCTGTTCAAGAGTTGTGAATTTTGAAAGTTTAAGTAAATTATGGGCATCCTTTAAATTGGCAACTCCACGGGCATCTGTGATGTCATCGTGGACAACTGTCCTTTCATTTTGTACACAAAATTTAGCATTTGCTTCATTTTCAAGAAAGATGGATCTTTTTGGAATTACTTCTTGAGTATGACATAGATACATCAATTCTACAAGCATTTTGCGAAGAATTATGTTTATTCCTGGCTTAAAATCATTTTTTGGAAACTTATTCAAAAAAATGTATGGAGAGTTGTCCACGATGACATTACAGATTCTGGCAAAGTTGCCAACTTAAGGATCACCATAATAGGGATCAAATTAAACTTTCAAAATTCATAACTCTTGAACAGAAAACAGGAGAATCAGTCAATCGTGACCCGAGGACACTGATTTTATTTGCATTTTTTTTTCTTTCACCCTTTCAGGTACATGTACTTATTTGCTCAAATCATTTCAATCAAAATCAACAGTTAACGACAGTCACCGGCATAAATCCGTTTTTAGTTGGGGGGGGGGGTGATCGACTTTTTGCAGAAATTTCTTGCGTGAACTCACACTTAAGTATATATACACACACACACCCTTACTCACCCTAGCATAGCAGACCACCACACACATATAATTTTTTTATTTAGCGAGCGAGCAAAAAATAACCATGGGGGGGGGGGGGGTTGTTTAAAGAGCATTTTAAATGAAAATTCCACTATATGACCATCGTTTATGACATTTTTATGAAAAACTTCACCAACTGATTAATTACAATATAATTTTTCCTTAAATTGAGGGGGGATATTTGTACACGCTATCCCCCCCCCCGATTAACGCCAATGACGACAGTTATTTTCATACAAAAGTGACAAGATTTAAGTATACAAATTAATTGAGGACATCAGAAAGCCTATACCATCCCCCCCCCCCCCCCCCCCATTTTGACAAAATCATTGTTTGTGCCCAAACTTAATTTCAATTCTTTTAAAAACACATCCCACAAAAGTTCCTTCTTTCTTCTTAACCGTTTGGTTCCTCGAAATTATCATCTAAATACTCAAAAAAGCAATAGTTAATAATATCAAGATTATTTTCTGATTGCAAGGAATTATATGCAAGTAAGAGATTACCAAGACATGAGGTACAAAAAATATTGTGAAAAGTTCCTGGTTGATTAATGAAGAATAGAAAAATGTGTGAAGGTTTGTTAAGCTATAGAGAATGACTTTATTTTCAATATTATTGATGAAAATTCAGACTATACTAGTATATTACATTTATACACTACGGTGAATACTATCTCCTCTCTCTCCCTCTCTCTCTCTTCCTCCCTCTTTAAAATAATCTCTCAATTGTTCAGGATAAGATTGTTCTTAAGGAGATAATATGGATTATTCATGGAAATTAACCACATCGTGGGCTAAAATTAGTGAGAACAGATGTGTCGCAATTTTAGTCTAGTTCACTTTTAAAAGGCATGAATAGTCGGAGATCTATATACATCCTCTAAAAATATTGGGTAAAAATGTGCCATGAGGGTAATCATGTGTCCAGCCTACTTTGGGCATTTTTTTTTTTTTTTCATTTCTTTTCATCCAATTTGATGGAAATTTTGCCAATTCTAAAGCAATTACTGCTTATTTTCACCCTAACTGGACAATAATGCTTCCCCCACCGGGTAAAAATATTGCCCAAGTTGGCTGGACATAATTACCCTCGTGCTGGTTAAAATTTTACCCAATATTTTACAGTGTACACAGACACTCCTGTTGTAAACGAAGAAACTCCATAGTTCTGAAAATTGTCTATAATTAAGCAGTAACAAAGGTCATCTAGATAGTAGTAGATCATACTAATGAGGCAGATCGTTTGACAGGTACAAGTACATCCTTCCTCTCACAAAAAAGGAGACGTCTGAGATACATTACAAAGTTCAGATAAACAAGAATGAAAAATAGAACAGAAACTTTCATATTTCAAGGTAGCACCTTTTTTTAAATTTTTATTTTTTTTTTTTTTTTTACTATATATACATAAGTACGACAGGTTTCACATAAAATTCGCATAAAAATGCACATAAATTAACAAACCAGAAACATTTTGTGTATAATAGGCTACTATCACATCCTGGTTTATAACACTATGTGGTTATGAATAGGATGCTTACAGTTGTCTTAATATCTAATGAAATATACATGGAAATCTTAAGGAGATATGGATGTCAAAAAAAGAAAAGAAAAGCAGACAAGTCCTACCCAGTTTCAAAGGCATGATTGATTAATTATCAATTATGTTATATGATGGTGTTCTCAGACAAAATCTTTGATAGTTTCTCCAACAGTATCCACAAATTCTTATGGTGCAAGATCCTTCCGACTGGCAGCCACAGAGTTGTGAAATAAATTACCCAGTAATCTTAAACAGGTTGATACAGTTGACAATTTTAAGAGTCTCTTGAAAATGCATTTTTTTTCATTTATTATAGTACAATCTCATGTTTTATGTCAGAGCATTAGTTCTTTCTAATGTTATGTCCCTCTATCATTCTTTTTTTCTCTCTTTCTCTCTCTTCTTTCTTTCTGAGTGCAAACTTGGACTTAAATTCCTTTTTGTGATACGCGCTTTACAAGAATGGTTCATAATTATTATCATTACCATTTGAACTGTTTCTTTTCACACACAAAAGGTGAAAAGTCTCTGACAAAAAGGACGACACAGAGCCACTGAAATATTCTGACATTCCCCACCCCTGGCTTTGATTTCAAAAAGAGTTAAAGAGGGATTTTCAACCAAAAATTTGATATCAAGAGTAGCAGTCCTTCATTGCTTACCATTATCAAAACCCTTACAATTAAATCTGAATGAAGTGGTACCTGAAAATGGGTGATTTCAGCAAACAAACTCCATACACAAAACATATAATATCATTCTCTTATTTACAACTTATGCTGCTTTGCCATGAAAAAAATGGGTTCTAACCATTAATGTCATATCCAAACGTAAAAATACACATGCATCATATAGCCTATAGTAACAAAAGCAACAAGAGATAGTTAGTACAATAAAAAAAAATATGAAATCATTCCAACAGATATATATTACATTTATACATTTCATTATACATATTAAAAATTTATTTTACAAGTCTATACACTGTACACTATATATTTCAAGTATAAAAATTACTATAAAAAAATCATCCAAAGACACGCACTGCATGGTACGGATTCAATGTCAGTACAGTATATTATATTTAAAATATAAGCTTTAAATATCATTTTCATTGCGGAGAGATAGACTACTCAATGCGCAAATGCACGCAAAGGCATGAATCAGGGCGTTACAGAACAGAAAAGTCATTCGATTCTGCAAATGCGTTGATAATGTGGTCATATTCTATTCTTTATTTCCTTCAAACTCTTTAACAGTTAACCCCTAGAATGATGGGTAAAGTTTATTTTTTCATTTAAAAAAAAAATTTTCAATTATTTTTTATTTATTTATTTATTTTTTTATTTTTTATTTTTTATTTTTTATTTTTTTATTTTTATTTTTTTTTTTGGGGGGGGTTGTATTTTACATGTTATAGCTGTACACAAATTATTCTTTTCTGGTGATAAGTACGGTTACACTTTAAAGATATCTATTCAAACCTATTTGACTCTGATAGAAAAAGTATCAATTTCTAATGAACATTTACATGGAGAGGTAGTATTAAAAAAAACAATCTTGATTTAAAGCTTAGACATAAAGAGAGAGAGAGAAAGAGAGAGAGGGGGAGTATGAATAAATCTGTTTCATTACTTTTATATCATTACTCAATATGCATATACTATCAATCAATTTATGATGGGACACATGAATACTGCATTTTTTTCAAAAAGCCAGTGCAGCTTAGTGCATTGCAGCATCAAATCATTGATTAAAGAAATAAAGTACCCTTAAATGCTTTAATCCATTCGTGACAGGAATTATTTAAAGCCTAATTTGATCAGCTTTTATTCTTCAAATTGGCAACACCATCATTTTTATTTTATTGCTACATTTTTCTTATAAAACATCACGTATCTGAAATGAAATATAAATTGACAGAAATTATGATGAGAAGTCAAAAAGTTGCCAATTTGCAGGGAAAAACGGCAATTTTAACATTTTCATTGCATTGCCAATTTAAGGATTTTATTTTCCTTTAAAAAAAATTCAGCATCAAACAAAAAATATTGATACAAAGAAAGTGGGCACAATATGTGTAGATTTTTTTGCTCTTTCTGCCCATATATTTGGTATGATATTTAGGGCTCTGCATCAAAAGTTATTAAACCAAACCACATAATGTGGACCCTCTGTCACAAATGGGTTAAATATCAAATGCTATATCAATTTCTAAAGAAGAGGAAGGTTATACAGAAAGTAAACATATATTCATACAATCCTTGTGCATAAAATCAACAATGACCACAGGCTGCAACCACATTGTACAAATTAATCGTCAAATGGACATACCACAATGTTTGCAAAAGGGTGTATGCAGTAAACCTCAATATTTGTATACTTTCACAATTATCATTTCTCAATTTTAAATGGAAGACAGGGAAATTACCCTACACGACCGGCTAAAACAAGCGGAAAAATAATGTAAAACACGGTTCCACTTTAAAAGCCCCTTAATAATAACATATATCAAGTATCTATTTTGGGCTGGAGGCTAATAACTATGAAAGATAGTTGTGATACAGGCATGTGCACAAACTCAAGGGTCAACTCTTGGGGCTCAAAGGTTTTCTTCAACATACACACCTTCTACAGGGTAAAGAGAAGGTGCAAAATCACGTTATTGTAAATGATCATTAAAACCTCAAATTGGCAATGTGGTGTGAAATTAACAATCATTATTACCTGAATGAGGCATTTTGGAGACAAGATATAAGTGCGTATTTTGTCTCTCTAATAAAATCAACACAAAATACGTCACAATGGTTCAGCCAGGGCTCAACTGTATGACAAGGGTAATAATATTCATACACCCCTCCTCCGCGAAATTTGTCATTTTCCTATTGCGCCTCTGTACTAAATTATTGTTCCATAATATCCATATTCCACCCTGATCACACCCAAGCACATGCGCACAAACAAGTAAATTTGTTCGCTAGCTTGCGTACGTAGGTATAGGCAAAATAATGTCGCTTACTTCAGTTACGTTCAACACGCGGAAGATAGTTCGCTGGCGGGTGGGCAATACATGTGCTTTTCTATGGGGAAAGCCTCTGTTTGCGCAAGCTCATACAACTGAAGTTATCAAAAATTTTAGTGCACCAATTAGTAAATGAGAGCAAACTGTTGTTTAGTGTTAGCGTTAGACTCTACAACTTGTTTTGAGTTTTTCTTTGAACTTTAAAGTTTAAACTTTATAGTAAATGCACTTGATAGGGGTGAACAGGTAATAATAATAATATTGATTGGCGTAACTTTCGGGAGATACCACATAAATTTCCCTCACTAGACCCTCATCTTTGACTCGGGACAATATGAGACTAGTTTGGGAAATTTCCCTCACTAGACCCATATGGCCCTCGTCTTCGACTCTGGACAATATGAGACTAGTTTGGGAAATATATGTGGTATCTCCCTCAAGGCAGTCAATATTATATAACTATATCTTCCAATAAATTGGCCATTTTTTGTTGACTCTCATAAGATTAATTCACATCAGTTCATAATAAATTTTCTATTATTTTAACTATGTAGGATTGACAAAGAAGCAAAATTGGCATCAAACTGAGAAGGGTAGGCAGATTTATTTGGACTATAAGATATGATAGCCCTGAAATGCTATGGGATAAGCAAGAGCACCTACATCTTTCATCATATCTACACGCAAATGTATCTCTCTTAACTACTAACTCTACTAACTCTCCTGCATACCGCCCTCTCCCGGCCTCATATTGTATAATTACATGAGACAAATTGGAACATGATCATCAAAATTACAATGGCAGTATTTAGAAAGGACTATTTTCATTCACTACAATAATGTTCCAAGGTTTTTTAAAGTCTTGGAGGCCTGAGGTGGAAGATGGTCTATTCTTATCGGCCGTGATATGGCAAAACAACGTATCTCTGTTTTGGTACTTTCGAGATATCAGCGATTTAAATTTCACAGCTAGAATTGTTCTCGTTTCTCTCTAGTTGAATAATTTTCCAAGATACGTTTTTCTCAATGTAACTTATATCATTCTTCTATTATCTATTTTAAAAATAAATCATAAGAAAGATTTTTTGTTAAAAATATCAAATACTTTTTGAAGATACGTTGTTTTGCCAGATCACCCAAATCTGGAATCTCATGCGTGATTTGGCAGAACAACGTATCTTCTCTGCTGTGAAATGGCAAAACAACGTATGTCGTTGTGCAGCGAGTAGTCTCTCTGCGCATCATTCTGCGCAGCGAATGTGATTTGGCAAAACAACGTATCTTCAGCAGTGATATGGCAAAACAACGTATGTCGTTTTGTAGGGTATAGTCTCTGCGCGCATCATTCGGTCTGTGCAGCGACGGTGATTTGGCAAAACAACGTATCTTCTATCATAATCTGCGCAGACAACGAAGATACGTTGTTCTGCCAGAAAAACTGGAAGCTCAAATGCTAACGCGGCAGAACAACGTAAGTTTATCTGGGACGCAAATGTTTTGGCAAAACAACGTAAGTCAAGTTACGTTGTTTTGCCAAATCATTTGGAACAATTTTGGAAAATTGCTGAAATTGAAATGCAATTTTCTTAAAATTGAAATCATTTGGACAGCTGAAATTTTGACAGATGTTAAAGAATGGCTTAATTTATCCAACAAGTTAAAACCTGAAAAACCTCATAATTTGAGATACGTTGTTTTGCCATATCACGGCCGTTATGTCATTTAATAATATAAAATAATTTATAGTTCTAGATTATACAGATAAAAGGGAATTTCACTTTCACAAGTTCCATTTATAATAAACCAAAATGAAAAATAAAAATTTCTACAAATAATAGGGATGTAGGCTCTATCTTTTTGATAAATCAAATCTTGTAGAGGTAGAAATTTGCTTTGAAATATAATACAATACACATGAACAATAATTAGGGTCCCTGAAAGTTTACCAAGCACAGTGGCAGTCCGAGTCATAATATGCATGTACAGAGACATTCATAATTATTAATTCAAAATTTCAAATTACAAGTATATAGATTCACATTCCAGGAACTCAGATCCTATTTGATCAAAGAAAATATTATTCAAATATAAGCAATCGTTGGTTGCCCCGCAGAAGGGAATGAGCCCTCTTGACCAGCGAAAGTGAACGAAGAGGCATGTGGTCAAATATTGAGATATTTTCAAGAAATCTATGAATAATTACTTGAAGAACATTCCAGAAAAGATCTGGAATAAATTTCTTGAATTATTCATAGATTTCTTAAATATCTCTTTATTTTACCGCATGTCTCTTCGTTCCCTTTTGCCGGTCAAGGGGCACTTGTTCCTTTCTGCCAGGCAACCAACGCAATATACTTTTTATAAGGTACAAAGGAAGTTCAGAATAACATGACAAACTGAATCAAATTAGGTTTGTTGAAACCACATTAAATAAAATTTTCAACATTTTAAAATAAGAGATTATAAATCATTTGAGAAAGTTTTTTTCTACCTGTCAATAAAAGAACTGCATAACAATCACAGTGCTTTGTTACATTTGTCGTGTAAACAGAACTCCAATTGGTTCTACACGTGTGCAAGCACTGTGTGATGCACTACAACGTTGTTGGGACTTCATGCCGCTGACCTGAGAGAAAAAATATTTCATGCCTCTCATTTGTTCGATATTCAGTTTGGGGAGGATAAAACTTCACAGCATCTTAGTTTTGCTGGTATCTTGCTAAAGAGCAGCTAAAAGTAAAGAAATCTGACCAACAGTTCTGAGGAACTACTAAAACTGTAACATAGCCTTTAAATCAAACCCTGAAGAAACGATTAAGAGTCTGCTGTCCTTTCACTAAAGGAACCGTTTTATTCTTCTTCGGCTTTGGCTCGACTTTTCTTGGTTTCTTGGCTGGTCGAGAATCGTCCGCATTTACCTCATTTAGAATCAGCCTCTTCTTGCTCTTTTCTTTATTTTTCTTATTTTTCTGTTTGACCTCCTTGGTAGCTTGACTGGCATCAGGCATGTTTTCCTGATCATACGCAGACTCGACAGCAAGGTGCGTCTTGCGTTTGGGCGTGGCAACGATACTGTCAACGAGGTCAGGGGTAAGGCCGTTCAGCTTTGCCTTCTGGACAAGGGATCTGTCATCAGGGGAGTCGGCCCACAGTCCTCGATTCTGATTGGCTGGGATTTGAATGTCAGCATCCTGGTTGGCTGGTCTAACAGGAGAATTGTTTAAGGCCTTGATATTGACAACGGGCTCCGCCCAGATCATGAAAGACTTTGTACCATGTCCGAGAGAGGGCTTTGACGAGTCTTCACTTCCTCCCTGCAGTTAAAAAAAAAAAGAATGAAGAAAAATTGAGACTGGAAGGAAACTTATGCCCATTTATTTAAAAAAATGGAAACTTTATCTCTGCACTATATCAATCAGCAGTGAGTACAAAATAAGTAGACTGCAAATTGTGGACATCAGTGATGAAATAAATAGGACCCTGCAATTAGACATACAAGTGCACCGGAGTAAAGATGAATATTCAAAGACCATACAAAAGTATTACTCTATTTCTGATCCGCTTGCTTTTGACTTGAACCTGACATGCAATTTTCTTTTTAGCTTAATAAAATCAATAATGTTTGGTTGATACATGGGGTTGCTAGAATAATTTGAAAGGGGGAGAGGGGAGCTGGTAGGGTGTATGACCCAAATTTGCCCCCAAAATTAGGTGGTGACCCCCAAATTTGCCAACAGATATAAGTCTCGCCTACCCAACTTCACCCCCCCCCCCCCACCCTTCACAAACACACACATACACACGTTGTGAAAGATAGATGTGTAAGTGTGTAAATGCATGTAGAGTGTCTTTTCAGTCACCAGCTATAGTCCATCAAATCAATGACATGTGACAGCACTGCGCGTCAACTAAAAAAATATGACAGGGATATGACAGGTCCTAGCTTGTCTTGTAAGTTGTCAGCTAGTGCTGATTTAGTAAAGAAGTTAGACTTACAACCGTTTTGAGAAACGGACCTCTGCTTTCTAAATGTTACAACTGAGCAAGGCAAGGGAGGGAAAATTACACATTTTTTCACTGCAGAAGTGGTTTAAGATGGTTGAGGACATTTACCTGTTGAGCACTTAACCAAAAATAACTCTGGCTGGGGTCTGCGGAAAATACACGCACAACACGCATTTTCGGCGTGCCCCAGAGTTATTTTGGGCTTCTACACCTGGGTTGAGTGCCATGAATGCAGATTAATATCAGAATCAGGACGTAATAATGATGACAACATATTTCTAGCAAAAAAAAAGGTTTTAAATTCATTTTTAAAAACTATTTTAGATTTCTTTACCAAGCTTTTTCGAAGTCTGTCCCTCAGGGAAATATTTTCTGGAGATTCAGAATCAGGTTCAACATCAGGTGTTCTACGGAAGAGAGAAGAAATAAAATCAGGTGCGAAACTAGTCAAGAAACCAAAATGTATATTTACTGCCTGTTTTGACATGTGCGTCAAAATAACTATTTAGAAATGGAATTTAAAATTCACTGTGTTCCCCTCTACTGCGCTCCTAACCATGCTACTGCTTAAACATACAATAAAAACTACCGGTAATCAAAAACCTTCTGAAAAAAAGATGAGTCTTCAACAAAACTTTGAAGACAGCAACAGATGGGGCTTTTCTTATTTCTAGTGGTAGTTTATTCCAAAGTTTTGAAGCAGCACAACTGAAAGCACGATCAGGTCCTGTGTACTTCATCATCCATACATGATAACTTTAGCTTTTTTTTTCTTAAGAAAAGATCTATGCACAACTTTGTGCTACATGTCATCATCAAAAAGTTTTTTTATCCAATTCTTTTCTTTCTTTCTTTTTTCATGATCATGAAATCATCAAAATCCTCAAAATCATGAGATGAAATCACATTCAACTAACTTAAACTGTGAGATGATGCTTGGTAGTTTGACTGGTGTCTTCTGACTGGTCACTGTATCAGTCAGCATCTGTGTCTGGACAAGCTTGGACATATAAGCACCGCTCTGCCGGTCAACCAGACTGCGGATGATGTAGACTGTCTTCTGGCCGTAGATGACCCTTCCTTGCCCTACAATCTGGCATTTTAAATGAAAGACACATAATCTTAAGTTATGTCTTCTGGCCGTAGATGAGCCTTCCTTGCCCTACAATCTAGCATTTGAAATGAAAGACAAATAATCTTAGGTTATGCCTTCTGGCCATAAATGACCCTTCCTTGTCCTACAATCTGGCATTTGAAAAGAAAAACAAAATAATCATATACCCCTTTCGTACTGAGCTTCTCTCGTCTGGTGTGAACTCGGCATGCGTTACCATGGCAACGTTGTCGGGGGTTGGGCTCGATGAAAAAAGCACGCGCCTTAAATGCACCTCGATCGTACAACGCAAGCTCAGCTCAGCAAATTCTTCAAGGATGATATTTCTTTTTAAAATGTTATTTCTTTCTTACTGCAGTTTTTTTTTAAAATCCAATCAAAATATTAAATACAATTTTCAAAATTAACAAGTCAAAATCGCATTTCTTAATTATTTATCATTGCAGATTGATTTCTTTATCAATTCAATCATCACTGGTCTCTATCGTCATCATATGATCGTCATGCACACACAATGCATGCATGCACATTGTACAGTACATTGTATATACGTATAAACATACAGAAGTAATAAAACAAAGCGTGCGCTTACGACTATGTTCTGAGATTACCAGTTCCAGCCTGCGTGCTGTGTTCGTGCGGAGAGCTTTCATAATGCCAGCTGTCTGGGGTGAACAGTGGACGTCCTCCAGTGTTCATCCACTGTTCGCGCTAGACGGTCTAGCACGAAATCTCGTCCACTGTTCATCCACTGTACACCCAGGTGACTTTTTTTCGAGAGCATTTCATACCAACAGTGGTCTAGGATGAACAGTGGACGACCTGCGGACGTCGTCCACTGTTCAGCGCTCAGTAGGAAAGAGGTATTAGGTTATGTCTTCTGGCCATAGATGACCCTTCCTTGCCCTACAATCTAGAATTTGAATAAAAGACAAATAATCTTAGGTTTCCAAATGGAAATCGGAATCCATCCCTATATGGAAGCTGCCATCGTCAGGCAGGGGATGGCACCCACACTGCTTCATGGACAGAACAGCACACAATCTTTAACCCATAGCAGTACAGAGCTTTCTTGAGGTCTAAATTAATCATCTTCAATCCTCAAATTGGCAATATAATTTATTTTTTTCCACGTTTACATAGCTTGAAAAAAATAAATATGGATGTAACATAAACCAAAATGAAATATAATCGTAAAATTGAATCAGAAATTGCCAATTTGAACACAGAAGTAGAGATTATATATTATTCACTGCGTTGCCAATTTAAAGAGTTTAATGATTAGTTACATTTAAACTGCTCTAATTCGAGAATGCCACACCATACAGCGATGGGAATTGGCTCAAATTTGTCAGTGCATTTTTCTCTTTCTGCTCATGTATGATATGTACTGCCCAACATTTATGACATACCAACAGATACTGCAAAAAACTTCTCCTAAAGGTGACACTACCTCTATGGGTTAATTTAGGAAAGGGAACATCATGCGAGTCATGACGAAAAAGAGTAAATGGCATATAAGAGTGAAATCCATCTTGGCTATGGCTGTCACATCACCTTGATGATGGGGTACTCCAGGTATGTCATAAATGTTGATGCAGCTTACTGAAACTAGACTCTACTATCACGACCAACAGGTCTTGTGTAATATATATTCCCGGATAGAGAATTCAATCACAAGATATTGGTAGGCCTGTTTCACTACCAAGGCAAGTGTCTTGAGCACCGTCCCAGCTAGCTATGCTGCGCATTATGACCAGGCACCACAAAACCACCAAAAAGTCGCACCATGTACTTTTCAATTAGAGCTCAAGAAATGTGTTATAGGTCAGCATGGTCAAATTCCACTGTTGTTTTTTTTTTTCTGATTTCAAATCTGTGTTGATGATGTGCCACTGTACCAAAGTTTGCAAACAGCATCAAGTTGGCAGTGCATTATGGTTTACTGAGCTTTGAGATCTATGTCATGAAAGGACTGCCGCAAGCAGCACATCAGACATTTGTCAGCATTTGCTTGGTATTTGTAATTCCATTTCATCAGTGGTTGCATATGATAGCAAATAATTCTTATTTGTTTCTAAATCATACACAATGAACTAGGAAGCAATGTGTGGTGTTACATGTAGCATGATCATAGTCATTATCATTATCATCACTCAAGTTTCTTGAAGTGTCATAAATTTTGATAAATTAACATTTCTGCTTTACTAAGCAGTCCTATAGTATACCGGTACTTACCTTTTTAGGAGTATTCTCTTCTGTATAGTTTGTGATGAGATGTTCAGTCTCCTTTGTGAGATCACCTATAGCCTTCTCCAGGCTACCTGGTCTCAACACATTTTCATGAGACTTCAGTACTGATACCTTGATAGTGTGAAGGATCTTCTTGATAGCCTCCCTGTAAAGATTAAGAAAGTGTCTGTGTTATACATTGGCAAAGAGGAATTTATTCACGGCATTACATAGAATCTTGAGAACCCATGTATGATTTGCAAATCTGCAGCTTTCCCTCGACTACCCAATTTTAGATACTCTGTTAATAAAGTTCTTCTTGATTGGCACTGTGAGATCCATTACATCTTCCTCTAGGCTATCTGGTCTCAAGATACTGTATTATCATGTGACTTCAGTATAGCAGGAGTTGGTCTAGCAGTAACATCAACGGTCAGCTCTTCGCCTTTGCCTACAAAATGACTCTGATAAGACCCAGGTTCAAACCTGAGTCATGTCTTTCAGATGGTGATGTTAAAGGTCGGTCCCAGACGGAAATAATCACATCCGATTGATGCACGTCTGAAAAACCCAATTACTGGTATAAAGATATCCTGAAAGTGTGAAAGATTTTCTTGATAGCCTCCCTGTAAAGAGAAATAAAGTATCTGGGTTCTGGAAACTGCATTATACACCTGGGCCCCACTGCATAAAACTTAACACTGATGGCAACTTTGCCATCAATGGTAACTTCAATGGAAACCTTGAATTCGAATGGCTGTTGAGAAATGTTACCATGGTAGTTACATTGATGGCAGAGTTAGCATTTTTGGTAAGTTTTATGCATCAGGGCCCTGCTACAATCAGAGAGAGGGCTTTGTACAGAGAAATACCAAGTCTAAAATATACAAGAATATCAACAATGGCCATAAATACATGTTTATGTACATGTACATGTAAGACAATGCTGGCTTTCAACCTGTGAGGAATCTTTCTTCTTTTCAAACCATTCCTAGCATTTCTTTATACATGTTTTCTTACTTCCTACAAATAGATTCTATGACTTTTTCCAAGACATCATTAAATCTTTCAAATCTATGAACCTTTTTTTTTTGGGAGTGGCAAAAGGAAGAACAGAAATTGTTTCTTTAAATTAGTACTCATGAATATTGTCTTGATTGCACTGATTTTTTGGTAATTTCACTTTTCCCCCAGGTCATCCAGGTTTGGTAATATGTTTCCAAATGTTTCTAAAATTCCATGACATGTTAGGTTTTCTATAACCACTGCAACCAACTGCAACCATGTTTAAATCATCATTTTAGTACCTTGGATCTTTTGTTTCTTCAGCTAGAGTCTGCATATGCTGTATAAGGTTGACAAAGTCCCCCATTGGCTTGACATACTCTCCCAGAGGGCAGGAGAGATTGGGTGCGTAGCTCTTACCACCCAGCCTCAGCTTCATGATGAACGATACCATGGTCTATGGTTATGGAGGGGAAATATAAAAGAATAAATAAATCAATCAAATCACCAACCATCTGATCGAATCACCAACGATCTGATTGACATCCCTGACGACCAGTTGGTACCGCTCAACACTCCAACCAGAGGCCACAGCAAGAGATTTCTAATCCCACGATCACGCACATCACTACTGAAGGATATGTTCTTCCCAAACACCATCCGTTTGTGGAACGGTCTACCAGAGAATGTGGTCATCTCACCATCGATCGACATCTTCAAGACACGAGTCAGTGATGTCGTCTTAAACTAACTCAAAATATGAGAACAATTTGTATATAGTGTATATGCGTTCGTTTTTTTGGACTTATTTTCATCGAGCTTTGCTACGAGCAACACATATAATTAGCTGATAGACAACCAACTGTTGTGCGACAATACTCCTTGGAGGTTTATGCACACTACTGGAAGAAGAAGAAGAAGAAGAAGAAGAAGTGTTTGACTCCCAACATGTTTTTCCGGAAGACAGGACAGAGTCCCCACAAAAGAATAAGCAAACCATCTTGTGCATTTTTGACAGGAATAATGAGAAAATCAGACACACTATAAAGGCTTGTTCAGATATGTCGCGACAAACCCCTGCTTTTTTTTAGTGTTCAGATATGGTACGGCAAACCACACCACTTATGTTAATGAACATGCATTAACCCATAGCAGTACAGAGCTTTCTTGAGGTGTAAATTAATCATCTTCAATCCTCAAATTGGCAACAACAATTATCTTTTTCCACATTTACATAGTTTAAAAAAAATAAATATGGATATAACATGAACCAAAACAAATTATAATTGTAAAATTTAATCAGAAATTGTCAATTTCAACAAGGAAATAGTGATAATATATTTTTCACTGCATTGCCAATTTAAAGAGTTTAATGATTAGTTACACTTAAACTGCTCTAATTCGAGAACGCCACACTATACGGCATTGGGAATGGGCTCAAATTTGTCAGCACATTTTTCTCTTTCTGCCCATGTATGATATGTACTGCCCAACATTCTGGACCAACAGATACTGCAAATGCGTCTCCTAAAGGTGACACTGTACCTCTATGGGTTAATGCATCAACACTAAAATAAAAGAGAGTTTTGTCTTAAGTTGAGTAGACAAACTCATTACATCATATTTTATGCTAAAGAATTTGAGTGGTCTACAGCTTTTTGCCACCAGGAGGCAAAAAATGCATGCCTCTTTGCCACAGAAGATTTTTTGCCGCCTCATATCTTAACACACAAAAAACCAGGGGGTTTGCAAAGGGGTTTTGTCACATCATATCTGAACAAGCCTTTAAAGGAGAATGCAATCCAGGCATCAGTGTGCTTTTAGTGAATAGAGATGAACAAGACAGATAAACAGTGAAAGTTTGAGCAAAATCGGACAATCTGTTCAAAGTTATGAATTTTGAAAGTTTAAGCAAATCCCCATTATAGGGATCCTGGAGTTGGCAACTTTGCCAGCATCTGTGATGTCATCGTGGACAACTCTCCATTCATATTATATGCACAGAATTGAACATTTTCTTCATTTTCAAGAAAAATAGAAAATCTTTTGATTTACTGCTTGAGTATGACATGGCTACATCAATTCTGCAAGCATTTGGGGAAGAATTATGTTGATTCCTGACTCGAAATTTCATATAAATCAATGTTTTTATAAAAATCATACACAAAATGAATGGAGAGTTGTCCACGATGACATCACAGATGCTGGCAAAGTTGCCAACTCAAGGATCCCTATAATAGGGATTTACTTAAAATTTCAAAATTCATATCTCTTGAATAGATTGTCCGATTTTGCTCAAACTTTCACTGTTTATCTGTCTTGTTCATCTCTATTCACTGAAAGCACACTGATGCCTGGATTGCATTCTCCTTTAAGACTCATTCACATATCTAGCAGCAAATCCCGCTGCTTTGTTAGTGTTCACATATTGCGCAGTAAACTGTTCCACTTATGACAATTAGATGTGCACTGTGCATAGATTTAGTGCAAGGCTGCAAGCTCTATCATAATGGAGAGTTTTGCCAATAGCTGCACAGATAATACTCATGACATGAAATTTTGCTCTAACTTTAGAAGAATTTGATTTGTCCACAGCATTTTAGCCACCAGGAGGCACAAAAGATAATCTTTGCCTTGGCGCTCTTTCATCTCATCAAAATGCCATTCCCTTACGCGCATAAAAAAATCCATTGGGGTTTGCCACTTCATATACAAGTATGTAAACAAGCCGTCATGGTTTTTGTTGTGGTTAAAGGAGAATGCAACCTAGGCTTCAGTGTGTTCTTAGTGAATAAAGATGACTAAGAAGAGTAAACAGTGAAAGTTTGAGCAAAATTGGACAATCTGTTCAAGAGTTATGAATTTTCAAAGTTTCAGTAGATCCCTATTATGAGGATTTCTGAGTTGGCAACTTTGCCAGCATCTATGATGTCATCGTGGACAACTCTCAATTCATTTTGTACATAATTTTTCAAAAAAACTGATTTATATAAAATTTCAAGTCAGGAATCAACAAAATTCTTCCCAAAATGCTTGTGGAATTGATATAGCCACATCATACTCAAACAATAAATCAAAAGAATTTTTATTTTTCTTGAAAATAAAGAAAATGTAAAATTCTGTGTATATTATGAATGGAGAGTTGTCCATGATGACATCACAGATGCTGACAAAGTTGTCAATTCAAGGATCCCCATAATAAGGATTTACTTTAACTTTCGATGTTCATAACTCTTGAAAAGATCGTCCGATTTTCCTCAAATTTTCACTGTTTACTCTTCTTGTTCTTCTTCATTCACTGGAAGCACACTGATGTCTGGGTTGCATTCTCCTTTAAGTTTAAGTTTGAATTATTTGCGTTTGTCAAGTGATTCTACACTTCAAATGGATGATTACCTGATACATGGGCATCTTCTTTTCCTGTGCAGCTTTCCTGAGTGCCGTAAAACCCTCTATACCCAGACCCTTATCAGGTAGACTGAGGCAGTGGGCTAGGGACAACTCATCACGGGTGTTGATCAGCAGGGCTAGGTGGGACAGGAACAGTTGACGACAAAAGGTCTGTTGAAGGAATGCAAGAAAATCGAGAGCAAGACTGAGATCTAGTGATGGCAGAGAATCAAATTTCACAAGGTAATTTTTACACCAACTTTTCAATATTCCTTTTCAAATATTTCATTTCATTTTTCACTTACTAGTATCAGGATTGCTTCTTAAGTTCTTAAACTGCTACATGTATCCACTTATTCCACTACAAAGCTGATACACAGCGTTCCCTTCAGTATTTTATATGAATATTGTCTGCTTGGATGGATTACCGAAATATCTCCAAAATGTATCTTTTGGTACACATAGAACAACAAAGGACTGTGTATTCAACAAAATTCATTCAGATTTCCAGTACATTTTCCAGGGCTTCATACTAACTTTTTTGGTAGGGGGTCTGGACTGAATTTCAGTGCGCTGAATGTATTGAGCCCGTTGTTAAAATTATTCAATTTAGAGGGTCCAGACCTAAATTTTGGGAACCCGTGTGTCCCAGGCACCTGCTAGTGTCAAGCCCTGCGCTACTGCTCAGGCTTGGTCACATGTAGCAGAGTAAACTGTCATATGTTTAAATGTGTTAATGGATGGCAAGCATAAAATGATGTAAAAAGAAAGCAAAACAAATCAATAACAATGGTAGCTGTGCATCCAAAAGATCCTCACTCATCTGTGAATTTGCGTTTAGTTTGCCTCAGCAGTTATCTTTGGCATGAACAAGGCATTGCTCATTATCATATCTGCATGTATATTGACAGCACAATAAAATGAGGTTACCTCTGTAGGGCTTCTGGGACTAGGAGTGGATGCAGACTGAGGAAAGTTTGATGAAGTGCACTGATCCCAGCTCAGTCTATCTGTCGATACCTTCAGGCTTGTCGTGCCTTCCACTTCTTCTTCTTCCTCGGGCGACAATGACGAGAGGTCAAAGTTCAAAGTTGTGACAGTAGCAGATGTCTCACTTCCAAACAGACTGTGAAGCATGGCATGCTGCAAAGTTAAAAAGTAAGGAGTCGGATAAAAATACAAGCGTAGACAGCTCTAGACATGAAATATAATACTGGTTATTTTCAATTATTTGAATGGTCAGGCAAACTGTAGGACTGACTGTTCTGCTACATACCTACATGTACTTTTATGAATATAAAGGGCCAAGAATGACATTTTCAGGGTCTGTAACTCTGTATGAATGCACCCCCCCTCCTAATTTTAAATTTCAAATTACGGGGGTTGGACTATAAAACATGCAACAATGAATATGAATGAAAAAAGAAGATACAGTACATACAAGATATACATTTGTAACCCCTACCCCTAAAAGTTGATTTATGACAAAAAATTTCTTGAAAGCAGAGAACAGGCTCAGGAAGGATGAAAAAACTTACAGATTCTATCTACACGCAGGCCACACTTGGGACAAGGGGATTTAATCTGTTATATATATTTTTTGGGGGGAAGGGGGGGGGGAGACATTAGAAAATTTTCTGATAAGTGTTTCTTTTTACCCAAAAAATTTGCTGACAAGCTATTCAGTTTTTTTTTTTTTTTTTTTTTTTTGGGGGGGACATATATATCATACTGTGTCCCCCACCCTTAATCTTTTTTTTTTTTTTTTTTTTTGGGGGGGGGGGGGGGGGGGGGGGGGGGGGGGAGAGGGGATGTTTCCCCCAGTGTCCCCCTAGTGCCCCCCCCCCCCCCCCGAATGACACCCATGCTGGGACTCACCTCAATGTCATTTTCAAGAGGATGAAGCAAAACATACTTTATCTTCGTGTCAACTAATGAACCTTCTTCTCTCCTCTTTGACTCTGCCTTCCTGACCTCCCTACACACATCCACCAGATCCACCATATTGCATCTCTTGAGCATGTCCTCATACATATTCATGAGCGGGTGTAGCTCTGGGGAAGGATGGGAGCTCTCATTAGTTGGTCCCTGAGTGCAAGAGAGCTGGTTGGTGGTGAGCTTCCGCTGGAGTATTAACTTGGAGGTGAGAAGCACCTCACTCATGTCAACTTCAGAGACATCATGTTTCTGCTTGCAAACATCAATGACAAAGAGAAAACTGAATAGAATGGAAGAAGAAAAAAGTTCAGAAATAGCATCACAAACATCAATTTCTCACAACGAAAATACAATGTACACTTGTCATACTCCACCAGAGACCCATCCCTTATGATGAGGACATGGTGAAGAGATGCAATACGGTAGATCAGGTATAAAAGTACAGGTATTCTTCAAGGGTTTAACCCTAAAAAGAAAAACTAAACATACTGTATAACTGCTCCTGAGCCCTGAGATGGGGAGGGCGGTTACTTCTACCCTACCCAAATGGGTATATGGGATCTTGGTTTGTGAGTAATGTATGATTCTGAAACTTTCAACATCTATAATGAATGATACTCCAATGGGCGATTCAAATCTCAAATGGTTTGTGAAAATTATATTTAAAGGCATTGGCTAACTTTGTGAGTAGCTGATTTAAAAAATTCTCAAACTAAGATGAAACATGTGTATGAGTACTTGTATTTGTACCCAAAAACCCTGAAACCAACCATATTTTGGAATGAAAAGGTGTAAGTTAGACGAAAACGGCGATTTTATTATCCTTCGTCTCATGAGACAATCACTAAGAGGACCACTTTGCTTGAATTTGAAAATGCCGTTATGTGCCTCCCGCTGCGTGATACGCCAATACACACAGTACTGTAAGGTGGGTCATACGCGCATGCGCACTCCTTATGCCTATTCTGTGCAACCGACCCTCGTATATTTTTCAAACACTGGTTCACATTTTTGATATTTAAAAATACTTCCTGTGGATATTATACTTTGAAACTTTCAGACTGGTATTTTTACGCTATAACCCTTATGTTTATCCAATTTTAAAGTAACAAAACAAGATTTTTTAAAATTATAACAATGTTAGCCACTGCCTTTAATTATTTGAAATGCATACAATAGAGAAATGTCCATTATGGCCACCTCATCAAAGAAGGGCCAGAAATTTACCCGTTTGCTGTGCTCGACCAAACAGAGCTGCACCATGAGTAGATGGCTGGAATGTGAGAGGACAGTCTGCCTGTCGTTGGCTGCCAGCCCGTCACGTCTGTATCGCTCTATGAAATGTTGTGATAAGGTCCTAAGACCGGGACATACTGGTGATTTGGATTGGCCACCTAGTAGGTACACCTCCAAATTGTCTGTGAATCAAAACAAATGTGGAAAATGATACAATTTAAAAGTCTGGGTATAGTTTGAAATTTTATGGCTTTTGTATCTACGGTTGTTCCTTCAAGATCAAAGTTGTTAAATCTTAGTTCTGTTACAGGATTCCTGTCGCTTAATGGTCATTTCAGCCTGATCAGGGCACTGCTTATTACTAAGATAAGTCCAAACTAATTGCTTTCCATGTGTTTACTAACCATATCTAATATATTTATTGCACCCGATGATTGTATAAGGGTTGACAGTCCCAGACCTGCCTAACCTGCAAGTCAAGAAATAGGGGCAAATGGTTAAGAAACTGTCAAAAATAGGGGCATTCCTGAATTTCCTATACTATAGACAGATTTTTTACAAAAATAAGGACACATGGTCGTAACAGGTGAAAATTGCTTTTTCCTTTTCCCAAAGTACTAACTGTCCCTATTAAATAGGGACAGATGGCAGGTCTGCAGTCCTAAACTAAAGCTCGGATGCAACCAAATACATGTAAGTAAATGTGAGTCCACAATCCCAGCTGGGTATCAAATCCTGACTAAATATCTTGGACTTGAACATGGCTGAATGATACAGAGTTAGACCATCAAGTTTTTAATGCAAACTGCCAATTCATACTTTACTATTTCACCAACCAAATCTTTCACTAAATATTCAAACCACGAGCCCCCATTCTAACCAACTGGCTCAACTTACATTTACAGAAAATCCAAAATATTTTTGCACAACTAAGTGAGATGATGAAATGTTGGTTAATGAGGGAAATTTGGGGTCACATTTCATGCTGGCCTTGTGGGGGATCTGGGCCAATATCCACTTTGATACTTAAATAAGAATTGTAAGTATTTTACTCAGTTTTTGGCTTACATGTAAGTATACTACTTAGCCAACTTCGGTATTCAACTGCATCTTTGGGTAAGTATCTTACCCCAAGTCTAGGACAGCCACCTAGCTGACTGAAGCAAATTACCTTGGAAGTCTGAATGGCTGGCGTGTAGTTTTCACGCATACAGTCATGATGTGCACAAGTAAATTTTATAACCGCACATACAGGTCATGTACATCAACATTACAATGCAGGGGAATGCGATGTCTTTATCACGCAAAATTTGGGATGGGCTTTATGCTATCACAGTGGTTATCAGAATTTACCTTAGAGTTGGCTTGCTAAAGTAAAATTCTTAAGTGTGATCTGAATACGAGTTCAGCCAATTTACCTAGCCAAGTAAAATGCTAAGTAAAATATTTTTTCTTTTTTGTGCATGGAACTGAATACTTCCAGTGGAATCATTTGGCTGATCAATCCAATTGAAAAATTCCTCTTAAATACCTGAATGCTGAGAATCTACGCAGACTTTGTTGAGATGACGTAGGATTGTATCATGTGACAGGTTGCTATGGTTACCGATGACAAGCACAACGTCAGGTGAAGACAAAATGGCTGCCTGTAGGTCCATTTTATCCTAGGTGAGAATGAATAACATACACATGTAGTTACCACTGACTAGTGCTGAAACAGACAAGAGCAATCTAATCTTGGAGTTGCAAAGAAACAAGATTGCCAGGTACATGTAAATTGTTAAAGGAGAATGCAACCTTGACATCAATGTGCTTCCAGTGAATGAAGAAGAACAAGAAGAGTAAACAGTGAATATTTGAGCAAAATCGGACAATCCGTTCAAGAGTTATGAACTTTAAACGTTTAATCTAATCC
The DNA here is from genome assembly GCA_029962745.1 of Echinometra lucunter. Lineage (NCBI taxonomy): Eukaryota > Metazoa > Echinodermata > Echinoidea > Camarodonta > Echinometridae > Echinometra > Echinometra lucunter. The sequence goes on along the minus strand of CM057164.1, from coordinate 3,959,480 downwards.
CTATTATAGGATCCTTAAATTGGCAGCTTTGTCAGCATCTGTGATGTCATCGTGGACAACTCTCCATTCATTTCGTACACAGAATTGAACATTTTCTTTATTTTCAACAGAAATAAAAATTATTTTGATTTATTGTTTGAGTATGACATGGCTATATCTATTCTGCAATCATACTGGGAAGAATAATGTTGATTCCTGACCTGAAATTTCATATAAATCAATTTTTCTGAAAAATTATGTACAAAATGAATAGAGAGTTGTCCATGATGACATCACAGATGCTGGCAAAGTTGCAAACTCAAGGATCAGCATAGTAGGGATTTACTGAAACTTTCAAAATTCATAACTCTTGAACCGATTGTCCGATTTTGCTCAAACTTTCACTGTTTACTGTTCTTGGTCATCTTTATTCACTAAGAGCACACTGATGCTTGGGTTGCATTTTCCTTTAAAGAGTGCAAAAAGCAGCCTTGGGAATACTGTTGGTCTAGCAGTAATGTCAGCTGTAAGCTCTTTGTCTTTATATACCTACAAACTGACAGAGTCTAATCAGACCCAACTTCGAAACCAAATCACGTCAAGATTTAGAATGATGATGTTAAAGGTCGGTCCAAGGCATAGATAATCATATCTGCTTGATACACATCTGTAGAAAAACAAAAACACATAAAGAAAGACACACTATTAGACTGTCCAAATACGAATGAATATGCATGTATAAGGAGAGGTAAGTTGATTTTGGCAAGTTAGTAAACAGAAATGCTGAAAATTGAAAGGAGTTCCTGACCAAGTCTGAGGGAGATGCTGACTGGTTGGACTTCAGCTCGATCTTCAGACTTCACAGCTGTTCTTCACAGAAAAATTCAAATCAGCTGACATCAGACCAGTCTTACAATAAATGTATTTATACCAGAACTAACACAAAGTGGTGCACAGGAAACATGGGCCCCAACATTACAGAATTTCAACACAGGGCTGTATGCAAACATGCAATTCCCAGAATTTCAATCTGGTCTTCCTACCAAAAAAAGTTAATGTGAACTTTGAAGCCGTGACTATACAATCGTTAGCCAAGCCAGAACAGGGATAATATTAGACTGAAGATTCTGTCTCTAGTCGGCTAATAAGTGGGGAGAGCCGACCCTACGAGAATAAGAGGCTAACAACGAAACTAGAGAATTTTCGGTCGAGGATAATATTGGACCACCTTGACTATGGAGTGTGGTGTAGATATCAGTGCTATAAAATTGAAAGCCAAATATTACCATATTAATTATCACTGATAAGCCAGAGGTCTAAAGGCCAATGTTACATGTATACTGTAGCTTGCTATTTAACAAATTATTTAAAGATCATGCAATTGCCATGAGCGTTACTATATCTAGGTTTGAAGCCGGCAAAACCCTTGTTGTGGGAGAGGAAGGGTTAATATAACTGAAATGCAACTAAGTGTACATTTAAAAATATATTTCTACAAATACAGTGTTTCCTGGGACATGAAATCAACTTACCTTGGCTCAGGTGATCCATCCATCATCAAAAAATTCTCATTAACAACAGTTAGAAGGGAAACATTTTTTCCTACGATTTCATGTACTAAAAATTAAATGAATTCCTTAGCCTTAGGCTTAGGTCAGGATAAATTGTCATTTGAACAAGTGAAGTGGTCGGGGCATTATCGTGAAATAGGTCACCAGCCCATTCACTGTCATTTATTTCATCAGTGCTGGTGACAATTCTCCACTCCCATAGTCAAAGACTTTGTATACGATGCGAGTGCATACACGAGAAGAGAGGTGACAGATTTTTCACGATAAGGCCACTCATACTGTGTACTCATCCCGCAAACGTGACAAGTCTGTACAGAAACTACATAGCATGCTTTTCTGTTGGTTACTCGGCGGCATGCTGTCGACCTACGAGTCTGATAAGTGTCAGTTCATTCATCAGATATGAAGCAGAAAGGGGAATATTGAGAGCCTCAGGAACATTGCTGGTATGTAAAATCAAAACTTGTCTTCTCCTTTATAAAAGATCTAAGACTAAGTCAATGTATTTCGCGTTCACATCGGCAATTAGTTTCGCTATTCAGAACGCTGTTTTGACCTACGGATTATCATGATTATGGGTGGATAAGGCGCCAGGGCGTAGTCAGTTATGATTACTACAAATACAATCATGAGAGGAAACAGGGCAGTGCCAGTGTTATGATGGACTTGGACAAGGAATATAAATGTTCTATTTCATTCGGGCATGGTCTGCTGCGACAAACGGGGAGAAAAAAACCGCATTCGCTCAGTAATAAGGTTTAACAAGTCAATGGAGCTCTACAACGACACGTCAACGTCCCAGGCAGTCCATGAAAGCTTGTCGGGGGAGTTTCGGCGGCCGCTATAGTTGAGTAGCTGCCACAGTGCCACGGCTAATGGTGCAACTGCTCGCTCGGACCAGGTCTTCGATAATTAATACATGAAATATGGACCACCAGATCATAAATTAAACTCATTTATTAAGAATTCATATCCTTAAAAAACTAGAAACTCTATAGGATCTATCATCTATTAAAAGTTTGGCATTTACTTACCAAATTATGGTCGAAGAGGTGAAAAAAAAAAATGAATGTACACCTAAATTAAACCTCCGCTTTGTTTACAAGCGCCGTTTAAAGGTCCCTCGTCGCACTAGCCAATCAGAGCTCTCGGTTGTTAATTGATAGGCTAGTCTTGTAAATATTGTAAGCAGACTCGGCATGAAGATTGTTCCAAAATGGGATGGGAGGGAAAAAAAGGGGGGGCTACTACTGTTGTAGGCACTGGCGTACTGGAGGGGGGGGCTTGGGGGGGGGGGGGGGCGCCAGCCCCCCCCCCCCCAAATAAATTTCAACCATGGTTTATTTTCAATTTTATAAGTGTTATCACATGAATTTCATTACTTCTCCCTAGACTCCGTTTCTACTGTTAAGTAACGCATTCACAATTTCCCAAATAGCATGCATAGCAAGGCAGGAAACACGCATAATATCACTACTAATGTGTTTTATGATATAACACTTGGTTTTATCTGTTTATCTGACGATGGATTCAAACTTTGATAATGAATATTCTTAGATTTACCAAAACTAGACACGGGCTTTAAGTTTGCAGTCCCAAATAGTGTTCTTTTACAGAGTTGCAAACCATCAATACTGCAAAAAACTCCTTTCCCATGGGAGTGCACTTGCGTAGCCAGGGGGGGGGGGGGCCGATGGGGGCGGTCACCCCTCCAAAACACCAACAAAACAGAAAGAAAAGGTAGAAGGAAAAAAAAAGCAGAAGCAAGAAAAGAAAAAAGGTAAGAGAACGTAAGAAGAGCGGGAGCAGACAAGGAACAATTTCAAAGAAACGTCGCAGCTTCCGCGCTTCGCGCGGGAGAGGGAAATTCCCCCCTTGTCCCTCCCCAATAGGGAGCGCACAACCGCTCCACTAAAATGAAATCCTAGCTACGCCACTGTGGGAGTGAAACCCTGGTACCCCACCGCATCACACCCTCTCCATGCTCGTCCTTTTTATTTCATATTGTCTTTGTCTTGCATGGCTCTTCATTTTTTTTTTTTTTTTTTTTGGGGGGGGGGGGATAAAAATATTGTGTATAATCTATTGGTAGGCCGTATAAACATCTGAACCTACTTTTGATACCCAATGGCTCGTGGGGGGCCCATTGCCTTTTTGTTACTGTCTCATCCGCATTTATACATTAATACATGACATAAACATAGAATAGACTGGCCAAAATGGGTTATATATACCATATAGCAAAGGCATTTCTTGACAAACCATTGCTATATACCATATAGCAATGGTTTGTCAAGAAATGCCTTTTTGTTCACAGTGACAGTCTATAGAGCATTATTTTACTCAGCGTTTTTCATGCATGTGAAACCCGTCTTATCATGCAGTCATATTTCGATTATCCATTTGTAACTGTAAAACTGTCTTTTAAATTTTTTTCTAAATTACGTGACGCGTGATGACGATCCCAAACTGTGGTGATTTCATTTCAATACATAAATGTTTTAATTTGATTTGATCTGATTTCATTTGATATGATTTGTACAAGTTTATGTATATTATTAGCAATGACGTCACCCACCGAACGTTTATGCAACGTATTCAGTTTCTTTGTAATTATAACTGACATGGAATGGAACACGGTGGTACGGAATAGGGTACGTTTTGGAAACGGCAGAAGACTGCACACGACACTACCTACCCGCACCATGTATTCTGTTTTTAATCGATGACGTCATCCTTTCTGAGTGCATGCCCAGTGTATGAACACGGGTCAATAAACTTATATGAACATGATGAAATGCTTCCCCGCCTTGTTTCGTTTCTTAAACGTATACTATATACTGTATTTTATTGAACTTTATTGGAATGAATCAATCTTTGTTCCCCTATGAGGTACATAATAGGCTGCATAAACGAACAAATCGCACCAGCTTTTATTTAAACAAGAAAAGCAAGGGATCAATAATTATTGTTTCCTTTTTCTTAAGTACATAATTTGTATCGCATTATTTTGCTTGAATCTACTATCCCATTTTGTAAACTTCTGTTATAAATTATCAATTTGGTTTCATTTGTTATCAATTTGGTTTCATTTGTTATCAATTTGGTTTCATTTGTTTTCAATTTGGTTTCATTTGTTTTCAATTTGGTTTCATTTGTTTTCAATTTGGTTTCATTTGTTTTCAATTTGGTTTCATTTGTTTTCAATTTGGTTTCATTTGTTTTCAATTTGGTTTCATTTGTTTTCAATTTGGTTTCATTTGTTTTCAATTTAATGGTTTTAATCTTAAATCCACTAAACTGCCTAATGTTCTACCTTTTTAAAAAAAAAATCTCCAAAATCTCCAAATTTTATTGTCCGAGAAAGGAAATTCTTTTTTGCCCAATTGATCGTGGGCCCGGCAGCCACTGAGCAGTGCCAGATCGACGTTGCTCTATCCTTTTCAATTCTTGAACGCCAAAGAAGGTAGCAGCAACTCCCATCTTTTAACGTCTTTTGGTATGACGCGGCCGGGGTTCGAACCCGCGACCTCCCGATTGTGAGGCGGACGCTCTACCTACTGAGCCAACACATCGGTTTATAGTCATGATATTCATGTTCATACTCCAAAGTTAAGAAAGAAAACTGAACAATATAGCAGTGCATGGTGGGAGGGGGGGGGGGGTGGGTCAGTTTACGTCGTCATACAGAACTTTCAAAAAATGGAGGGGGGGGTAATATATTCGATATTGGCAAATTCGAATATTATTATTTCCCCCTCTCTCTCTCTCTCTCTCTCTTTGAATATTCTGGTTCCTATTGTATTATGTGCATTTGAGTATATTTATATATACCTTTATAAGCTTAGAGATAATCAAACATACATGGAAGTGTAATCAAACTTTAAGGTGCGTTTTCGTTCAGGTACAAAAAGAATGTTTTGCTCTTCAACCACCCCCCCCCCCCCCCCTCTCTCTCTTCTCTCTCTCTCTCTCCGCTCTCTTTCACTGCATGGCTCTCTCCCTTCTCCCATATTTTGGAATGGAACATGCTGGTACGGTAGAGTACGGCAGGAAACGGCACTCTGATGATCATTAACAAACAACATCATGTGATTCCACGCGACCCTCGATATCTTTGTTTGGAAATGACGTCATCCTTCCTGTTATGCAAAACGTAGTGGTTACGTTTGGAATGGAACGCATGCACTGGTACGGCACGGGACGTTTCGGAAACGTGTCAACAATGATAATAAAAAGCAAAGCGAAACTGCAAACGTAAGCACTACGTTGCACAGTGAGAGAACACAATATAAGTAGGGACAAGTACGGGTAGTTTCCACATTCGTTTTCTCGTTGTCGTACAGATTCAACAGCAATTTGTGCTCTCGCATTATTGGAGTTACAAAGTTCGATTTCGATTTTGAATCGCTCTTACTGTCCAGAGACAATCATCAAGCGATTTGCACAGGTCAATTCGTTTATTCCGATCCTCAGCACATTTGAATTTTGTCCTGCAACTGAGTGTCTGTCTAACGTTAGTTATTGAAGAGGCCTCTATCATCATTATGCATTGATCGTGGCGAGTCAGGCACGAGCCATGGAGAATCCGGTGGAGCAATGGGGAGCAACCATTCGAAAGAGATCCACGCCTAGATCACCATGGTCATCCAGCTCCATGTGATTGGATGACTGGTGGAGGACGTGGGCGACGTCGAGCGATGATGATGTCGATGATGATGGACCCAAGGAGTGGGATGATGGATGGCAGGAGCTTTGGCTTTGGTGGCAGAGGTGGACGTGGAGGTTGGTTCGGCTTTGGGGGCCGTGGAAGAGGAAACGGTAGACGAGATCAATATCGACATGGATGGAGGTGCGAGGTCGACGATGAGGAGGAGAATGTGACGTCAATGGCAGAGCAAATGGATGAATGTCATCTTTATGAAGGGTGTGCTGGAGATGGATGTGGATCAAGCGAATCATCGTCGAGCAGCAGTAGCAGCGAGAGCGATGATGACCAGAACGCACCCAATTACGATGTTCAAGAACAACAGCCGAATGATGGCGATGTTCACGAGATGGAAGGGCAATCCAAAGACCCAGCTCAACAAGAAACCATGAAATCAAACGACAAAGGCTTGGAAAAAGATCAGCCATCATCCAGTCGAGACTGTAACCGTGGTAACCGTAGATGCGAACATGGGCGTGGACATCATAAGCATCGCCATGGCAAGCACAAGCACCGCTGTCACCCCGCCTTCCATCATTCTATGGTACCACCACCACCAATCCCGCATTTCCATGGATTCCATCGACCACCATTTCCTCCAATGCATCTCCCTCATCACTGCCTTCCCGATTTCTACGATGACGGTGACATGGCCAGAAAGTTTTTCAAGAGGTCTATGAAGCAGTG
>CM057164.1:3907950-3952035 GCA_029962745.1 Echinometra lucunter | reverse complement strand
TATACATATTGAATTGTTTCCCTCCCCTGGTGTTTATACCTCATTTTTATGATTACATCGAAACAAATCATTAATGATCATTGTGACTCGTTTGCCACATTAACGATATCCCGTCATGTATTCACCACTAATTGCAAAATCTAAATCCCACCTCCCCCTTCCACGCCCTACCGTTCAAAACACAGAACTAGTAATCCGATCAGCTTCAGCATATCACAAGTTAGCTCTGTCCGCCATGTTCACAGATGGAAAAAAAAGCATTTTATTCTTTTTTTAATTTCCCAGTTCACTGACAGGTGAAAATATCAGAATTTCCCGAGTAAAAATTTAAAAAATCAAAGGGCAAGAGGTAAAGCGACATAATAACTGGTTTTATGCTCACGTTCCCGTTCATCTGATGGGGCCGATTATGCGGTTTTTATGAATCATTAAGTAAATCTCAACTCGCTTTTCATCCCACCTCTTCAATAACTCCACGAGAAAATTCTGACAGCTTACAAACAAGTCTCGTTATTTATAGCAGGGTGAAATATTGCTCTCCGTGCGAAAAGGCTTAATTCTAATTTCATACTGTCAAACAGAGTTTGCTGTTGTACTTTGAAAAATGGAATTACAAACTTTTGTGTACGACGAAAGTGAAAGAAATAATCTTTATTGAGTAATTTTAATTGGGATAGAGGGCTAATGTGACTCTAAAGCCACGACCCATTGCAGGGGAGATTATAATCTTCGTAAATATTTAGAAATATAAATGATTTAGAACTTTGTATTGATATGTATTTTTATTGCCAATTCTTTCTTTTTGAAATGTCAGATTAGTGAATATGTCAAACCCGAGCTTAAGTATTTCGTAGACAAGGCGAGGACTATCTGAACATGCTGAATGCGGAAGAAAATAAATTTAATGGGTTAATTTCACGACATGCCTTTGTAACGGTGACTACATTATCCAATCAAAGACACCACGTCAAGACCTTAGGACACTGACAAGACTTGACATGATCATCCATGAACAGTTTTATAAATACTTAGTATAAATAAGAGATCGGTATCATTTAGAAATGACTGTTTACCTCGATTGAATCAAATAAATCGTATCAGACGGAAAACATTTAATTTTGGTATGGCTTGCTACATGTACTTATCGCCTCAGGTGCTTTCCTTATCATGCTTATAACTATTGTTCCAACCCCGCCCCCCCCCCCGGATTTTATACGTACTACATGAATGAGTTGATATTGTTAATAACTTAACTGATTAATAAATTATTTAACTGATCCATATAAAGGCGGCTACAAAATTGTAAATGTTTTTATTAACAGGTAAAATGTTTGGTCTGGCCATGGTTGGGCAATGTGGCAAGTATACGTTTGGACCGAGATGAGAGGCCGACATTGCAGATGAAGTTCCTGCCATGGTTGGGCAATGTGGCAAGTATACGTTTGGACCGAGATGAGAGGCCGACATTGCAGATGAAGTTCCTGAGGCAAAGGCTCCATAAGTTTGGGGCTTACGCAGTTTTAGATGAGAACCTATATTTCAGTAAAAAAAAAAAATCATTTCTTTTCTTCATACGGATCCAATTGTCTTGATTGTTAAGGCGGAGAGGACTTTTCCTCCCCCTTCCTTAATGTGCCCGGGTCCATCAAAATCATGGGCGACATTCAGGGGGAGACAGGGGGACACGTTTCCCCCCCCCCCCCAAATACATACATACATACATACATACATACATAAATGAATAAATAAGTTTTTATTTAAATGAAAAATGAAGGGAAGGGACACAAAAGTTTCATGCCCCTCCCCCTAAAAAAAAGAGAGAAAAAAAGACAATTTAAGCATATGACCATTTTGTGTGTGTGAATATCTCCCGCAAAAATATTATGGCCCCTCAAAAAATTTCGAGAGTGTCCCTCCCACCCCCCCCCCACCCCCAATATAAACGGACTGACGCCCCGAATCATATTGGTTGAGAGTTTGCAAATAACTGGTGTATCCGTTGATGATGATTATAAAGCATGATGATTTTGAAAGAATGGCAAATTTGTCATGTGTAAAGCCACTAGTCGCAAGATTTATCTATCAGTAGCAAGAGTATTAACTAACGCTGTTGCTGCATGTGACTGGTGTCTATGACCTTCATTACCATGATTAAAAAGTCTTCCAAGCCACATTTGCAAGTCCAAAAAATGCTCTATTCTGAATGAAAACCCCTACGGGCATGACAGGAATGCAAATCGTCTGTACACCATTTTGAGATAGTCGATTAACTATTAACCTCGAAACAAGATACAGCCTATTGTCTGTGAAACCACTTTGAAGGATCTCCATTCAAAATAATTGGAGTGGAAAGATTTTATAGACTATTTAGTTGACTCATAATCTCAAAATGCTCACACCGATATGCTAACATGGGACTGTGCACAGAAATCTTGTGAGGCAAAAGGGCAATGTGTATACTATACGCCAATGTATTTTATACTACTGGTAAATGACGATAAGGAACTGGATTTCAAGGAGTTTTCATCCTAGTTACCGATGACTAACTAGTTCTTTTATCCAAACTACAACTTCCCCTACAGTTGTGGTTATCTATGTGGAAAGGTTCTATTGTTGGTTTAGATACACTGTTCATTTGCTCCATACATTGAAAACGATGGAATGCACGCGCGAACACTTCAAAAGTCAATAATCTATTTTTTTACGCCAATGATTCGAACAAGTTTCATGTATTTCAAAGGTAAATAGAATAAAACGGAATAAAATAAAGCAAGTGAGTCACAGATTCTAAAGAAAGATTTTGCATTCCGCTAAACCTCAGAATTGAAAGACTTGTTTGTCAAGGACGAATATTTGACAAATTTTGAAAGTATGAAGGCCTGTAAAAAATATGCAATGAAATGTGTTAAGTTATTTTATGTTTCAATGGGAAGGGCATCGCTGAAGGAGTTGAAAATCGATAAAATTTGGTTGCCAGTTATGTTGTCTACTTAAGCTAGAATCCATAAAATGATCAATGTCAAGGAAGGCCACTCTTAACAGGCTCCTGTCTCGTGGCATCTGTTCATTGATTCACTCACATTTAACTGACATCAACTACATGACGTCCATCAGGGAGAGACATGAGGACACGTCCCCTCCCGCCCCCCCCCCCCGAAAAAGGATAATAATAAGTGTGTGGCGCAATTGGGTATGCCCGCCCCCCCCCCCCAAAAAAAAAAAAATGAATAAATAAATAAAATAAAATAAAATTTAAAAAATAAGCTGAGGACCTTTATTTTTTAAATTTTCTTTTTCAGCAAATTTTGGAAATACGCCCAAATTCTAAGCCGAGGACATTTTTTGCTAGTCAGCAAAATTTTGGACAGTGCCCCCCCCCCCCCCCATGTAAAACGGATTGACGCCCCTTGGGCTGCAGCCTATAAATCCTACAACCTATAGACACCAACAACTTTTTCCAAGGGTTCGCCAGATTGGTTTCTCTCAAGTTATGTCAGCATGATCAGTCTATAAATGCGACATCACAAATTAAATTACATGATTGTATCAGTGTGAATATAACCATATTTTACTATGGCGTTGTGGGAGCGTAAGCATTGGTTTATCAACTGAAGTAAAATAGTCCAGTAAGATATAAAAACGCTGATAATCACGTTGAAAGATAGGTGAAAAATTGTATTTGAATTTATAAACTTTACTTGCATTTAAATTCTAAAAATACTATTAATATCATAATGTAATAGTTGTTTAGCAACATGTAGTGGGGTGCCCCCCCCCCTTCAAAACATTCATTTTACCTGTCTAGACTTATATCACTGAAACATTATGACTAACATGACTAATCATAATTAAACGAGCTTTTGCGGATAATTCAAGCAAAATGTAAGAGGGTTGGTGCCTGCTTATTTGTAAAACTAGACTAGAATTAATCTCTTTTACCTTTTATCCTTTTCATAAAGCCGAATAATAAGCCGTTTTCATGCCACATAACTCCCAATAACTACCAATCTGTTCTCTCCCGAAATTCCAAAGTCTCTACCTTTCTTCCAAAGCACACTGACCCCTCTCGGAAGACCCGAGGCCAAAAACCGTCTCGTTTATCATCTTTATTCTATACACACAAAATATCGTTAATAATTCGCTCTTTTCATCGAGTAATTAGCAAGTGAGCTCTTTGTAGAATCACACCAATTCAGCAAAGTTAAACGAACCCTTTTGGAGTAATTCTAAGGTATTTTCCAAGGGCTTCTTTATTATTATCCCCTCCTAAGTATAACAACCCAAACGATTATTTCTCTGACTATTTTTTACTCCTTTCAGGAAAAGTTATAAAAGGCAGGTTGATTTCGGGGTCAAATATGACACCGGGTAAATGTTATTGTACGAAAGAAATATGTATAGAGTTTCCAATGATGGCGAAGTTTTGAGTGTAATTTTTTCTCTCTTTCTTTCAAACATATCTTGTTTGGGTTCGGTGTTGTATTAGTGAATAGCCCTTTGAGGTTGGTCCTTAATTTGATGTGCTATATTATTTGGAGCGGATTAAAAGAGGGGTTGTCGGTTTGACATTGTGTAACCTCTGCAATTTGTGTCAGGATGTAATTGGGAATAATGATAGAAGTAAAGAAAAATAGGACAAGCGGAGAAGGAGGGAGAGAGAGAGAGAGAGAGAGAGAGAGAGAGAGAGGGAGGGAGAGAGAGAGAGAGAGATTGGTACTAAGTTCAAAAAGAGTTCACTTAGTTTGGGAAGTTTTAGATAATTTTACCGTATTCCTCATAACGTATGATCATTGGAAACTCTTCTTTAATCAACTCCATAGGATCTAATCAAATATTGTGGTAGATGATATCAAATCTGCATATTTCAAATAAATAAGGATGTTGAACTATTTAACGAAATTGTTTGAAATTCGACTTTCCACATTAAAAACAAATAAAACAAAAATTGTAGCCGAGCTACTTACAAACATCACAGGCAGGGAGATGAAGTAGTATTTTATTGCTTTCATTTTTTTTTCATTGCACGTAACTACATCATTCTGAGTTATGATGCGAAACATTTTTAGTCAACCACGCGACATAATGTTTGAATTTACAGCATGAGAATATGAAGAACAGATACACGTTAACTGCATATGTCTTTTAAACGAACATCTCACTCTTACGCGCTTTTAACTCACTGACAGGGAGGTTGTCTCTCATGTCGTAAGTTAACTTTTTAAATCTGATTCAAAAAGATAAAAAATATTTTTTTCGAAGGGGTCGTGGTTAAACATTTTAAAATGACTTTTGCAAGGTTTTCCAGGATGACTGGGTCAACTCTCATCGAAACATTATTTTCAAGTGATGAATTACAGTTCTTCTGCCAGGATGACACATACAAAAGGTATTTTACCTGTGATAGTTTCGATGATTATGGTTTCGATAAAATAGGAACATATTATATTTGAAGTGTTATATTCATAAACTAGGCCGAAGGTGGGCACAAGGTGTATTACTGAGTTGCCTATTTGCTTTTGATGGATCACAAATGTGATATATGTATTTCACAAAAGTTCTTATTTCATTTTTATATTTTCCGCATTCTATTGCTTATTATTTTCTTCTCACTTTGTCGGCTTTGTTATTATGTGTGTTAAAATTCGTAAATCGTAACAAATAACTACTAAGAAGGCAGGGGTATATGTAGGCCTTAGTAAGTTTACAAGTAAGGCGAGACCTGTGGCTCTCTGTCCTCATCGAGGGACTTAGTAATAATGATAATATGATAATAAGAATATCGAGGAAACTATAGGACTTAATATGGGGCAATGGGAATAAGTGCCTATAAACAACACTTTGGTTTCGAATCCGGGACCTCGCGGTTATGTGACCATTACTCTACCACTAAGTAATATCGCTCGTCCAATATCACGGAACTTTCCTCCTTTGAAACTGAAATTGAAATTTACATTTATTTCCTTCCGAGACAATAACATTTGTTTATAATGAACATAATTCCAGTAAGCTACATTACGAAAAAAAAAGGTGGCGAACACCTTTTTATTGAGAGCAGAAATACTCATAATTTTATTTCGATATTAAAGATTTCCTTGACCATGCTGTTGGCAGTGGTTGGAGCATTAGTTTGGAGGTCCTGGTCCTGGACATACACTTACATTGCGAAAGAAAGAAGGTATCTGGAAGCAACTTTGAAAAGTTGGCTAAGAGCACTTAAAATTGGTGTACACCTGGAGGCTTTAAAATCATCGAAATGATAAGAATCAATTCGATCATCCAGAAAAGTTTCATGAAATTTGTTTTAAAACTTTTCTACATCTGGTCATATTGGAGGGCGTCGTCAGACTTAAGAGCGATCCGTTTGAGGGGACTCTGCTTCTGTGATGGTCTTCCAAACAGGCATAAGAATAAGAAAGGTCACAAAATACATTTCACCTTTACCAAAGCTCACCCTTTTCCTTAAAAACAGAAAGGTTCTGTTGTGCTATATTGTTTTGTTTTGTTTTTGTTGGGGTTGGTTTTTTTTTTTTTGGGGGGGTCAACCTTTTTTGTTTTGTTGACTTTTTTTCTTCGATATTTGTGTCCTTTCAATCATTGTAACAATTGCCTGTAAATTTGTGATTTTAGTGATCCAATAAAACACATAAATATAAAAAAAAACAGAAATGTTTTGCGTTAATTTGAGGAATAATTTACCTCACCCCGGTGGAGCCTTTAACAAGTTGAACAGGAAGTTCTATGTCCCTCCTCGTTGATCAAACTTCTCTGTTTACCTCGGGGTCACAGTAGGGGTCAAATCTTCACCCCTTATCGCCAAATCCCAAACACCCAGGTATACATGGTATAGAAGGAATGTAGCCAAATTAGGTCACATAGCTCGTTTATGGACGGTAAAAAAAAATCGACTGCGGGTCAAAAGAGAGGGGGCTATTTTACTTTAGGCGCTTGGATACCCCCTAATGCACCCGAACTTTTATTATTCATCACAATTAATTCATAATATTGGCTAACAAAATGAAAACAGAATAATATTTAACAATGTGTGTTACTACTTTGGGCCAACATTTGGAATTGCTATTTCATAAAGAATAAATCCGTGTTCGGAATTACGTAAATTTCCACAACACATTCCAACCAATCGCAGAGCTACAACTCTAATATCTTTAGTGTAGTACTACGATGGAAAAAATATAACTGTGTATATAAGACAGGGCCCTGGATGCTGGTAACTGGGCGTTGTGGCGTGCGCCTGTAATCCAGCTAACTGTGGAAGTTATAAACTGATTCAGAGGACCCAGGTTCGAGTCTGAGTCACGTCTTTCGGATGGTGACGTATTAAAAGGTCGGCCCCAGACGTAAATAATCATATCTGATTGATAAACGTCTGTAAAAACCCAATTCAACATCATCAACAACGTTGGTATCAGATTTGCACTGGTACAATTAGTGATGATCCAAGTTCTGAATTGTACAGGATGTGTAAAACCTGACAAACAACAATAACCAACAACAAAATATCAACGCCAACAGCAACATCACAGAGATATAAACAGTGTCGTTTGTGGTTTTGGCCTGGCCATGCTGGCTGTAGTTTTGAAATAAAAGTAAATCCTTTCAGCGCATATAAGGGTGGATAATTAGCACAAAGACGAGTAAACAAGGGCGTCGGACACCTCGTCCAGAAGTAGGAAACATTTCATACATTTTTGTTTTCCTTTCATTTTTGTTTGTTTGTTTTTTTATTCATGCAAAGCCCAAATTTATAAAGTTTTACGGAGAGTAATCTTCTTCTTGGCATACTTCTTTTTCGACATTATTCACGCCTTTCATGGCAACGTGAATAATATCTGGTGGTTTTGTTCTTTGTGGTTTAGTTATCTTTTCGACGACATGAATAATTGACAAGGGATTTTAAGATGCACGTTTTACAATAGTTCAGCATCGTTACAGCATCAACCGCAAAGACGGACGCAAAAATGCTAAATAATTCTACTACTATTTTTAATGACAGTGTCCCTCGTCCAACCTAACCGCACTTCTCTTTTCCATCAAGTTTTTATTTCTTTTCTTGGACATATTGGATAGATTATTGTATCTCTTGTTAAAATTCAAGGAATTAGTTTCGAAATATGGCATTTTATTACCCTTAGCAGTAAGCAGTTCCTTATTAATATTTTGGAAACTTAAATTAAAATGTACCGCACACACTGTTCGAGCAACAAGCCATCTGTACAATACAAATAGGCACATTAATCAGAATAATTATGTAGATAACTAAACATTATCGTGTAACCTATAACCTCAAAATGAATCAAAATGATTTAAAACGTTCATAATCGAATAACCTTTGGAAATAAAGATAAGATTTTAAAGCGCCTGACAGAGACTTCGAGTAAAATTTCCCCGTGCAAAAAGCAAGGAACAACACTTCCCAGGTCTCATATGGACTAATCAACACTAGCGTATTGCCAGAAGGTACAAGTGGGGAGCATTTACCCCTCCCAACAAAATTCCCGCCATGCATGGAAAAATGAAGTCTTCATTTTCGAGGTATACTCAAATGGAGATCCATTAATGTTCTTAGGAAAGTTTGAAATACTAAACATAAGAACCCTAAAAACAGTTGTATCCTTGCATTGGATCAACATAAACCAAGATGCTGCCCCCCCCCCCCCCCCCCCCCCCCCCCCCCTCCTGAGGCTTTGGTCTGCATACGCCACTGCTAATCAATAATTATGATTGATTAGCACCTCTGGTTGGAATTAAGTCTGGATTTATTTCGAGACACCGGTAAGGTTTATCCGGGTTTCCTCCATGCGATGTCTGCTAGATTACGTCATGTTCTAGGATTGAACTTTCAAGATTTAATCCCCCTGAGATTTGTTAATCCATACTGAGTGGGCTTCGAGGTCTAGTCTAGAAATCACACTGGCGGATCCCGTTTGTGACTGTCGCCGGACCACTTGTCCTGCGATCGGCTTGCTTCTACGCAGTCGCTGTCCAACCTCTCCTCGTGGTTAGTGCATTGATGAACCGTTTGACCCATATTTTCATCTGCTGAGTAGCCCGGGAAATCTTACTCCTTGTCCAATTTTCAAGAGTCGCTATTTTAGATGATGTAAACCCATCTACCCTAACCCATTATTCAATTCCATTACAGTTTCTTTTAGTGGTAATGAATCACTAAATCCACTTTTCCTATCAAAATGCTTATGGAAATGGAGATGTGAAAATATCAATCTGGAATAAGACTAGCTTAAAGATCAAGTGTGACTTCTGATGGTTATGATTTCCATATCACACACGTCACACACACACGTATACACCTGTTACTTATCCTATGCGGCGATGATGTGAAAATAGAATTGAACCCATCATAGAGGACAAATTAGTTCAAGATTCAGACGTTGCGGATTGTTTGCTCATTCTCTTCCCCACGAAAATTATACTTGTCGAGTACATTCATATAAATGCATAATCCATTATACAACAGTCACGAATGAAAGCTCCTATTCTAGTTTAAGAGATAAAAAATAATTTGAAATGTGTGAGTATTAAATCCACTCAAAAAAAGAATACTTATAAAATACAACGTTTTTAAGTTAGGCTATTGAGGAATGAAATTTTTCCACCTGATCAAAATTAAGATCAGTTCCAGGCACTTGTGAGTATTAAATCCACTCAAAAAAAGAATACTTATAAAATACAACGTTTTTAAGTTAGGCTATTGAGGAATGAAATTTTTCCACCTGATCAAAATTAAGATCAGTTCCAGGCACTTAAAACGTAAACTCATCTAAAATTGTTGAGGGGTATGAACAGAAATTCATTTGTTTTTAAGTATTCCAACCATTCAAACAACTAGACTTTCAAGAATATGGAATGAGGGGGCACAGAGAGGACAGATACATCATCTCTCAACAAAATTTAAGCAACTCGGCATTTATTCATATTATCAGATATCACATGAAATCCAAGTCATGTGCCTGGCCCTCGAGAACTCAATAATTTGTAGAATAAAACACTTCCCCCCCCCCCACACACACACACCCCCATCATCACCACCACCACCACCACCACCACCACCACCACCACCACCACCACCACCATCACCACCACTACCACCACCACCACCACCACTACCACCACCACATTTTCCTGAAAAGATAGCACTTTTTCTAATTTTCATCTATGTTTACATTATTATGATATTTTGATGGATTGTCACTCATATTCACTGTTTGTTTATGACAACAGAAAATATCACAAAATGTTCGTCACGATACCAGTTTCAACTGGAAGGAGAGATAAACATGATAAACAGAAGTGCAAATAAAGTAATTTTAGGAACAAGGAAATAATAGATCCGGAAATAGAGGAGAACAGTGCCTGTAAATAAACAGTAATAATAATATCTTGAGAATTCACACAGGTATTAGATCATCAATCATGTCAAGGTGAGGAGGAAGTTTGGTTAAGATATTAAAACATTCTTCATAATTTTTGACAGGCTTCATATATTTTGTTGTTACCTGAATATGCTATGCAAATAGGGAGATATCAGTGAAGAAGGAAACAGAGAGAGAGAAAGAGAGACAGGGAGAGAGAGGAGGAATAGAATATACGCACTGGGTACATCTACCACCTCCCCTTTTTATGGGCGTATTTAAAAGAAAATAGCATCTAAAATCCCTTATCATTATCTGGGTTGTTTATGTTGTTTTCGAACAGAACATTCTATAGAATATAGCTTTCTACAATAGAACTACATCGCACTAATTGATTGGTTACATAACACACATTCTTTATCGTAACATGCATTCCATAACGGATAAAGTGAATAAAAGAAGACATCAAGAATTCAAAACAAGATGCGTTTCCATGTTATGAGTTTTCAGACAGTCTTTCAGATACAGATACGTCATTGCAAAAGCCTGTTCTCATAAACCTTTCAAAACGTGCATGATCAAATTTACGCCATGATAAACGGGGAACACCCCTGTCTCGGACCGCACAACATTCCAGTACGTCTAAGAAAAAAGCGACAGTGTGCACGATCTTTTTTAAAACTAAGATACAGGTGTGTAAAACCGCAAAAGGAATTCCAAATCTGTTTTCATTCAATCTACTTTGTTTTATATGGACTCTTCACAAATACCTGTGTTTGCTACCTTTTTACGAATAAACCCATCAAAATGACGTGCGGTCGTGTGTTTTTCTGTCCTGATCAATGAGCCCAAACGGCAACAAAATGTTAAGATACTTTGATGGCTGGGCTTGTTCTGATTCAATACGTGGTGTTGTTCATCTTCAAAATATCATTCTCATATAGCTATGACTTCGATTTCCGAACAAACAGATTAATTGGACGTTATGATTGATGTCCATGTTGCTTGCATCTGTCAGTTCATTTACTTATTATCAACTTTTTAGCGGTGTTTTGTATCATACTTGTATCAAAAGGTATGTTTAGCACGCTGCACCTAAAATCTGCAATAATCAAACTGTGAGCCAAATAATGAAGTCTTTATAGAAGTGAGTATAGAAAATTATTGATACCAACGTGATGAGACGGGGTAGAAAGAGAAAGTGAGAGTAAAAGAGTGAAAAAAAAAGAGAGAGAACCATACAGAATGAAAGACAACAAAGGTGGGGGAGTGCGGAATATCCTGATGGACCATTTGCCCACGAGACCGACGGCCCAAGAGACCAAAAAAAAGTTGGTCTAGTGAACCCTTCAAGAATAGCCAATAAGAGACACTTCGATCTCTGCCTTCTGAAACCTTGTTAAGGGTGTACAAGACCGACATTGGTCTGTAGGATGTACATGCAGCAAGAATATCATAAAGATGGAGAAGGCGGTGTCATGAACGATTTGTTCCGGTCAGGCGATTGGATCCTTTGGAACCAATCGCCTGAATGTTCACCCGCCGATTGGATCCGCAGCGGTCCAATCGATACGATAGTCATAGTCATTTCAACCTATTCAAAGTCTCTGCAAAGTACATGCTTACTTTGCATACCTAACTATTGATTCACACGTCTACACGTCTTGCAGGCCCCTACATTGAATTTGCAGCCAATCAAATTGAGTTTTCCTAAAGTTAAGGGGCCGTTAATCGTATGCATAGTGTATTTACTGTAGAGTCAGCTGTGTGTACGATAATTTAAAAAAAACACGATAATTTTGACTCTCTATTACGATAATACAGCATTTTGAACCTGGAAACGCTGTTCTGGGGAACGAATCGACTAGTCGTTTCGTTCCTCCAGAACCCGGAACAAATCCTCTATGACAGCGGCACATACGAAACAGATGTCCTTATTCAGACTGACGGACAGGTGAGACGCGATGCCAGCCAGACAGGCTAGGGATGGGTCAGATTTGACTGGGGATAGATAATATTACTATTCAAAATTCTACTAACTATTACTATTCATTTTAAACATTAGCCTGCAGAACTTTATACGTGGTTACTGTGTCATCCGTCTAAAACCTCCACGGTTGACTAATTACTGTGCACCTTCCTTCGACTGACACTGCTGAGGATTGGTGAGTCATGCAACGTTTACAGGACCTACAGCAGACCGTTATTTAACTGGGATTTTGACCCTTTTCAAGTGTTTTCTTTTCAGAAGAAAATAAAGAAAGGAATAGTTTGGAAGAAATAAATAGAACATAGTGTCGACAGGTAACCTCAGTTTAGCTAGGATATCAAACCGGTGAGTCACTGCAGTATAAAGATAAACGGTGGAATTAGTTTGGGTCCGAGCAAAAGAAAAAAATGACAAGGAATAAGGGGGGATTTATTGTATCAAAGGTTACCTGAGGCGGAAAACAAACAAATTAGCACTGAAATGGGGAATAAGATCAGTTTAACCATGGATCCTATTAGAACTAGTAGGATCAATGGTTTAACCTCCACCTGTCTGTCTGTCTGTCTGTCTTTCTGTCTGTCCATGGTATGTCTTTGTTAGTGCAATTCGTTTCTGAAAGACATGTATCCATCAGATATTGTTTACGTCTGGGATTGACCTTTATCAAACGTCGCAGTCCGAAAGACGTGACTCGGTTTCGAACCCTGATTCTTCAGTTTCAGTTCTTAGTCGAGGACAGAGATGACCATACCGCCAGACTTACTCATCTCACTCCGCCTATACAAATAACCGAATGTTTCATGTCAGCCTCCCTTCCTCATTATTGATTAATTGATATTCATTTATTTTCCATATATACATAACAAATTATAACAATCTTTCAACATGTATAATCACATAAAATCATATATAGAAAAAGGGATCGTCATAAGCAAAGCTTGAATTGACGTCCTAATCATTAATGAATTGATCATACAATGAATATGCATAATTTTTTTTTTTTATGCAAACATTTTATTTTATTATCTCACTTTTCTTTGCTCTTTCTTTCCTTCTTTCTCAGACCTGCAGACAGTTTAAATGTTCATTGCATCTATACGCATGTTTAGAGAACATGTATTGAAGCTGATTAGGCATAATGTCAGATTGGCGCAAACATTTCAATTGGGAAAAAATGTGATGCAGCCCCCCCCCCCCCCAAGTGCAACATGTCCAAGAAACATCATATTCAATGCCAATCAAATTTCAGGATTTCAATAGCTTACGATTCATTATTTTGAACTGTAATTAACAGGTTTTACGAAACAGGGTCTAGAATTATAAGTTCTTGCCCTGCAAATTACACAGGATGATAAAGTTTCAAGTTGTCGATGTTGGCAGTATTTCACTTCAAATACCATGAATACTGACATGACAAAATGGACGTACCAAACTTCCAATACTATTTAAGTCCAATGACCTAGAAAAAAAACCTCAAAAGGGCTTAATCATTATACTGCCATGTTAAGGCGGTGAGTAATGCTGAGATTACGAGGCTAATCTCTTCCTCAAAACTTGAAAAGAAAAGATGAAGAAAAGAAAATCTTCAAACTCAGGTGTTTTTGAAAGGTTTGGAGCGATCTTTCTATTTGTTGCGAAAACAATCATGTCAACAAGTTTCTAAACATAACATCGATTACATTCTTTTATGTCCTGCTTAACGGGACCCAATCTTAAGCCGGGCTTAATGGGGTTGGGAAGTTTAATGGGTATTACCAGACTTCAATGCCTTCCTTTTCCCTTATTATTTTGTCTCCATTCTTTATCATCCTTCGAGTTTTCCTCCTCCATTGTCTTCTTCCCTCTCTTCCGTTTTCCTTTCATTCTCTTCCTTCTGCTTCTTCTCCTTCATCTTCTTCTTCTTCTTCTTCTTCTTGTTCTTGTTGTTCTTCTTCTTCTTGTTCTTCTTCTTCTTCTTTACTTCTTCTTCTTGTTCTTCTTCTTCTTCTTTACTTCTTCTTCTTCTTATTTTTCTTCTTCTCCTTCTTCTTCTTCTACTACTACTTCTTCTTCTGCTTATTCTTCTTCTTTTTTTTTATTTTTATTTTTTTTAACCTATTTTTCTCTTCCTCCCCATCTTCAGGGGTCGTTGTCTACCCCTTATTTGAAAGCATAGTTGTCCACTGCGGCACTAAGCAATTGTTATGGGGGTTGTTGATTAAATGTCCGCGTGAAATGCCATGGGGAAAAGATTTTTGAAAATGAAATACCGATAAAATGCATGTTAAAGCAATGTCGCAAAATCTATTCCGAAATTTCATTAGAATTTTATGCGTAGAAAGTGGAAACATATTCTGAACTTTTACGTTAGCTTGTTCTTCTTGTTTCGCAGTGTGGGGTCGGTTGAGTGGGGAATGATGTCAAGAGTCAACACACCTTTCCCGTCACTCAAACACTCAGTCGATTTACTCAAGATATCTTGGAGTTTTGGAACAAAATAGAGCTCTGTTTGCGCTGTTTAGATTCGTGCCTAAAATTATCAGAATGGGTTGCGCCACACTGACTCTGGTCTGTTTACATGGTTTGGTTTACCCTTTACGTGTAGTCTTGAAAATGACATTTGGCATGCTTGCTCAGCTGAGCGAGTGGCGTAACCCAGGACAGCCCACTGAGGGGGTACTTGTGCCACGGGGGCGGCACACGTCTTACGAGATGACTGGCATGCGATAAAAAGACCAGCAGGGGGATCACCATGTTTTACGTTGCCTTGCCCATTTCCCTTATATCTCCCCCTTTTTTTTGAGAATCACACATTGAACATAGTAGGCCTATAGCTATAGCTAAGAAATGGTCGTCTGCGCCCCCTCTATTTTCCAATTTGCCTTTTGCCCTCTATATTTCCAATCCTGGATCCGCGGCTGAAGATCTTGATTACTTTGCAAAGTAAAACTTTATTTACATTACATATACATGTACATAAATAATGCAAATAAAAAGTAAGCACGTCAAGTGTTTGTCTGCCATACTAATATTCAAAATATAGTTTTGAAGTAATACCTGAGAAGGTAAGCATCCTTTTGACATTGTTTATGATGACACGACATTAAGGCTCGAACATGCGACAATAACTGCTCTTTCTCCGAAGACATAGGTTTGGGGGGGGGGGGGGGGTCCGCCCACTTGACCGAAGGCCCGCGAGGCCGACTTTTCTCGTATCGTATTTTCCTTCATCATAAATAATGCGCTATCGGTATATGGAATAATTATGTCTCCTTTAGCATGTTTAGTCCTCGTTGCCCCTTAATAATTATTAAACTTCCTTCTGGCACAGGAATTGGTCAGAGCGGTGTGATATTATAGATTACAATTTGCTATTTTCGGCCTCGCGGGCCTTCGGTGAAGTGGGATGTCACCGTTTAGGGTTAGGGTTGTGATAGAGGTTTTGGTTCAGAATAATGAGAGGATAGGGATAAAGGCTTGTGTTAGATTGGGATACATTTTTCATTGGCTTAACGTGTAGATTTTCCATGGGAGCAATTGTCGCCGGAGCAAATGTCATTGAACCCCTTTTGAATATTTCACAACATTAAAGGGGGGTACCCAATGCTGAAACAATGTTAGTTCATTTAAAAGAGCATGATTTTATTAGCAGAAAATCATCTGCCTAAAGTTTTTTTAAAAGCCGTGTTGCCAAGGAAACCCCCAAATGTGGTAAGATTTCAGGACATTTTTTACCCCTCAGCTGTGACCCAGTTTCAACTGGGTACCCACTTTTGACGTCAAAATGACGTCAAAGTGGGTACCTTGTCGTGCAATTCTAACAAAATGCGCGCAAGGTATAATACAAATTGTACAGTCTAGCGCGCAGCACAACTGGAATGCGCTGGGGACCCACTTTTGCGTCGTACGTCATACTCATTTTTTGGGGTCAACTCTTGACTTTTTATGAGAAAATTAGCCAAAATGCATTGATTTTGATTGAAAACCATCAAATTTTTAATGGTATACTTCTTAGAATTCAATTCTCGATCATACATCCCCCCCCCCAAAAAAAATTACCCCATTGTGTAATCACTTTTAATTAAAGGAAGAGAAAGCAATAGAAAATGAATTTAAACTTCAGTAATGGTACTGAACACCAGGGGAGCGTTTCATGAAGAGTCTTGTCGGTGATTTTCACTGACTAATTTGTTCTCAGCCAATCAGATGCGAGGATTTTCAGTAGCTTATAACAGTTGTCAGTGAAAATCACTGACAAAACTCTTCATGAAACGCTCCCCTGGTCAGCGATGTGGTGTCATTGGCATCCATAAAGATATACAAATGAACTGACTTCCATCTAGAGCTTTCGCTCAAGACAATCTGACTGCTAAGCAATCCAAGAAGGGAGTAAAAGATAGATTACACAGAAAATGAAGAGAAGAGCAGATGAAAAATACTTGAAAGAAGAAGGATGAAGAAATGAGAAAAGGAAGAAGTGATGATGAAGAAGATGAAAGGAATAACATATTATTCGAAACCAGATATTCATATCAAATATTTTAAATATATTTATAGGCTAGTTTAGTGATGTTCCATATTTGCAGACTTCGTGCATCCCTTTCAAAATGGTACATTGCACGTGACCCCAACTATCCCTCCCATCAGACGATTTTGACAGCTAGCTTCTTGGCAGAAAATGAAAGGGGGTCTAAAGTATGTAATGTAGGATGGGCCACCATGTGTACAGGGGTCAAGGGTCAAGCCTTAGCCGGAAGGAAGAGACATGATAGTCGACAGATAAAGATGTCCTACTATTGACTGACAGATAAAGACTAAAGTAAGATTGACAGTTGGGGCATCTCGGGATTAGCCAAATCTGTTCGAAAAACGCTCAAAAGTTCAGATACAGGATATATGTTCAGAAAATAGCCAAGCTAGGTAATGGCCGATAGCGTAGTTTCAAGAGGGCAAGGGGAGGCGTGCCCCTCCTTTCTCCTATCATCCTAATCGAATAGAAAAGAGAGAGGGAGGGAGAGAGAAGAACAGAAAAGGAGAGAGAGAGAGAGAGAGAGAGAGAGAGAGAGAGAGAGAGAGAGAGAGAGAGAAGAGCGGCAAATTAGAAAGTAAGGGCGAGATGGAAAATTGTGTATAAGGAAAAAAGTGCGACCCCCCCTCCCCGCTTCACCACTACCCCTCTCCTATCTCGATTCTCTCTCCTGTGTGTGTGTGTGTTCGTTTGTTGTTGTTTGTTTGTTTTGTTCTGCTTTTTTCATCCATGGTGTTAACCCTGATTGGACCCACGCTATTGCTAATGACCACTTGATGGTGGTTATAATGAGGACAGGAGTTTTTGAACTCTAATTGATTGACTTAAAACTTGAACAGTCGAGGATGTTCTGAAGTCTTAGATGACTTTGGACCATCTTGTCAAAGTTTCCTGTTTTCAGTGTTAGAAGAGATAAATGATCTTGATAAAATCAGAGAAGTTTAAGCATACCCATTTGTAACCATAAATTCAATGTAACAGATGTATACAGATTTTTGTTTGATAGTGTTTCTTCTTCCCATGACGCTGTATGGACCAACAACACGTCACAGTTTGCCGCGTAGAGATAAACAAATAATCTCGAGTAAATGGGCGACTTTTAGCAAGTCTTGTAAGCTTGTTGTAACCCTTGGTTTCAACCCGGGGTTTCAAATGCAAAATTATATGGAATTGTGCTTTTTGTTTGTATTTTTAAACTTTCTTTCTTAAACCCTTCTTCCTGTTTTCTTTTTACGGGGTGATTTCTTCTTTCTAATTTTTTATCATTTTAAACATATTAAAGAAATCTTAGCAAAACCCTGGTGCTCGATGTCTATACGTATAGTGCAGTTCTCACCCCTTTTAAAGATTTCAATTCGTTATTTGTCAGCGGGTGTTTATTTGGTATAGATTTGTTTACCGATGAATAACTAGATTTAAGTGTCGTCCGGAAATTGCCATATGACAAACAAATGAAATAGACAAAATATTCACGAAAGAAGAGTCGAACGCAACAGACTATTTCGAATAATCTCCTCGCGCAGCAGAGCAAATCGATTTATTTGGAGACTCACTAATCATGCTAATCGGGATTTGGCGGGTAAAATAGGCTTAGATCCACGCTGTAAATTGTTCGGTGGAATTCTAATAAACTAAATACTTGTTTACATCGTTTAACCCCAAATTATGCTGGTGCAAAACCTCTTTTTGTGAGCTATTGTTGTCAAGGAGACTTTACATCTTCAACATGTTCTCGGCTTATAGTGTTGGGTTTAAAGGAGGGGAGGGACCTTTGCAATTGAATTGTAGAATGAACAGATGAAGATTATTAATAGTTTTTCCCCTTTTGATATGTTATGCTTTTTGTTCAATTCCAGCAATGTAATTCGAGGTGATTTTTTGTATTCAAAGTGTAATCGCATGACGCAGAGACGCAGAGACAGATAGCGACGGGAGAGAGAGAGAGAGAGGGGGGGGGGGGGCAGTGGGGGTGTGAGAGAGATGATAAAGAAAGAAATGTGAATTCTTTGACTTGAAACGGGCATATCACTGCATACTAATGGCAAAATATATTTTCTACTCATCTATACGACCATCCAGCAATATCGTCTTTCATTGTGTTTTTATACAGAACTATTTACAGGCTTTATTCATTCTTACAGAAAGAAGCTCTTTGTTTAGTTTTGAGAGATGGATCGTCCATCATTTCTTTCATAATATGATAGATTCAGTAATATGATAAGCACAAATTGTTTTCTAAAAAAACCCCAAGGTTTAAACTGATTCTACATGAGGTCTGTAATTGATAATAATAATGATAATAGTGGGTTCTTGTATAGGGCTCATGTCTGTCAGAACTGACACTCCTGGCGCTCGGCGCTCAACTGTTATTACCCCGGCTTTAGGATGGCGGCCGTTAACGGTTAAAGCGCTCTTGCATTTCAAGGAATTTCTTCCTACCAGGTACTCATTTACTACACCTGGGTCGAGAGTGACGATTGTAAATTAGTGTCTTGCCAAAAGACATTGGTGCCACACGTGTGTTCTACAGTCCGGCGACATAATATAGACCACGACAAGTCCTGTACAATTCCCATGTTTCAAGTGTGAACATTTTTTTTGGGGGGGGGGTGGGGCGGGAGATGCTTACCAATTACCATTTTTTTAAAGAATTAAAGGTAATGCGATCAATTTTCAGGCTTGTAAACTGGGAAGATTATTTGTTTGGGATTTATGGTTACGTTATAACGGTAGGAGATTAAATCGACAAACAGATTAGGCGGTTTCAGTATTAATCCCCTAACGGATCATCAAATCGATTAATCCCGATTAAACAGATAAAGCTTATCCCCTCTCAAATCTTGGTTGTTTACCAACTTGTGCAGCATATGGGTCATTCCCATAGTCCTTACACCTGTTTTACCTGCCTTCCCAGGTTTCATTTTCTTAGGAGGTGAAGTGGTTTTGCTGTTGCTGTTGTTGTTGTTGCTGTTGTTGCTGCTTTGTTCTGCTTTGCTTTGTTTTCCATTTGTTTGGGGGTTTTTTTGTTGCAGCTTTGCTTTGCTGTGTTTTTGTTTTTGTTTTTCCTTTTTTATTTCGTTGTAGACGTCCATCTATATTGTTTGATATACTGCATTCCACGGAAAGCAGAGAGCAGAAATGCCCCCTCTTCTTTCAACCTGCCCCCTTCTCTCTCTCTCTCTCTCTCTCTCTCTCTCTCTCTCTCTCTTTCTCTCTCTCTTTCTCTCTCTCTCTCTCGCTCTTTCTCTCTCCCTCCCTCCATCTCCCTCTCTTTCCCTTTTCACTTTTTCTTCTTCTCGCCACCATTTTATCTTCTTTATTCCCATTTTCGTTCCACTCCAGACCTCTTATTCCATTTTAAAGTTTGATGTCCCAGTTCCCCTGCTTTCAAACACCAACTTTCGAAAACTATATATTTTTTTATGAGTGCATTTGAACTCTGCAAGTTTATCAAATCATTCGCATGTGCCTTGTCAATATCCAACCAATATTAACCGCCACAAAAATGTGCGACCACCCTCTTCGAATATTAAGTTTTATCTTACGAAAACATGCTTCGAATTTTCCAGCAGCCGTAACTTGAAACAAAACAGGAGCGGGGTGAAGATTATTTTCTTTTACGAGGCTTGACGAATAGGGTCACGTGGCTTGGAGTATAGAGGTCGTGTTTGAGTCGGAGAATGCATGGCCATGTTCACCTCTACCACCACTAGCGTTTTATGGAAGAAATTGATTTCATGTCTTTTCGCTGAAAAACATATACAAATGTTTTCCCCCATTTTTTCTGTTTTTTGTTTTCAAAATCACTATTATTCTTTTTCTAGCTACCTCATGGTGCGCAGATTTATCCAAGCACGCACGCAAGAGTAAAGAAAAAAACATTTCGAGAAAAAAAAAACTGTTTACTTCCTATCATCGATCTCTGATATCGTATAAGTTACCATTTCTGATTAATTTTGATCAGCGAAAAGGATGAAAACAAATTATGAAACTCTGAGAGAAATCACCAACATGAATATGCAATATGGGGTAACGAGTATTATATTTTTCATGACTTTCAGCCGGGTTTATTATACATATTTTTAAGACTTTAGTAGCGTAGCTACAGGGTGCATAGGGGCACCATGTCCCCCCCCCCCCCCACCTCAAATTCCAAAAGGGGGAAGAGGAGAAATGAGTAAAGGAGAGTGATAAATAAAAGTGAGGGTGAAAGGAAACAATTTCTCATGAGCTGGATGGTACGAGAATGCATATGAGTTGTGAAACATAAGACAAAATTTCCTTCTTTTTCGGATTTAACCTACAACGAAAGAAAATTCGATCTCCGATAGTGCTCAAAATCCCTGGATCCTTCTGTCGAAGCCCTTGTCCTAGATATGATATCTTGATCAACCTTGTTATCTGGAATTGGGCCTTCAACTTCCATTCCTTTTAAAAGAAAACGAGAGAATATTTGTGAAATATTGACGCTCTTTTATGAAAATCTTTAAATCCCCTGTGTCGAGCGTTGGAAACATTTCTTTCAAGGAGCCTAGCCTAGTTACCAGGTGTACTGATTTTTAAAACCACTATCCGTTCAGATCCATGGAAATTAATAGTCCGTGATATATCATATGATCCATGCTATGCATGTAAACTTCAGTAGGGTACTGATACATCTAGTCTTATTACTCTAACTCTGCCCAGCGCATTTTTATTGAGATGGTAAAAATGCATTTCGACTGAAAGCCAGGCTACAAGGACCCATCTGGGAACCAAATGGACGATCTTCCTTTTCTTAAATTGCCTGCCAAGAAACGAGAGCCCTCGAAGTAGAGTTCCTCAGGCAGAGCTTGAAGAATAATTATTCCTCGTTTATACTGTAATAGAAGAAGCATTTAAAGGTATTTACAGAATTCCTGGAACTTTCAGTGAAAACAAGAATGTTTTCATAAAAGCGCATAAATTTTGCATCGAACTAGATCAGAAGAAAATGATATTTAGTATTTTATACATGGAAATATAACATGTTTCAAGCCTTGTGCCCCCCCCCCCAAAAAAAAAATGAGAAGAAATATTGCTACTTCTGCTTGATTTTAGAAGTCAATGATAATGTAAATATATTCTATTCATTCCTACAGATTCATGTAATAAATAATTCATCATCTGATCATTAAAAAGAGAGAGAAGTATGCTACGTTGGCCGCCCTGAAAAATATAAGAATGCCGTAATGAATCAATAAACATGCCTTCACCTAAAGTTCGCTTTATTAGTACAACTGAGTAGAAATTGCCTTCAAATTATGAAAATAAAGAAACGATATTTGTTGAATGAAAAAATAATCACAGGAATAAAAAAAAAATCACAGTTTTCATATAAAAGAATATTTTGAAGCATTTTCATCAATTCATTTCAAATGGAAGAGGTCACTTCGATTTTTGTTGTGATTTTGACCTTTAAAATCTGGTAATCATTGCAACAGCATGTTAAGGTCAAAATAGCAATTTGTGATAATTTGTAGTTCTTCTAAAGGAGAACAGTCATTACGGTAGAATAACGACGCAAGTCAGCAAAATAGTCAAATTACAGGAACTTGGATGCACTGCGATACTAAACTGCCCGAAATTATTTGAAATTTCTACAAAATTTCTACGATTTTCTACAAAATTTAGCTAATCACAGTGGCAGCATGTTGGGTCAGAGTGTCATAACTTCTGTACTTTTGAACAAATTAACATTCTTTTCTCTCCATAGGTAATTCAAATTCATATTCTTCCATTAAAATTAATCTGTGGTATCGTACAGGGACGCAGCACGTTTTCAAAGTTGGACAATTTCGCTAATTGCCTTAGCAGCAAGAGGGGTCAAAGTATCAAAATTATATTCTTCTTGAGGTTGTTGAAAAAAGAGAAGTTCACATACCCGTGCTCCAGGTTTTAATACCTATACCGAAGGGCACTGCAAACATCATGGCAAATGGGTGATACTAGAGCAAGGACTTGGTTGGAAAGACCCACCAGAGAAACAAGTTTATCCAAATTGGACATATTTTGCTCAATTTTGGACATGCTGCGTTGTCGAGTGTTTATTTCAAGGAAGAAATGGTATTTTGTCGCCCACATAGCACCTTGTTTTGGTTAACGGTGTGAGAGGGAGAGAAAGACAGAGAGAGAGAGAGACAGAGACAGAGAGAGAGAGAGACAGAGAGAGAGAGACAGAGAGAGAGGCAGAGAGAAAGATCGGAGGAATGTTTATGCTTTAAGTGAGATATGATCAAGATCTTTTACATTATCGACATTTCTAAGAGGGGTACCGAAAAGGGGAATGGAGAGTGGATATTATTGGCGGACCCAGGGGCAGCATGAGGGCACATGCCCCCCCCCCCTCCAAAAAAAAAAATCCAGCACAACCAAGCCCACATTCAATACAAATCAGGCGCGCATAAGAGACAATGCACACCCCCTCCCCCCCCCCCCCCCCCCATTGTGCCCTGGTAGCATTGTTAGAGCTAAATTTCAAATGGATTTCCCCACCCTCAAATAAATAAAACAAAACATAAACAAAAACAAAACAAAACAAAACACAATTACAACAACTTAAACATTCAGGCTACTTCAAAATACTTTGAAATTATTTTCTAAATAGTAGAAATTACACAGCAACTCTATGCTGGAAAGTTGAACGAACTTCTTAAGAACTTTCTTCACTCACAAGACATTTGAATTTTATCTTGATACTCGGTTTTGAATGTCCCTGGAAGATGTCACTACCACGGACAATCTGGCTCGATCTAAATGAGCAGAGCAGAACACGAAAAATAAAACAATCAAAACAAAACTGAAAGCAAAAGTGATCCATCCAAGTCGAGTCACCTCGAAAAATAAAAAGCTTTTTTGACCATAAATGGTCTCCCTGCTTACGATGAAACATCCTTCAATCTGCATGGTGTGTAAAGCGTGCATGAAGAGAGAAAAAAAAATGGTGGAGTAGATGTGCTTGTTTTAAGAGTGTGACGATGGTGTCCCCTTACAGAAAATGACGACCATGATGGACATGATGGAAGACAAAATGACGATCAGTTCAACCTTTAAACTTTCTTTAAAGTTTCCTATATTTCTTGATGATTCATTTTCCCCCCTTTCTTTCACTTTCTTTTATTCTAGAGTCAGTTTCGATTATTTTGCACGGATTCTTCCTTCTTTCTTTTAGCACTGTGAGACCTATGCACTGCCATTTTCAAAAGTGAAATAAAGATGAAGAACTGGAAAAAAAACACCTCCCCCATACGCCCCTGCATTTTATTTTGTTTTGTATAATTCACTCTTAAAGCTTTCAATACTTTTATTTCATAAATCTAAAGATGTTTCTTACTGGGGCCCAGTTGATGGCTGGAATAATTAAAATTCATGAGAAGCTCTAAGAACATGGCGGACAAAGAAAGCGGACAAAATAAACAACCTCTCATTCTACCCTTCACAATGGTTCTGGTAGTCAAAAGAACATCCCTTCACAGCTATTATGTTTAATCATGTAGTTCCAGGTGAATATGCATGTGACACCTGTTCCACATTATTTTAAACAATAGCAGTGAAGGGATGTTCTTTTGACTACCAGAACCATTGTGAAGCGTAGAATGACGGGTTGTTTATTTTGTCCGCTTTCTTTGTCCGTCGTGTTCATAGTGAAGTCTGTTGTTGCTTTCAAGGAGGTGGAACCATGGTGGAACAGAGGATTTGTTTTGTGTCGCAACGTGGTTGGGGTATGATGCTACCTAAATTTAAGAAGTATTTAGCGTCAAGTTTGTCTCTTTTTTATAGTGTTAGGCTTAAAAAATAAACAAATTTCCCATATATTTACTGTTCAAACAAAAACACTACGAGGAAACCACCAGTACGACAAGAGGAAAGTGGACATAGTGAATATGACAAAATATTGCTATATCAAATTTCACTGATAGCCCCATAAACAATAGTCAGCTGTCAGGTTATAACCCCACACCCCTGGCGGGATAGGGGGTAAGTTAATCAGGGCGAGGTCATTCCAAGTTTGCGGTCAACGGCTGCATGGAATACGACATTAGTCTCAGTATTCATACTTCTTGTTCCTTCGTCATTGTGTTGCCATGGTAACCCTCACTCCAAGTATTGGCGTCCCTGTGATTATCCTGATTATGATAGTGATACCATCCCTATCCATCTCCCTCTTACATGTCTTAAAACTTTATGTTGGCACATCGGAGTGACATCGAGAAATATCCGCTCAACGCACAAATTCGGATTGTCCAGAATGATAGAACCCCCTAAAATCTCCAGTGAAGGACCGTCACTAACGCCGGATCTGTGGACTCCTCAAGAAAAGTAAAATCTGAAATAACAATAAAATAATGAATAAATAAATAAATAAATAAACAAATAAATAAATAAATAAATAAATAAATAAATAAATAAATAAATAAATAAATAAATAAATAAATAAATAAATGAATAAATAAGAAATACAGAAACCATTACGTAGGTGGCATTGATATTCCGTACGAATCGTACGCCAAAAAGCCGCAACAACAACAACATTAATTTTGCAAAGAGCCAACAAATCTGAACCGTCTATGGTGGTAGTGGTAGTGGTAGTGATGGTTGTGGTTGTAGTTGTGATTATGATTGTGATCTTAGTTGTGGTGTTGATGGTGGCGGTAGCGGTGGTGATCGTAGTGTTAGTGGTGGTGGTAGTAGTAGTGGTGTTTCTATTTTTGGTAGACGTTATGGAGTGGTAGTGTAGTGGTGGTGGTGGTATGGTGGTGCAGATTTCTTCACACAATATTAAAAGTAATTTTTGAAAACTGGGTATACATCGAAACTTGTTATCCCAGAGTGTTTTGATAACATTCAATGAATCAACTCGGCCTGTATCATCGGAAATCATAGCACTACGTGTAAAATTGCAATGTTTGCATACTTGGAAAGTGAATAAAAACACATTGGTCCTCATCATTGCAGTGGTTGCGTGCGTAGTTGTCAAAATAGATCATGACTTTAAAACTTTATGAAGACTCCATTCCACAACTTTTCTCTTATCTTGAAAACCACACACACCGAAGTATTGAAGCATCGCATGGTACACTAACGAGAAAACCAGGACAGCACCAAATTCTAAATTATTTTCAATTTTCTACTATAAACATGTACTTTGTTCTCAAACTATTATACCACACCTCTTTAATACTGCAGTAGCATTTCTCTCTAATAGGCTAACTACTGGGCCATTTTAGATCATATTCCGAATATTAAGCTATTTTTCTTGAAAGTCCTTCATTTATACTCCTAGGTAAGGCATATTTCAAATGCTAAGCATCGATTATTGCATTATACTACCTGTCGATAATAACTCAACTCCCTAGTGAGAATATTCGTAGGTGGACTCTTAAATCGTGGGTTTTTGCGTGGTTTTGAGAACAGTCAAAACTAATACATTTCATTATTGGCCTCTGCATACGGTGCCAATGCTTGGAAAATTACGCGCAGTATGTGATGATAATTAATGGGTCAAACCTTATATTCTCAAACCAGCGGGAGTTACAAAAACATACCGTTTAAAATCTTAACACAGAGAAGCAGAAAAAAGTTTGGCAATTCTGTTATCAATTTTCAAGACCAGCCCACGAAGATATCTCATTGGGTTCTCTGTGAGAATTAAATTGGGTTACTTTACATCACGCAGTTAAAGTTTTATATTCTTCTATATCTTCAGAGATTATCTAAGAGTTCAGAAATATCTGTTTAAGTTTTATTGAATTTAGAGTGTCTCTCCTAAATTTGGGATTATTATTTTAAGAACTATTTCAACACTTTTAATACTGTTTTGTATGCTTTCCTTTCACGCGAAAATGAAAGACGCCTTTGTTTTGTAAATATGAGACAACAAATGAAGAAGAAATCGTTGGGGACTTTCTGGTGAAAGCAAACAGATTAAAACATGAAAAAGATCGTGAAAACCGAATATTTGGGATGATGAAATGGGGATGATTGTGATGATGATGATGATGATGATGATGATGATGATGATGATGATGATGATACTTAAAATAGCGATGGTGATGACGATCATGAGGAGGAGGAATGATGTCGATATTGGTCATGATGTTGGCGGTGAATGTGATGGTGATGGTTATCATGGTGATAGTGAGGATAGTGGTAGTGAGCTTGGTGATGGTGATAGTGGTGATGGTGATAGTGGTGGTGGTGGTGGTGGCGGCGGCGGTGGTGGTGGTGGTGGTGATGATGACGGTGATGGTTATTATGGTGATAGTGATGATGGTGGTTGTTATCTTGATGGTGATGGTGATGGTGATGGTGATGGTGATGGTGGTTATGGTGGTGATGATGATGAGGACAGTGGTGGTGATAGTGGTGGTGATGGTGGTGATGATGATGAGGATAGTGGTGGTGATAGTGGTGGTGATGGTAGTGGTGATGGTGTCGGTGTTGATAGTGGTGGCGGTGGTGCTCGTGGTGGTCGTGGCGGCGGCGGTGGTGATGGTGGTGATCAGTGATGGTGCTGGGAGGAGGAGGAGGAAACTATGTATCGTGGTGAGGGTGATCAGACTGTCTGTGTAAGTACTCAAAAGTATGAAGTCCAATGCATTGCCGCCAATGACAGTGGCAGGAAAGGAATAGTAGACGAAATCTGATGGCAAAATATCGTCTATTTTATAACTGCCATCTATAATCAATGATTATTATTTTTTGTTTAACGAAGCCTTGACAGTTTCCATGGTATACTAGAATAGAGGCCTATCCCCCCCCCCCCCCCCCGTCACCCGTCATCCATTTTGAAATCGCCTTGTATTTTGACTTAAAATTGGTTCTGTTTGGTTGTTATTATTATCATTATGATTTCAGCTGCCATGAATCAAATTTTAAAAACATGAATTGCATCCATCAGTTTATATTACAATCTATTATCACTTTACAATCCATTATAAAAACATTCTTTTCCTTATGCCAGCTTGGGGTGACCTTGGCCCAAATATTTTGAAAACAGGATTGCGTTATTTATTTCTTTTTTTTTCTTATTTTCTTACTTTTTTGTATGTTTTATTTATTTCTCCTTCCAACCTCTGTATCTGGATGAGTTTGTGTCAGGTAAACAACAATTTTCTTGGTTTTCGTGTAATCATAATCCTAGTACGAAACTTGATTGTGAATGTCAACCGTCTCGAATTATCGTCATCTGACAATGATTTCACTGTTCATACTGTTCGGCATTATCAACTTCCAGCATTTCTTCCTCAAAATACTTACATTCCGATACTCTCAGCCCCATCGTCCTCGCATAGTTTTGGAGTAAATCAAATTTTCGATAAGTCGAGACAGGGCTGTATTTTTACAGCCTGTTTGTACTTTTCCTTTCCTTTCATTTGTTTTTCCTTTTTCCAAAAAGAGACAAGATCTCCGATTTCGCCATTCCATCTCTTGATGTAATTAGAGCTCTGGTGGTTGGCCCCGGGTGCAGGGAGTCGCGTGGAATGACCAAATATGGTAGTGAGCGGTACACGTTTGGCCTCGCGCGCGGTATGGCGGAGGGGTAAGATGGGTCCCGTTCGGGCGGAGGTCCAAGCCAAATTTGGAGTACCGAAATTCGGGGGTCAGGTGTTGCGGGTCAGAGGTCACGGGGGTCAGTCAAGATAATGTACAAATCAGTGGCACCCGTGGCATGCCGAGAGGATTGGGGAAGACATATTTAAAGCTGCTTTTCTGGGGTCGGCCGGTGTATAGGAATGTCCGGATTTAGGAGGGGTGGTGGCAGGGGGGAAATGATGCTCCAGGAATTTGGGTCAAATCGGTATTGCCTTTCGTAGGATTAGTTCGGTATTTATCTCTATCGCTATGTCTTATCT
Organism: Echinometra lucunter; assembly: GCA_029962745.1. Taxonomy (NCBI): domain Eukaryota; kingdom Metazoa; phylum Echinodermata; class Echinoidea; order Camarodonta; family Echinometridae; genus Echinometra; species Echinometra lucunter. Next base: position 3,923,277 of record CM057164.1, on the reverse strand, counting down.
TTGTCTTGAAGACGGATGGAAGGTATTTTTGCAAACAAGAACAACCTTGTCAATGATGATTAATTGAATTGTTAAGGGTGACGAGTGAAAACAATAATAGTTGAGTAAAAAGAGCTTGCCTCTCATTTTACGTTCATTGTATACCGTTTGAAGTGAGTGTAATTCGAAGATCATACTCACAGTCCAACAATAAACCGAGTGAAGATTATCGTCGGTATCTTTTATTCTAGAGATGTCACAATTTATACAAATCTTCATCAAAATACACTGAGGAAAGATCGATTTGTCGTGGACTTCAGAAATTTGTGCAAAAAACGGAATATATAGAGTCGAAAGAAATTGCATCTAAAGTGAATTTAGGTTTTAAGTCATTTTAATGGCAATAAGAATATTTAATTGACACTTATTAACAGGGATGCCCCCTTCTATAACAGGGCAAATAATGATGCTTGGTAAGGATGTCACATAAGTACCTTTCAAAGATTGTCAAATCACCTTCTCTACCAACAGGTGAGTTTCTGCTCATTATTAGGCTGAGAGTAAGTGGTTTCATTCCTGGTACTGGATATGAACAGCTAATCTTTAATAGAAAAGTATTACGACCGATGAAAGCGAGAATGCAGCTTTAAAATAGACCACGATTATCATGGCACGCGTCTTGAGAAAGCTCACACGACGACCAGGGCTGCGACCACGCCCCTTGATGCCTATTCTACGGCAAGGAGACCGCTTATGCTGCCCATTTTGACCCTCCATTAGGCATGGTGGGGTTGTTGGTGAGTCTACATGACATATTAGAAGGTTTCAGCCTGAATTTTGTTTTACAGATATATTTCTTTCCCAAAATTTTTGTTTCACAAAAACAGAACTATAAATCAGGCGTTATGGTTAACGGTTTTCGAATTATGTTTACAGTCTCGGTTTGGTCGCTTTCGAAAGTTGAAACAAACATCCCACGCATCTTAAATTTGAAATGACCATGTTTGCCATCTTATTCAAATCGTCGATTACTATTGCTAGACGACTTTATCAGAAACACAAGAATCATCATCGTCGTGGTCGTCATCGTCCATGTCATGGTCAACATCCTCCTCCTCCTCCTCCTCCTCCTCCTCCTCCTCATCATCATCATCATAATCAAAACTACCATAATCAGGCTTGCAACACATTCATCTTCTCATGTAGAAAGAGGGGGGGGGGGGGGGATCTCGCGTCTTTCACAAAAAAGGAGTCTGCATTCTAGACTAACACACACACATGTCATAATCGGGCACTGTCCAATAACGATTTACGATCTTGAATTCCGACAAACGAATAAAAGTTTATGTTGTTTATGCGTTTTTACTACATTACCCACGTGGCGATGGAGATATGCGGTATCTTCTCATCAAACATAAAATTGAAAGCTTATCTAGTTTAAAGAACACATATTTTTGGTTGCCTGTTTTTGAAGATGATTCGAAAGTTGAAAGATCAGTGGTAAGAATGTTAGGTGAGGTACTTGTGGTTACGTTGAACATAATATGAGAATGCTTCCATCCGAGATAAATTCTAAGTGTGTTTGTAATATTCATGTTCCCCCTCCCCCCCCCCCCCCCCCCCCCCCCCCCACTCAGTTCGAATAAATTAATGTACGCACGCGTGACAACTACAGGTTTTCAAAAACCACCCATAACGAGTTTCATGCATTGGTCAAATCCATACCCTCTTCAAGTTTTTTTTTTCCTGTGTGTTTTCGCCTAAAATTACCCTCTAAACAAGCATAAATCCATGGAAAATACGCCTTACTACTAGACAAACAGGCCCCCTTTCCCTGTTCCTATTTGACACCTATAAAAGCGTGACACGTGTGACGTGTCATAATTGGCAAAAACTACCCTTTCCACGCGTTGTTGTTGTTTTCTGATCGCACGTGTTACAGCATTAGTATATTGGACTGCCCCCCCCCCCCTCTGTCCCGCCCCCGACATGTGCCCCCATCAGTTATCAGTCAACAAAAGTAAGAATGGGTACATGTACCTATATCATCGTTATTCCACTATTCACTATTGCGGAGAAGTAGCCAAAGGTGTTAGGTTTGATTCTCAAAACTGATATTAGGGACAGCTTGCCTGAAGATAGATGGTTGACTCTAAAGTCATGATTCACAAAATCAAAACAATGAACTATACATCCACATGGTTATTATCAGGAAAGTTTAATAACATATCAAACTGTATATCAATTTCTGAAAAGGCTGATAACATTGAAAATAACTTTGAATTAAAGATGTTATAAAGAGCATCACTGACATGAAAAACATTTTTCTGGTAGTTTTCAAGGCCATTTGGGGGGTACTCGCCTTGAAAATGCACGTAGGCACACAATATTTCAGTTTAAATTCAATAGATTCAATGATGTGTAGTCGTGCTGAAACATCAATTGAACATTTCCTGCATGGCAATGTGTGATAACTGGAGGGAAATTTGGAAGTTACTGCTATGTGAATGAGGGCTGAGAAAGGGGAGGGGCGGCAGTCGAGGAATTTATCTTGAAGTTGGACTGGAACAGGCGCGATAAAATGTTGATGCGGGGTTATTTGGGCGGTAGAGTGATGGAACGATGTCAGAAGGAACGGAGATGACATGTGTTCCTGTGTTTGCTTGGATAAGATCGGCAGGAATGCATCACAAGTGGGTGATAAGGAATGGATTGAGGAAAGATGGATCGTATAGGGGAGGGGCGGATAAAGGGGGAGGGGCGGGGAAGAGGGACGGGCGTGCATGTGAAGAGCGGGAGAATAACGGTTGGGTAACAATCTTCAGCAACCATGGTAACAGATGCAGAGTTTTCAGGAAGGGAATGTTTTGTAAGGGACACTTGATTTCAGGAATCCGGCCCTATCTTCCAGACTAGCTTAGGAAGAGGGTAAGATGAGTAGAACATAATCATTCTCGACAAGATTCTTCCTCTTTGTCCCCTCCCTCCCCTTTTTACCTCGATGGACAGGAGAGGGGTGGAGTTCTGTCGTTGATCGGTTTATATAAGCCCTCCTCAAATATGAAGCGGTATTTTATAGCATGTCTGCCTACACAATGTCAGTGTAGTGTATTCCCATTTGAATGACATCTCTTATCGTCCGAAATAAGATAGACCTATAGTATTCTCTTTATTTGACAGTTTCGACAACGTAAATACCGCGTTAATCCGGCAATACCGAAAACAAATTGGATTATTGAATTTGATTTTCTGTTTTAATTTGATTATCATTTGTAAGAGTAAAAATAAAAGGAAATAACTTTAAACGGCCCTTGATAAAACTTCATCAATTTCATCTAAATTTATTTCCAAGCTCACATTTCACTTTCGATTCGTGGTATCGCGTGTCATTTAGATAAAAAGGGCAAGGTACTAGTAAAGACAAAATGACGCGTGCGCAGAAAGATGTGCCACTCGCTTGTCCAAGTCTTCTGCTTAGCCTATACTTGTTTTTAAAGAGAAACCATGCGCAGTCATTTGTCTGCCTGGCAATGCATGGAGAGGTATGACGCTTCAGGGAAAGACTGTAGATTGCAGAAATTTCACTATGAACATGACGGACAAAGAAAGCGGACAAAATAAACAACCTCTCATTCTACCCATCACAATGGTTCTGGAAGTCAAAAGAACATCCCTTCACTGCTATTATCTGAAATATGTGGGACAGGTGTCACATGCATATTCACCTGGAACTACTGATTAAACATAATAGCTGTGAAGGGATGTTCTTTTGACTACCAGAACCACTGTAAAGGGTAGAATGAGGGGTTGTTTATTTTGTCCGCTTTCTTTGTCCGTCATGTTCATGGTGTTTGGGCATGCTTCGGTCATGGGTACAATGCTTTCCCTTGCTCAAAAACATGCTCTCTAATTTCTATTGGTAAACACTAGTTACGCTAGTTCAACCAAACAACCGTTGTAGATCCTTTAAATGGGATTGCTTTCATTTCATAAGGGGGTATAAACTGAAGCTGTTTTAGACTACACAAAAAGTTACATAACTGATAGGCTACCTAACTATAGAAAATATGGACCTGTAGTCACTGATAACAATGCTAATTTTAAAATTAACTGCATAATACATTGTAGGATACTCCACCAAGCATCAGTACAATGTATAAGGGTTAGGGTTAGGGTCAAGGAAGTTTCTTGTTTGCTGGGGGCCTTCTGCAGTTATCCCCAAATTTTAAATCAGTGTTCATTATGAAGAAATAATGTTTGACCTGGAAGAAAGACTAGTTTTCAGCCCAGCACGTGCCACAAAATGAGCGACATGTCCTTCGCCATCTTGAGAGACATGAGAGTCTCCGGGAGAGAGGAAATTCAATTAACATAATTGGTGCTCTTCAGAGGAGATAAAAACTTAGGAATTTTGTCTGTCTGGTCACGTGATCACGTCGTTTGTTATGATGGGCGGCTGCTTCGAAATTTCAGGGAAGCCTCAGCCCTGGAAACTCTTTGCCCTACTCTAAAGATATACATAGGCTATATCTTTTAGTGATTACCACTACGTTCAAAAAACGGTTTACATCTAGGCCTAATTTTGTATTATATACGCACATGATTTTTTCTTAATGATGTTCTTATTATGAACAAAAGATTTACACCCTCCTACCCCTCCCACCACTACCAATTCCCCCCCCCCCACCCCTCTATCTCTCTCTCAAAACACACACGCAGATACACACACACTTCTTTATATTTCTGTCAAGTGCACATAATTATTTCCCTGTTTCTCCGCATTTTCCTAGTTATCATTTGAAATCACTGTCTCTGTGGGTTCGTATTTCTGTTTGTGATTTGTTGTTGCTGCTCTTGTTTGTTTGTTTTATATGTGTTTTTATTTGTTCTTTTGATCATTTGTTTATTCCGAAACCCTTCCCTCCTTCCCTTTCTTTTAATCCCCCCTCTCTCTCCTCCTCCCCCTCTTCTTTCTCCTCCTCCACCAATCCCTCCTCCTGTCTCCATTACTTTTCATATCGTTTTCTTTCCATCCCAAAGAATTAATTCCATTTTTACCCCCTGATCACGCATGATCTCGAGAAATCTGGTATTTCATCATCGCTCACAGAGCCCATAAGTTTTCCATTACTCGCCGGATATCTTATATCCGACAGGCTCGATTCAATTTCTCAAACAGTCAATCATTGTAAGATCATGTCACCGCGACGCTGTCAACTTGACATCCCTCCCTGACCCCATCAACCTCGTCTGACCTACGACCCGTCCAATGCGCGCGCAGGGAGCAAGTCACATGACACGAACTCTGCTGCTGCAGCTGAAGCCGCGGTCTCACTTTCGATATCTCAAAAAGAAAAAAAAAAAAGAAAAAAAAAAAAGGAACAACTAACTGCTGAACAAGATTTCTCTCTGTGTTTTCAATTCCGATAAAGACATTATTATTCTAGCAGCAGCAAACTTACTTTTTACTTTTGCAGAACAATGCAAATATCATTGAGGAAGTATTCAGAAAGAAGTTTAGACATTTGAGTAACGTGGTATAAACTACTTTTGAAACAGTGGTAGATAACAACAAGCAAGTTGATTTTCCACTTAATGGGGAGAGATAGAGACGGGTAGACAATGACAAAGAGAAAGAAAAAAACCAAAGAAAGAAATACAGGGCCGTACGCGGAAATTTTTTCCTGGGGGCAAGAATACGTAAAATTTTCAAAGAAACAAGAAAGCGAGGAAGCGAAGCGACCGAGCTTGTCATCAGGGCGCTTTTGTATTTTTAAAATTGAAATTGATGGATCTGGTGCATGCTCTTTTGATGGAATTTTGGAAAATTTTCAGTATAAAAATTTAAATCTAGAAAATTTCTGCGGGGTTAACTGCCCCCTGCCCCCCCCCCCCCCCCGCTGCGTACGGCCTTTATATAGCAAGAGAGAAAAAGAAAGAAAGAAAAGAGAGGGGAAAGAGAGGGGAAGAAAGGGGGAGAGAGAGGTGGGTTGTGAATGAGAGAAAGGAAGAAAATGGAGAGATATGCAGGAAAGATTAAGAGAGAGAGGGGGGAGAGAGAGCTGAAAAAGCTTTGGATGGTAATTTATCCATGCTTCACAGGCACACATCCACTCATTGGTTAGCATCATGACTGTGTGTGACTTTTTTTGAAAGTCTGGGATAAGCATTTCCTGTGTAATGTCTATTTCTTCCTTCCGCCTGCCGAAAATAAATGGATCGAAAAATACGGTCTTGTAAGCGAGGGAAAATTAGAATCAAATGCACTTTCAATGGGTCCGTGATTCGAGGCCTTCAACGCAGCAACGGCATTAACGTCTTTTTGCAAGATAAAAGTAGCGTCCGGGGAGGGAAGGGGGCTCTGTTAAGGGGTTGCGGAACATTTTTTAGAGGTTGGGCTGACGCCCAGACAGGCGGGGTCCAGGGGGCGGAGTCCCTTGAAGCCTTTGGGTTTTCATCGTTTTGCGAGCCTATGTGTAATTTCAACATTAAGTCTTTACAGCTTTTGTCTTTTTATTTTCATTTTTTTTTAATTTCTAGCCAAATTTGGGGGGGGAGGGCTGCAGACCCCAGCTGTTTGCCACTATTTTGATTCATATTACCTAATTTTCCTCGTCAAATCGTTCGCCAGCAATCAAGTTTGAAGCACTAATCATATGGTTTCTTCTGCTTTTTGAGGATTTATTCTCCGTATAACATGTATAACGTATGGACAACGTGATAGGGAGTACAAGTTGCAGACGTCCATAAATGCCGTTATGATTTTTTTTTTTTTTTTTTTTTTTTTTTTTTACATGAGGTTACTTAAAAATCTTGTACGTTACGTCAGAACGTATGTTTGTTTTGAGTAATTGCTTTTTAGTATTATTTAGTTGCTTCAAAGTAAGTTAATTCCACCGGTTGCTGTAAAGACTCGTTCCCTATTTCATGTGTTATGGTGTAAAACAACATGCAGTAAAAAATGACAAGAAAATGTTTAGAAGCCAGACTAGGAAGACACATGTTTATCATTGCATAATGGTTGACTCGATAAAGAGGTCACACGCTTACGAGTGTTCCGAACTCAGTATAGACAATTACCTCATAGTCTAATACTTCAATCAGATTTCTAATGTATGTTCCTTGCACCTTCACTATTGTTGCTCTTGTCTATCTATCCTTAGGCCATAGAATAAATTTGTCACTAATAAAATGACTAAAATACCTCTCGATTCGCATTTTTGAAAACAATTTGATTGAAAGAGACCGAAGACCTTGACAATTTGAGGAATAATGTCTGATTTTAAGACTTCGATACCGGCTGCGTCGCCGTCAATGGACCTCTTTACTACGCTGATACTTCTCCGACTGGGAAAACCAAATACAAACTCCACAGTCATTTTATTTTTGTAATAAAGTTAATATTTCAAAAAGTTCATTTTGCATCTAAAATATTGTTCCTCTTCGTGGTTATTTCTTTCCTTTTTTTCATCTGAATTCAAGGAACATCTGATGTAAAGCTATCGAATACACTTACTTGTAAATTGACAATAACATAAACATGATGTGATATAAAGTGGAGTCATTTCCGAGTATGATTTGTTATCCCCGGTTGCTATCGTTTCAAGCGCTCTTGCTTATGATAGCTGGCCCTTGCACTTATATTGATTTCTTGACCCAACTCCATTATTTTGATATTATCTAAGTATATACCGGTATATCCCTTTTTTCTATATATTTGTCACACTTTATTTGTATCAATTCTGATTTGTATCATTATTATATCCAATGTTTGTATTTGATTTCTTAATAAATGCAGAAACTTCTGCAAAAGATATATATACATGTATATGAGGCATGCATGGTAGGACTGCATGAACAAGAGAATAACTACACCGTACTTCATTATTAGATAGCCTTTCTTCCAAGATGCAATTCAAAGAAATAGTTGTTTCGTTGTTATTGATCAGTTCATCGCTTTGTTTGTTTGTTTCAGTTTTGATAATTTCTCTGTGCAAGAAATTGTTTTAAAGCCGTTTAGAATGTAAATTAGTGTATATCCTAAGGTTTCGAAATCATCACAACGAAATGTGCTTTCATATACTAATTCAACTAATAAGATGTAAGTAGCAAATTAGTATACATAATAAGCGGGATAAGACTTTGGATAAGTATTTTCTTATTCTGTGTATGTGGATTGCAATTACTAAAATATTATGAATGTCAGTACTGTTACCTTACTTTCAACTTAGGCATATATCTATTATTGTCATTATTGGACGAAACTTTTCAAACATGTCAAAAAAGGGGTGTGGGGATCTACTATCCTGCTTTGCATTTTTATTTCCACTTGATATTTTCTTGGAAAGATAAATTAATGGAAATCAGTCTATAATCTCTATATTCATTAAAAAAAAAAAGATGTATAGGTGTCTTCAATATTTTCCTCACTAAAGTTCCCACTGCAGTCAATGTTTGCCATCATGCCTTCTGTACATTTGATAATGATATCAGTATGTTTATCATGTTTATCTTCGCCTTGACAATGTAATATTTTGTAAGAGCTTTATAAAATAGCTCAAAACTATTTTTGTCATATAAAAAATAGTAGATATTTTGTTTGCCAAAATCAGCCAGTTAGTTTGCCGAAATATAAACGAATTTGTTCATATTCGTGTGCATCCAAATTTCAAGTACATGAACGAGAATTAGCATAATATTTGCATTTAATTTGTTTTGATTTCATTTCAATTATCCTGAAATGATTTCTCTTAAATGGTAAACCAATACAACTGAAATGTTTCCATAGCTCTAGCCTCCCTCCCTTTACCACTACGGCTACACAAGGAAGCAGTATTCCTAAGAGTGATTTGCATATTGTGCATAATAATTTTCCTCCTAGAACAAAGGGGTCACGTGACTGATATTAATAAAAATGCTAGTTGGGTGGATGCATGTGTAAAGCGAATTATGTGCATTTTGTGTGTGTGGAAGCCCTTGCCCCTTGCTCAACATGTATGGGGAAAGACATGTGTATGTACGTAAAGTGAATGCATCGTACACTGTGCACATCTGGGGGTATTAGATTTTTACTCGCTTTGTTCTCAGCCCCTTGCTTACGTGCGCTAGTGTATCGGTATGCGGGCACTAGCCCGGCGCGCCTCCTGGAGAAAACGCTAACATACTGTGGTGGAGAACTCTTCTAAAGTCGTCAAATTTGCATAGTTTGGTCTACAAATTGTGATTTTATATACCCTTTGTTGTAGATAAATGAAGCCTTTTCATGCTTAGTGAGGCTATCAACTTTTAAAGAGCTCGGCTTGGTCTAATTTTTCTGATTGTTTCGACGAGGGTACGACACGCGCCGCACTGGCTAGGAACAAAGGATTCGTCCCCTTACCCGAACTCAACTTGTCAAGGCGCAAAATGTCTTCCTTCCTAAAAACTCACATTTTCTCTCGGAAATTAGCTGAAAATTCAGGATTTCTCAAACAGATCGTCTTCAGTGGCCATCCAGCTACCTGCTTACCGAAAATGGATTTATATTTGGAATTATTTTTCCCGAAATCAACCGAAGAAAGGGAGGATGTTGGCCTTGCCGAGAACAAAGGAATGGGCGAAGAAAAGAGAGGTAAGAAAAATTGGACAGACATTCCGATACATAATAATGCACTGTATTATTAATGCATAGCAACCACTCCCCACATTTCGGATATGGAACGTCTTGAAATTGTGATAAAATCATTGTTTTTGATAAGATATAATTCCCGGAAAGGCTAATTCTGGGATGTTTCATATATAATCTGTTGAAAAAACTAAAAAATAAATTGATAAGGTATCTTTATCTTAATGTTTAGTACTTTAAGCAAAGACTTTGTAGGACATTTGTATTGGAAATATTTTAAAGATAAAATTCAACGTGAATGTAAATGAAAAGTTTAAGGATGAGTAAATAACTGAAAATGTATTGAATATCAAGAATATGCTGCACCATGGCTTAAAAATAAAGGAGAACATGGTCTCATTTATGCCCATTGTTTTTTTTTAAATTTAATTGATTCGTTTTTTATCGTTATAATAACTTATAAGCATTTTATCTTTCCGAATTACTGAAAAACTATCCAAGGTAAATTTGCTATTTTTATATAGTCGGCACTTTCCTCCGTTATGATAAACATTTAATATATATTAAAATATGAAACCAAGAATCTTCATTCTTAAATTAAAGATAATTATTATTGCAGTGTTTCTATTTTTTCTCTTTTTCCTATACACCCACCCGAACATCAGTAATTACCATGGGAACATAAACAATATTTCGAGTGACTACCAACATTATCATAAATAACATGGTCGTGGACTCCAAAAGCAATAATTGTTTCATTTAACTCCAATCAAGAAAACTTTCCCCGATGGCTTTGAAATTCAGAAACCTTGGTAACACTTGAATTATGTTTTTTATTTCATAAATTATGACAGAAAACTCCTTCATATGATCCAAATACATTTTACAGTCACTAGAGTAATAACAATTACTACAATTCCTGTGAATATGTCTCAGTAGTTTATTAACTTTCTTCAAAAATGAAGAACAGAGAAGAATCCGAAATGAAAAATAAATAATCATCACGATAGGCATGATAGGAAGGCATCGTATCTAAGGATTTAAAAAATCTACATCTTTTAACAGGATCATATGAAAAGAATTAAATAAAAACCACAGTTCTTTATTCTAGATTAACTCCATAAAAAAAATCATCACTACGAGAAAAATATTTTGACAGTGCGGATTAATGTTTTCATTATTATTTTTCTCCAGTACTTTGATGTAAATAATCCTTCGTGCAATAATACTTGTCCTTGCTCGAAGCCTTTCCATGTCAATTGGAATTGATGTTAAAATCGTTTCAGCAGATGAAAACGTCTTCCACTTTGGTGTTAGTAATTGGTATATATTTCTTTTGTGGCTCGTATAACGTCTGCATATTTTGACAATGACATTGAATGAATAAATGTCAATGAATAGATGAATAACGACTTTAAAAAATAGACGAATGAATGTAATGAATAAAAACACAATAAATAGATAGATGAATTAATAACAAAAAATAAAGAAAGGAAGAGAGAATGAAAGAAAGAAGGAAAAATAAAAAAGAAAGAAAGAAGGAAAGAAAGAAAGAAAGAAAGAAAGAAAGAAAGAAAGAAAGAAAGAAAGAAATGAAAGCAAGGTTCCGTCTCCATGGCCTTAATTTTACCTCTCTTTTAAATAAAAGATCTCTGTCAAAGAAAATATGAATATGGCTGTTTGTATTCATTTTTTGTAATCATTGGGATCGATCTTGAAAATAAGGATATACTGTTCTAAATAGATTTAGACTTCAAAATAAGTATCATCATTGTGATGTGTTTGGTTTCAAAATCTTCTCATTAATTTAGTCTAATCGTAACGTTGATGGATGATTATCGTACAAGAATTAAGGGATATCGTGGGAATTTTATATTTTCTCCAGTCTACAATTTTTATCCCCTTATCATCATAAATCAAAGAATTACACGGGCGATTAACTCTTCCTGCTCAGGACGTTGTAATATCATGTTTATTCAAGCCATAAATTTGAACACAATATGTCAACTACCAGGGCAACGTTTAGGAACAATCTAAAGCGAAGTGAATATGAGCAATCATATTAGAATTAGACCCTGGACATGCGGGATGTGTTACGTAATAATCGGCTTCTACCTCGCTTCACGCAATGAAATGACTGACGCATTTGGGTCTCTGCTGGAGCTTTTGCATAACAGTACTCTTTCAAATGACCTGAATTTGGCATGATACTTATTCTTTAATACTGTATTAGAGAGGTATGTTATTTCGCTTTTTTCTTCTTAATGTAACTGGATAAGTCAGTCCACTTTATGATGTTTGTTCCTGAATCTTGGCAGCCACGGAGAAATTTAGAAATACATATTTCTCGAGTTAGATTACATAGTATCAGGGAAGCTTAACATTTAGTATGAAAATAGAGATGGTTTCGTTAAGCGCATAAACTGCAGTGCTTCTCTATACAGGCGATTATGCATGATGACAATACTTTAATATTCGTTCATGCTTTTGTGATATATAAGTAGAAGATCATTACAATACTAAAAATTTTAAATGCTATGTTCAACCTATAGCCAAAATGACGACGAATAGCATTTGTGCTTTAAAGGCAAAGTTTCAATAAAAGGAGTTAAATTTGCACAGCATTTTAAAAAAAGAAATGAGCAAAATCTGTCAAAGAATAAGAAAATTACACTCATTTACATTTTCCAGTAAATTACTCTGATGACATCATATGCGAGCAGCTCTCCATTCACTTTTCTTGGAAATTACCAATTTTCTAACCCCATAGTCAATGTATGTTCAGAAGAAGTGCTTTTTACATAACATACTTTGACTATGGGGTGAGAAAATGTGTAACTTCCAAGAAAATTGAGAAAATGTGCAATTTCATGTAAAAGTGAATGGAAAGCTGCTCACATAATTATGTTGCCAAATTGCAGAGCCGAGAGTAATTCATTAGAAAATGTAAATGAGTGTAATTTTCTTATTCTTTGACCGATTTTGCTCATTTCTTTTTTAAAATGCTGTTCAAAGTTAACTCCTTTTATTTAAACAGTGAAACTTCTGGGGTAGACTTTCCCTTTAAGACAAAGCTTTTATAGCACATTATAGCATATATACACATTTTCACGAAAAATCTGTTTCCTTGGGTGGCCTTTATATTGAGGTTTGAATGTACTCAGCAGAGGAGAAATACATGCACTGTATGCCACCAGTTACATACAAAGCAAAGATAAATGGCACACCAGGATGCCGTTGCCTAAAACTTGCTATTATAGTAACTTTGCCATCAATGGTAACTTTCATGGAATACTGGATTTCGATTGGCTGTTGAGCAACGTTATCATGGTTATCATGGTAGTTACCATTGATAGCAAAGTTACCATTAATTGTAAGTTTTATGCAACGGGGCCCAGACAGAATCCAGATAAGATACATTATGAGCTAATAGGAACTGCTCAAGCCTGAGGAGATCACATGTATCGTCTGTAGCGTCCAAATCTCCATGGTAACAGACAATAACATTGACCTTTTATATTCACTGGCTGCACATTGTCTATTAATAGCTCCGCATGATCTGTGCTTTGATGAGTAGTTGTTATTCAAGGTGTTAGAGGCTTCATTATCTAAGACAGAAAATAAAATTCATACAGTGTAGTAGGAGGCATTGTATATATTTCGAGTATGAATTTGGCATCGTCGTCACTAGGATCATCTATCTGTGAAGGAGCTAATTATTAAGATGTTCAAGGAAAAATATAATTACATCATGTAGCCTGCAAGGATGCGATTTGCAAGTTTGGCGCAGCAGTGGTTGTTTCTCTGTAGAACAAGTGCATATGCATGTGTAATTAAATTTTAGAAATAAAAACCTGTTTCGGCTAAAGCATGGATATAAGAAGTAAATCTATGGCTGAAGTGATTTTTTGTTTGTTTTTTGTTTTGCCATGATAAAATGATAAATGAACGGATGAACTGTCACTAAACATGATAGAAGACTTTTAAAAAGGTGTTCTGATTTCAGATGTAATTGCTGTAGTTTGCGTTTGTCGAGAAATGCACTGATACCTGCCATGCTTCTTGATTCCTCTAAACTTTCACAATATCTGTTCTAGTTTTGGCTTTTGTGCTATACAGCACAAGCAAATCGTATCTCAAGCTTTGTTTACTCAGTACTCGATTTTATGTCATCACTGATTGAGTTATTATGTTGTAGCCTGTAACTCGAATTTGCATTTCCTAAAATGATAAAAAAAAAGTTTGGACCTTTATTCATACATGATTCGCATATTCTTCAACGAGTCAAAATTATCTTCTTTTATATTTTTCTCTTCTTTTCTCCTTCATTCTGTCTTGTATATTTCAGCCTGTCTTTTTCTGTCTCATCATAATCTTTCTTTTTAATCTGCCTTTTGTTGTTGTGTCCGTCCGTCCGTCCGTCTGTCTGTCCTACCCTGTTCTGCACCATATTTTCAGTCATCGTCCATTTAATCGATTCTCAGATAATAATAATAAGAACACTAATGAAGGCGCAAAATCAAATTTGAGTTAGGGCTTCCCATATCAGTAGCCTCTGTTTGTATTGACGTTGTGTCGGATGTTTATCAGAAGAGTAAACAAAGTCGATCGTTTTTAACGAACTCTACCTAATTTCAACAATAATATCTTTGTGCCGTTCTCGTGCTTTTTTATGATTTCAGTCATAAATCATGTTTAATTTGACGATTTCTATTGTCCCTTGCGCTGCTTCCACGTTATACCGGTCGTTCGATACCATTTTCTCCTTTTGAAATAAAAACTGCTCAAACTATGATTATTGTAATATGATCATACATTCCCTTCATATGCCTAATACATGAAGTGGGTTTACACGAGGTTTAAAAATGTGTGTAAACGTTATCAATCACGAATTATCAAGTAATGTATCATCAGAAGCAAAATTTTTCTCCATTAACTTATGAGATGTGTCAGCACATAGGTTTAGTCAAATAATATGCATAAATAAATGCTAATCAGTAATCAATAACACTGATGAGCACACATTTTGACAACGCTTACTACTGGACGGGTTATCCATGATTATTATGCTCTTTTTAATCGCGCCATTTTAATTACGGCTAGTAGCTCACAACTGCACGCTTAATCTGCCTAACTGTTTGACGCGAGTTTGTAGCCGGTCACCGCCGCACTAAATATATCGAAAGATATCTATCTCGCGGCGTTATTTCGAGAATTTCCACGATTAACCGAACTGTCCTTGAGTGTAAAATGGGATCGAGCAGGATATGATTTGCTCGATATCAGCCAACTAGACGGCATATTTATATTCTTGCCGAACCTTGAACCGTTTCCAATATAGTAAACTTGTCGCCAAAGCCGCGCGAGGAACGAGATAATTATCATGTTTAGCAGCGTCATCTCCATAGGCAAGTGAAGTTAGAAAGTATCAAAGTTACGCAATAATCGCGGCGCTTGCCAAAATTTATCCATAGATTCAATTGGAATTACGTCAAAGGCTAATAATACTCAAGTTTAGATTAAAAGCACATAACCCCAGGGACGTCGTAACGTTTTGAACTGCATGTGGTGTTGGACCATAGTTGGACCAAATTTGCCGACAGGTTGGACAGAAATTTTTTTATACCGAGCGAACCAAAAGACGAAGGAAGTCTAAAATTTCCAAATTTGCTGACAATCATACCATGATAGATAGGGGAACTAATGAGTTTTTCCTCTTCCTTTTCTTCTTCTTCATCATCATC